>VYZM01017529.1:118081-151071 GCA_013398915.1 Dromas ardeola
GAATAAATCTTACGAAGAGCGACTGAGGGAGCTGGGACTGTTTAGTTTGAGGAAGAGGAAGCTGAGGGGAGACCTCATCACTCTCTACAACTACTTGAAAGGACATTGTAGAGAGGTTGGTGCCGGTCTCTTCTCACAGGTCATTAGTGATAGAGCAAGAGGGAATGGCTTCAAGCTGCAACAGGGTAGGTTTAGACTGGACATTAGGAAAAAATTCTTCACAGAAGGAGTGGTAAGACACTGGAATAGGCTGCCCAGGGAAGTGGTGGAGTCACCATCCCTGAATGTGTTTAAGAGTCGTTTAGATGTGGTGTTGGGGGATATGGTGTAGGGGAGAAATTTGTAGAGCGGGGTTGATGGTTGGACTTGATCCCAAGGGTCTTTTCCAACCTGAATGATTCTATGATTCTATATTGTTGTTGCTCTTCTTTCTGAAAAAAAGGCCCAGGCCTCAAGGCATACTATAGAATGTTTAGGGGTTTTTACAGTGGAAGTGGTACTTGTGTTAAGATTATCAAACTCCATTCATTTTTACTGTGTCCTTGTCAATACCATGTATTTCTGTCATTGTTGGGGAAGGTGGCTGAGACTCCTAATTTATTGATACTGACATTTTTCCTCATTATTATCTTCTTATTTTCCTGATTTTCTTATTGAGAAAAGTAGATCAATCCTATAGGTATAGTTTTGCTTATGTCCTGGAGTAAAAGTACAGAGAAATTTGCAAAAGGATTCTCTATATCGTAATTCACGTGAAATGGATACGTATTGTTAGTATTTATATGGCAGTGTAGATGTCCACTTAATAGAAAGAAAAAAGTATGTAAAAAATTAAGCATACATACAGAGTGAGAACAGGTGAAAATTTTATATCATCTACTTTGTACAAGTAAAGAACAGTATTTTTTTTAAGTGTAGGGAGTTTCAGGCTGCTAATTCTTGTGATTTCATTTATTCTTTAAAGTTCAGTTGTGGACTGTAGCATATTATGTGTCTTAGATCAAGAAGCAGCCTGCACTGGAGATTATTTAGAACATAATCTAGATTTCTTCAGTGCTGTTACCTGAAGAGCTACAACTGTCACCATACGCAGGAATGAATGAGCTCTAAGATGCAGACAATACAAATGACAGTTTCTGTTATTAAATGGGCCCATACCTTCATACGATGATTGTTATGATGATAATGGTCAAGACAACAATTGAAATTAATTTAGTTACTTTGGAAGACTTTCTTAACTTGGCACCAGTGTTGCTTTCAGAAAGTTGCTGTTTTGGGGAAATTTTATAATTCCTATGAAAAGGTTAAATGCTTTTGTCAATATACCAGTGTAGTAAAAAGTAATAGGAGCTATGTTGTTACCAGATTTCTGTTATTAAAAAGGCTATAAATTACTTTATAGCCTTCACTCATTTTTTAGAGATCTGTTATTTAAGATCCCAAGAAACAGTTTAAAGGTCACATTTAGTCTTTTTTGTAAGCACCTTCCTTTCTCCTTGACTTGAGGCCTCTGAGAATTTTGGTTTATCTGTAAGACCTCTGAAGATAGTATAAATATGATTCTTGAATAAAAGTCAAACTAAAATAAGGCAATATCAAAGACTTTAACTGGGAAGATTTTTCTTTATGTCCATTTGGGATTATCCTATCTTTCCTGCAATAAAGGAAAGATGATCCCTCATTTTAGAACTTTTATTTCTTTATTTTGTCTAATTTCAGTATGTTTAGGTACCAGACTCTGGTCTTGTTGCTGTATTGCATGAGGACTCATCGACAGCTCAGAGTACTTGGACTAAAATTTGCTTACCCCTCTCTGCTGTGTGTGAAGGGTATTAGCATATTTTCAGCAAATGTGACATTTCTTTGTTGTTGACTGTCAAAGTTTAATCATGATGCATGTGGTAAAGTTTGCCTTATTTGTATATTTCAAAACAGCAGTTATAAATTTTTTTGAACAGGATGCAAATGAACCTTTTAGGTTTTTCTTCTCAATATAAATATATTTTTCTGCTAATGAGATTTATGTTTTCTTTTAAGCTTGTAAAATGGTCTGTATTTGTGTTGCTGTTGACTTAAAGCAGGGTATTTTGTGTAATAAGCCAACAATTACAAAATTATGTAATTTGATTTCTGTAAGTGTTATTTTAGTTAAAATCACTATTTGTAGAAAATATTGGAAGATGTCAAACTTGTTTGACGTCTGAAAATTTTATAGTTAATCTAGTCCTATCAAAGAAAAAATACAAACAAGTGCTTTTAAGCCTAAGAGAACACTAGCAATGCCAGATAAAATTAGTAATGCCACGTAAAACCACTGGGACATTTTAAAATCAGCATGTAGAATGTGAATTAGAATGTCATGCAACCCTTCAGTTGCCCTTGAATGTTTGTTTAGCCTGCTTTCTGGCAGTTTCTTTACCTGCCTGCCTGAGGCTTGGAGCTCATGCACTGCCTACTATCTTCACAGGGCAAAACTTCTCAGGTTTCTGGATGTGCAAAGTTTCCCGGTTCCTGTGCTTCTTAGCTGTCAAGACTCCAAAGATTTGTGGCTCAATATCAAGAAACTTATACTTTAATTTCTTCCAAATGAGGCAGTGGGAGGGTTGGGTTTTCTTCTTAATGAGTTCCCTCCCTTATGTATTCTCTTCTTGAGTTGCTCTCCCAGGGAATATTTTGAATATTTAACTTGCTTTTCAACTAAAAAATCCCCAGATTTATTCATAGGTAGGGATGGTTCTTGCGCAAGTTAAATCATGTACAGGAACAGCAGAATGATGAATTTGTGGTGCTGCACATCAGCCCAGTAGAAGCATTCTCTGGAGGCTGCAGGACTGTTAATGTTGTGATCGCCCAACATGGGCAGGATCCTTGATGGTAGGAAATGTATTCAGCTGCTGTATGGAACAGACTGCAGAATCTGATCAGCGCCCAAGAATTGCATTGGAAAAAGGTGATCAGTGACAATAACAAGCTCTAAATCTCAAAAGTATAAATCTCCAAAATTTCTTAACAAAAATTACAAGATGCATGTCTTTGCCAAATAGTTTACTTACGTACAAATCATAGATATCTCTTTCTGTCCTTTTTACTGATACATAGGCTTAACACAAGGCAGCAAGCCTATACAAACTTAATCACTTGTAGTATGTATGTACACTTTCTGTGCAAATACAGCTGTAGCACATACATTCATATATGAACTTCTGAACTTCTTTCCAGGTGTGATTTCTTTCTGCTTCTAGCATGGCAACAACATGCATCACCTACTTTTTTCAAATCTTAAAAAAAAAAAAAGGGAGCATTATCAGCAAATAAGAGTCCTGGTATCCTTGCAGCTAAAAGGATTACAGGTTTTGAATAAAGAAATTAGTGCCCTCTATATTTATTGTTGAAATTATTAATGTGTTAAGGATTTTTTTTTGTTTCTTACAGGATTTTTTTCCTATTGCTAGAAACATTTTGGTCTGCATATGAAATATTCTGTCTCTCAATTTCTTTAAGGGTCTTCTTATTCTATAGGTCACTTGTTTTACACCTGTTTGTGACATAGGTTAATAAATCACATATTTAAAAGCTTTTCTGTACTAAAAATTCTTATTGTAGTATTTTAAATTAATTTTTATAATGGTGGTTTGACTCTGGTTTACACACTGAGTTTCAGCTGTTGTCATTGTTTAAGGTTGTGGTACAGTCCCTGGTAGAATTCTAGGAAAGTAAGTTTTTTAGGTATTACCATTTTCAAAATTGAGTGCTTGTCTTCCTCCAAAACAAAAGCAAAGTCATCCATACAGGAATTTGAAATAACAAACGAAGAGATGTTTCTGATACTGTTTTCAACTGGGCATTTGCTGATATGAAAAAGAAACAATGCAAGAAAACAGACAAGATGCTGAAGTCTGATATGATCATGGAAAGTACCTAAGGAGAAACAAAAAACATGAAAGAATGGTTTACTAAAAGCTTTGAACTGTGAAGCAAATGAAAGGGTATGGAAAAGTACCTGACTCTGCTATATGTTTCTATTCTTAACACAATAACCTTACAGATCTTGAATTTTGGCAGGTCACGCAGACCTTATTAGTGCATACAGAGTTCTGAGATAAAACTACTCCTGTCTTTGAATAAAAATTACAAAGCATAGAGCGGGGAGGTGCCCCAAGAAGTCATCTACTACATCTTCACTTTAAAACAAATTCAACTGTAAATACAGTATTCCTGATATTTATTTCACCAACAGATACGGCTAATGAGAACAAGATACGCCATGTGCCCATATGAAGACACATGATGATCTGTGACTGCCCATCACGACTGGATGGCAGCTTTTTTGAGTCATAGTATAATAATCTCAGTTGAGTCCATAACAAGCTATTGGAAATACCCTGGCCGGAAGCTTAGGGCACATCTGAGCTAATTTATTTTTTTTTAAAAGCTTCCAATAACGTGTATTTCACAGCCTCCTCGCCAGTCTACCAGTTTCTATTAGTGTATGAAAGTGTTTTGTAATACCCAGTTTCCTCTTCTCTCACCTTGAAAGTAGCATCTTGTTCAGTGTTCAGGCACTGAGAGCTGTTCACCTAGAAATTACTTCTATGTCGCTGCTTTACTGCTCATGAAAGTGTGTGTTCATTCTGTGGCTTTGCAGGGCCAGGGGGTAATGAAGGGGGACCCGTGTGAAAATGAAGTCCTTTTAAAGAGGACTTTTACTTCACTGTTTTGTGGACATCTAATTTAGGTGCAACTCAAAGCACCCAGGTTTGAAAGCTTTATAGTTAGGAGGAAGAGATAGGCACTTTCAGAGGCTTAATTAGGTGGGTGATATGTGCTATTACTGCTAGAGGTCATTACAATTATCTTTTAGCGGTTTTGGTTGTATCTTCATGGATGACTGCAAACATAGCTGAATTCCTCTCTCTGTGCCCTGAGCTGTCTGGAAGCGATGTAACCATGTTAGCCTTGCAGGAGGAAGAAGCTTTCATGCAGACCAAATTATCTTGGCCACTGTGCTTTGTACTCGGAGTAGCCTGAATGGTTTTTCGGTTGGAGCTTGCTTTCCATGGCCTGCTGGAGAATGAACAGCCTTTGTCTGCTTGTACCTACTTTGGAAGGCATGTCCGTTGGTTTAGTCACTCTAACCAATACACCATCCTTTTCAAAAAGTTGCTGATTAGGTGTTTTTCTTTTTGTGTAGGTACAATTCATTCCTTCTTGCATTTAGTTCTTTACATGTTTTTCATCTTATTGCTTCCGCAGTTTATCAAGACTATTTTGCAGTCCACTTGTACTGGTAGCTAAAAAAGTAACGGTAGCTAATGAGTTACTGGTAGCTCCACCTTTGATGGACAGAAATTTAGGAGTATATCTTTTGTTCCTTAAACCAGAGATTAAATTACAATTTAGAACTTCACTGGAAATGAAAGAGATTCTATTTCTTTTCTAGGGCTTTTAGAAAACATTAAGGATAAACACTTTTAGATGGAATGAAGCTGATCATTATTTGCAGCCTGCAAATATATGCAAGTGAATAAGCTACTGACTTTCAATTGTGCAGCCAGGGATAGAATTGGTGTCTTGTGCTCTTCCTTATCTCAACTTTTTCTGAAGAATGAATGTTGGGAAGGAATTGAATATAGAGACATCGCTGTGTACAAATACGTGAAGGCAGGGTGTAAAGAAGGTGGAGCCAGGCTATTCCCAGTGGAGCCCAGTGACAGGATAAGAGGTTCCTTCTGAGCACCAGGAAAAACTTTTTTACTATGGGGGTGACTGAGCACTGGTGCAGGTTGCCCACAGAGGTGAGGAGTCTTCCTCCTTGAAGATATTAAAAAGCCATCTGGGCAGCTGGCTCTAGGCATATCTGCTGGTGTAGAGGGGTTGGACCAGAAGATTTCCAGAGGTCCCTTCCAGCATCAACCATTCTGTGATTAAAAATGAGACTACTGCTGCTTTGTAAATTCTGTGCATTGAAACACTAGAGAAGAAAGCAAGTAGCAGTAACATTCAGAAATACTACCATCTTGTGGTGCCTGAAATGACCGAATATACTGATAGCACTCGCATAATCAACTCTTTACCCACATAGTGTATAATAACGTGTAGTGTCTACCTGTCTGCTAAAACAAGCTTTCAAATTAGTTTTGTGATTCCTTAGTACTATTCTAGTAATTTCTTTCATTGGATTAGGTTGTTTTGGTTTTGAAATGAAAAACCTTCTAATTACTTTGCAACAAATTATTGTAAAGATTACAAATGATCTATGGCTTAGTGGCATAAAAAAGACTTGTTTATGAAACAAAAGGTGGTTTTGAAGGGTTCTGTGGCCCTTAGAAAGACCCTCGAAGCAGAGTAAAAAGATTCTTTGCTGTGGAGAGCTTACAATTGATGTGCTCCTTTTAACGTTATATGGTAATATGAATGTAGGGACTTAATAGCAGTTTATGTCTTTTATAATACTTGGTAAAGGCTTTGTCCCCATTGATTTTATTCTTCCACCAGCATGCTTTGGTGTCAAATGACATCTAACTGTTCTAAGTATCATTCTCCCTGGCACTAAGTATTATGCCTTTGTCTGTTTACATTATCCTTCTCACTTACTGGAGAGATTTTCTTTATGTCATTAGAGAAGATTTTACAAAAAATATATATAATTTGAGGTTCTTGATGACAATGTGTAGAAAATTAAGCCAAAAGCGTCTAATATTACAGGTAAATATGATTTATAGTTAATACAAAATTATTGTGCTGGCCATTTGTTTCACTTGCTTAATGTGGAGAATAGTTTATTGAAAGCAGTGTGCTGTATTAGGTGCAGGACTTACCATTTAAGTGCATTATTTATATGTACAAAACTGTATTACTTTAGAAGCTTTTTCTATAGCTTCATAAACACAAAATGATGCCTACTTTCTAAAAATGACTGTCACCTGTAGACCTTGAAGTATTTTTCTTGAGGTTAGTAAATGATGATAGCAAGTTTATTTGAAACAATGATAGCAAGTTTCTATGAATAATGTAACAAATATTATTGTTCTTTTAAAATCAGCCTACAAATAAGTTACAGGGCTTCAAGGGTCTCTCTGCAAAACGTTTATTTGATATGTTGTGTGAATACTTCCAGTTATATTTTATGCTTATAGTCAGTTCTATTATGTAACTTTTTTCTGGTTGTCATATGTGCAAGTGAATAAGCTGCTGACTTTTAATTGTGCAGCCAGGGGTAGAATTGGGCTCTTCTTTATCTTAATTTTTTCTGAGGAATAAATGTTGGGAAGGAATTGAATGTAGAGAGGAAAAGGGTGAGGGAGAAAGGAGGAAATAACAGACAGACAGACGGTGTTCTGTAGTACATCTTCATAATAAAAATAAAGCCAGATAGGTGACCAGACTTTTGTCTGAGCTTTCGGGAGCTCTCTATATGTTGCAAATTTAATTGAGCCTTTGGTATCAACAGTTTATATAGGGATAGTCATCATAAAGCTTAATGGTATGCATGTTTAGGGGGTGCATGTGTGTATTTATATAAAACTTTAGGTGGTAGGAAAAATACAAGTATTTTGTTTACAATAGCCAGTTCAGAGCTGTTTCTGTGCCATGTCATGATCTGAAAATTACTGACATTTTGGAAATAAGGTCATAGTTTATAAGATGAGCTCTAGATGAGCCCTATTGTTTTGTGTGTTAGAAGACCACAGTAGAAGTAGTTTGAGGAACCACTATATTCAAGAGTCATGAGTAACTGATCCCTTCCTGTCTTGACACTAGGATACCCAGAATTTGCGAGCTCTTAGCAAGCCGTAAGAAGTTCATTGCCTCAGTCAAAGGAGGTCTTTGGGTGATCTACAGTCACATCTTGAATTCAGACCATTGGAATTCCTTGGGCGCTCCTCAAACCCATGTTGTGCTCAGTATTCTTCCTAGTCCATGAGCAGCTAAATCTTAAGAGTAAGAACTTGGGAGATTGTTCTTTAATCTGTGTTAGTTCTGGCATAAATTGTGAAAAATAATGACCACTAAGGACTACAACTGTGTTTTAACGTTGAATGTTTATTTTCCATAAAAATCTGAAATTGAGCATCTCCTAAAATACTGCAATTAAATATTACATAATATAATTAACAAACATTGAACTGAAGTTTACATGCAGTGCCTGTGAAGTATTTTGCTTGTGTTTCTGACTGCCCATTTTATATTTTATTAATGCTTATGACATTATTCATCTAATCATTTATACATTCTAAAAGCAGAATCAGTATTTTGATCTAAAGGAGTAAAATATTCAACTAAGTTAAGATATTGGTGGCTTAGACAAAAACAATTTGGAGCAGTGAGAAATTGAAAATAAAAATTTGCATATGTGAGCCCTGGAAGTAATATGAGCAGATGCAGTGCAGAGTTGTGGCTCTGTCTTATAAAGAGACAAATTCTATCACAGTAAGACTAATTTGATTATCTTATGTTTTTTAGAACAAATAATACATACTGGCTTTTGCTGAAATAATTGCAGAAGTATATTTGAAATTTGCTTTCTGTATTGTAGACTAATTTTATTTGTATGCGTTATAAACGTATTTCACCAGAAACTACATTCTTGTATATCTCTCTTGTCAAAGGAATATAGGAATGTGCAGGTTCATGCATGAAATACAGAGGTTCAGATATAATTTCTGGGTTAAATCCTTCATTCACCAGATGCATTTTCTGATGCTTGAAAGTTGCAGTAATTTGCATAGCATCCTAAAAAAGAAATAATTAAAGTGCAATATACCATTTCAGCCTATGTCAGTCAAAATATGATGCAGTTACTGAATAAAATGGATCACACAATTTTACTACAGAATGTCTTCAGTTAGACGGAATGATCTGATTCACAGGTGCAGTGAAACCTAAATCTAAATGCAACTTTTATTTCTAATTCGTTTCTCTATCAAGGCCACATGCAGGCTTGCAAGTTTCTGTTTCAAAAAAAGCATTTTCTTTAACTTTCATACGTGCAGCTGATCACAAAATCTGTAGTTTATGGGACACTTGGTGATGCTCTCCAGAGAGCTGGCTGATTTTATGGTACTGGATCTCCTCTGATTTCCAACTGCTAAACTTCATTTAAGACATTAAATACAAATATGTTAAATGCCTTCCCGTGTTATTTTTCTGTGTACAGCAGTTATTCAAATGCCAATTCATGAACCACTTGGTCTACACACAATAGTCAGTGTATGAGAGCAAAAGTGGTATATAAAATAATCTCATTTAAAATGTGGGTCACATTTAGGGAAGAGTTTAAAGCACACCATTCTCAAGCATTGTTATTACTTGTACAGTGTTTTTAATGTAGTCAACATTTTCTTTTAATTCTCATGCTGAAACAGGCTACTTTTCAGTTCTTTCTTGGTTTTGTCTCTTGATCTGTAACATGCCTGATTACTTCTTCACAGTGGTACTCCATTTCCACAACTCCCAGATCATTTAGTCTTTGGCTTCTGAGCTGAGACTGCTAGTAAGTTTGCCAATTCATTCTCTCTTTTGGCAGCACTTATGATAGGAACCACACTTAGACCACCAAGTCATTTCACGCAGACAGTGAATAGCTGCCAGATGGTAATAGTGTTCAATCATTACCAAGCGGGACTGCTTCAAATTGAATAGATAGCATGAATTTGCCTTGGTAATTATTTTAAAAGTTGCAATTATAAGATTAAAAGTTTAATAAAGACAGATGTTAAAGATTTTCAATGTGTATTATGAATACAGATTTCTGCGATTTTCTATTTAAGTGATCCCCTGATGTTATTTCAATAAAGTCGTATTTTTCTGCATGGAAATACAAGTTCTGAAAAAAAAAACCCACCACAAAACAAAAACAAAAGCCCCGAAACAGAGCAGAGCACAAATAATGCAAAACTTAAATCACTCCCTGGATGATGTTAGAAACCTTCTCTTCATATCTTTCTGCAAACAAGAAATGAATTTAGCAAAAGTCCAGTGAAAAACTATCTCAGGGCGTCAGAGTACCCTTGTTGTTTGCATCATCGCTGGGCCTCTGCTCTTCCAGAGTCAAGTAGGAGAGTTTGAGAAGAACAACTCTCAGTTTGTCTGGTTTTCACAAAATCAGTCAACCATGGCTTCAAGTCATGTTAGAAAGAGCTGACGTATGTATGGACTGCTGAAAACTTTTCAAAACTGATTTTATCTTAAATCCAATTTTGTGTGAGAATTTCATATTTTTGTTTGTCACTCTTGATTAGGATGAACTCTTTCTCAAGACACATACTTCTTCTGAGAAAGGATTTCATTTTCTGCCCACTCAGAAGATTGTGAGTTCAGCATTCATCCTATTATCCTCCCTTAAGATTTTTTTTAAAGTAACAACATGTTTCTTACCATTTTGATTTTTTATAAAATTGGTTTTATCTCCTTTAGTAAGAATTTACACATGTATAAATATTCATTAATTACTACTGATAGTATCTTTGGTAGTAAGCTCCCTTCAATTAGCTAAAAAAAGCTTTAGTCAGAGAAGATACAAATGCAAATAGATTTAATCAGTTCCACATATATAGACCCTAGAGCTCCATATAGATTTTCTCCATCTAATGGAACACAAATCTGTTCCAAAGGTTTTTCCCAGAAGAGGGCACTGCTGTTCTGAGGCACCACAGATAATAAACCTATGGTAATTGCATTTAAGATACATTTACTTAGTACAGTAACCTAGTGAAAAAAATGTTGTCCTCAATTCTTTAAACTCTCTTAAAAATTTAACTTCTCTCTAAATGTATGCATTCTTTTTCTCCTCTTCCTCTGCAGCCTCACTCATCTGTTACGTTCCCATTTTGTTCTCAAATTTGTGCCTTTCAGACAATTTGTCAATATTTAGGGAGAGGCAAAACTGCCGAATGCCTCTCGGCATTCCCCAACAGCAGAAAACTATGATCTGCAACCAACTTTCAGAAGATGTAGTGTGGGGACCTTTCCTGCTCTTTGCAGTTCATGCTCTCATGTCCTGTTGCGGGTGATCCTGTGGGGAGTACACAGGGGGTGTAATCCTTGCACTTTTAAGGTGCACGTTTAAAAAGAATTGTATCCCAGTTCTGATTTTATACTCTAAAGCATGTGGGTACATTTTAGTTCTCAGATCATGAGATCTTCACTGTAAAGTATTAATCTTACTGTCTGTTACAAAGAACTAGATATTTATTTGATGCTTTGTCAGTAACAGTGAATAATAATCCCTTCAAAAACAGCCATATTAAGAAAAGATTTTAAATGGACCATGTCATCCTTTTATAAGAGGGCACTGTTATGTGTAATATTACCCATGTGCATCTGCTTAGTCTTCCACTGGCTGGAAGAACACAGTTGTTAAAGATGAAGAGCTCTGACAAAAAATGCAAATTTTCCAAGTTATTAATCACATCTAGGATTTTTAGGTATTAATGGATCCTTAAAGCAAAATGTAAATTTAATTAATCAAATATTTGCTTAAATTCACAATTACAAAAGCAACCATAATTCAGACTAGTGTTACCTTTTGTGTTTCAATTCTCAAAATTGGTTGTAAATTACTTTGTGCATTCCATGATTATAAGGACCAATTTTCAGGTCAGACAGAAGATAAATACAAGTAGGAGGCAAGTGATTGTCTTACCATGATTCTTACAAAGCGTGGTTGGGCGTAACTTGGAAGGAAGTCCACAACGTGCTTGTAGAGTCTTTCTCCATCAAAGGGTTGGTCAGGTTTAAGCACAATAGCTGCCATCCCTGTTCTTCCTTCATAGTCTAAAAAAAATTTTAAAATAATATGACAAGTATACACAAGAGTGTATGTGAGTCTTGTATGACATTTGGAGGGATTTAGTATTGGTCAGAACAAATATTTTGATACTGTGAAACCTGCCCTATCCTCTCAGACATCATTGAGTGTAAGATACACAATATATTGGAAGACTTTATGTTAGAAGTTACTTTCAGTGTTTTTATTCAATTTAAAATTGTCACCGACCTCTTTTTATTAGGAATTCTGTATGGCTGGCAGCTGGCTGCTAGGTTCTCTTCCTGCTTTGCTCAATCTGAACATTGGTAACATAGTGGCCTAATAAAATACTGCGTGACCATTAGTTCCATAAAAAGCTGAACACACTTCCACAAAGACTAGTGCAAAAGACGGACATAGACATGTATGAGACTGTTCTCTGTCTGTATAAAGTCTAGTGGCTATTGTACATTGTATAAGCAATGCTGAGTGTTTCTGCTCTATTCCACATGCAAATTAGTGACAAACAGGGGACGTGCGTTTTAGCAAATTACAAGCAGCAAATTATGTTTGACGTGAAAACAGAAACAAAACCCTTTTAAAAAAGATGTATCAAACATAGTTCCTGCTTTCTCTATTCAAACACAATTGAAAATTCCAAACGGAGAAAAAGTTTAAATTAGAAGGAATGAGCTGCCACAGTTAAATCTGTCCAGAATGAAAGAGCAGCTTTGAGGTGTGGCCATGTCACTGGGAAGATAAAATATGGGTGTTCCCTTTTCATGAAAATTAACTTGCAGTTGTTTAATTGGTAATATGCTATGTAGTTTGCTTTGTCAAAATTAATTCAGAAATATGAAAGACTATGCTATTTAGATTTTATTAACACTACAACCAAGAATGAATGTGATTCTTAATCTCTTGAGATTTTTTTGATGTGCTGTTTGCTGCCTGAGATTGCGGTAGCCCTTCTTGTCAGCTCCAACTGTAGATTAGAATGAGATATACTTTTCAAGTTAGGTTACAGTTTTAGTTGCATGCCCTTGAGGATGCCATCCCTCACAAATGAACATATTGGCATTTGACAGCCAACTGCTCATCAACCGTTCAGATTATGGCCTTTTGTTTATTTTTTTTTCATATATCCCCTTTCTTTGAATCCATTGTGTCCTCCATCTCTCAGTGCTAAGTAGCAGCCTGTCTCTTGCTAGCTTCTTCGTCAAGTGACTAGTTTGTTTTAATACTAGGCTTTGTTTGCCTTTATCCAAAGGAAACATAGATCAGCTATTGAGCACCACAAGAAAGTTCCCTTTCTCAACCTGTTCATTCAATGGATGCATCTTCTGAGCAATTTGCCACCTCATCTTGTAATTTAGTTGGTACAGTTGTTCAGCATGGTATTATATATTTTTATGAAGCACCATATGTAAGTTGGAACATTCCAATTGTGAAAAAATACGTATCTTCTAGGACTGTGCTTACAAGATAGTGACAGGTGTTTTCAGACATGCCATCTTTCAATATGCCCCATTTTCTATTTTCCAGATGAAAGCCTGTAGCCTAAGAGAAGTGTTCTGTAGTTTCTGTCTTTGTGCTTCTCACATCTGTTACTAGTTTTATTTCATCCCAATGTTTCTGCCATTCATTACAGAATTTCAGCATATAACATTTATTAAATAAAGCATTTTATTGAAACTGAAATTTCAAAGTATTCTAGGAAAGCCTGAATTGCCAAGTTTATACCATTTATTTCCTTATATATAAGTATGCATTGTGTTGCAGTAACAGAAAGGATAGAGTACGAAATTACTATATTCACTTTATATTCTCAAACTATAGGGAATGTCTTACTTTTTATGCTTACACCATAAACATTAACTTCTTGGACAAAATCCATCATGCTAATGATCTCCGCGACTTCTACAGTGGCAACATTTTCTCCTTTCCACCTGTTGAAATATTTTTTAAAAGAACGTAGATATTAGCTAACAAATTTTTATTCTATACGTGGCTTTATGTGGTGGAGCACTAATATTTTTTAAAATAACGTAGATATTAGCTAACAAATTTTTATTCTATACGTGGCTTTATGTGGTGGAGCACTAATATTTTTTAAAATAACGTAGATATTAGCTAACAAATTTTTATTCTATACGTGGCTTTATGTGGTGGAGCACTACTTTTAGTCTGGACTACTGTTATTCTTAACTGAAGAGTCTAGACAGCTAAATTCTTTACTGATTTTGTGCCATGTCATTTGAGACCCCAAACTTAAAAGAAACAGAAGTGCCATTTGACTCAAATTTGAAAAATTCTACTGTGTTGGTGTGACCCTTGGTGGACTTTGATTGCAATCCTTAATGTTTCTGTTAACACAAAATTGATATTTAGCAGGTTCAAGTCTGATTCATGTCATCCAGTCCTTCATATGCGTGATTTCTTGCAAGTTCACTGGATGTGCTCTGTTCCATACCTGAAAGTGTCTCCCACCCGGTCAGTGAAGTAGAGGAAGCCATCCTCATCCATCACTAGGAGGTCTCCTGTGTTAAAGTACACATCTCCTTTCACAAACACATTACGCAGGAGTTTCTTCTCTGAGGCTTCGTTATTTCCAGCATATCCAGAAAATGGGGCATCCTGAGTAACTTGGACAACTAGAAGACCAGGTTTACCTGCAGGCCATACAAAGGGGATGCAAAAAACCCATATATACAGCTAACTATTTAGAACATAAAGTATCATATTAAAAATCTTTTGGAAAGCCATATCTGTTCTACTCATCTTATTGCTACATTTCCATGACTATTTCCTGAACAGCAGAAACAGGTGAGTGGAAGAGGAACATAATTTTGCTTCCTCCTCTTCTGAAAAGCTAGACCTTTTTGGAGTACAGTGTACATCACTTACCCTCAAAAAGCATTTGCCCAATGAAAGGATGACTATTCCGTCATTTGAAAAGGGTGCTGGTCTCAAACAATACACATGAGGGAAAAACACAGTGCCTAATCTCTTGTGTTTTATGTTTTCCTGGAGGACAGGGTTGCCACTGATGTCAACTCTGTGCTAGTGTGGAAACGCACTATGTAAGCCATAACGTGCCTGGGCCTCTCAACAGCAATGAGTCCCTGGAGTCTGCAGCATGTTCCTACTGGCCATCACTCCTTGTTGCTGACGGTAAAAGTCCCATTTATATCAAGGGCAAAAATTCCATTGACTTCATTGGAATTGGCTCAGGATACCCTTTTAAAATGTTTTTTTATTATTCTGTATCTATGATAGGTACTCTTATTTCTCAGTCTGTTCCTGAGGTTATACGACATATCCATCTTCTAAAGATTTTTATTGTCTTTCCTTCAACAGAGATATGGAGATGTTTTCAAGCAAATAGTTTTCTTCGTAGCTGTGTGTCTGCCTCTTATATTAGATCCTCTTTATTGTTTTGAACTCTAATGTGGAAAGTGGAATGAATGCTCGAGTTACCATTCAGAAGAGGAGATGGCATTGCTGCAAATAGGATGTATGCTTTATAAGAAAAGAAAAAGCAAACCAAAATATTGAATTTAAAAAGGAATTGTCCCAACCCCCAGTCAGTTTTACAGGATGATTCTCTATTCCAGTTTGGGAATTTAGTGTCATTACTGTCTCACATTATATCCAGTGATGGCTTCAGAATTATCTAAAAAAAGTGTTTAAAAACCTGCAAAATTTTTCTAGTTGTGTCATGAAACCAGGCATTTTATCAATTTCCCTGAAAACCAAGAATTTTTGTCCAGTTTATAATGTAACTGTAGTGAGGAAGCAAGCTTTTTTCAAGAAAAAAAAAAAAATATTGTTTTGCTTGATTTAGATATTATCAGCACATAATGTATCATCAGAATTAATTAATAATTGGTACTTATATTCCAGTACTACTACCAGAATATAATTTATTATCAGAAATAACTAACAGTAATTGCTGCTTACGTGACCCGTACTGTTATATGTCATTGAGACCTGACATTAGCATGAAAAATATTATCAGTTTAGTCAGATGTACAAGCCTTTTTTTTGCTTTCTGGAATTTCGTCTCAATGATAGTTAAATCTACATGGTAAAACTAGTGATGTTTAAGATCTTTTTCCCAGAACTGTTAACTTTGACACCTGTGGATTCATGTTTGTATGCATAGATATTTAATGTGACTTTAGTAAGTCATTTATTATCATATATTTAGTAAAATGCAGTGTCATGTCTTTTGTGTGAGTCACTTTTCAGGATTTTTCTCAAAGATCTTCTCAGCTTTGAAGCCATCCTGTTTTCAGCCTGGGACTTTCAGCAATTTGAGTAGGAGTATTCCATTCTAAGTAGGAGTTTGGAGATTCTATGCAACTCTAGGTACCAAATAATTAAATCTGTTTTGGTCACTAAATGTAAAAATATGAAAAATATTATCCAGATTTTGAAATGGTACTGTTCTTCCTCAGAACTTGAAATTTGGAATTTAGAAAGCATATGTAAACATCTGGTCTCAGAACATATCTAGGAATTACCGTGTCCATTTTATTTGAAAAAAAAAGCAGCACCAGAAATCTGGTTTGTTCAGGAACGTGAACAAGTTTTTGCAGGTGAGAATAAAAACATTCTGAGCCCAGAATATTGATTTTGTTCTTATATTATTGTATTTTGGGATATTTGTGTCTATTATAAATATTTGGATATGTTATTGGGTATATTAGCAATAGATCCGTATTTGGATCTATTGATTATATATTTTTCCTGTGTCATTTTCAAGTTCTAAGCGTGTATCAAGAACCCGTTGCTCACAGAGTAGAGAGTTAATCACTGTCCCAAAATATCACCATCTAAATTGAGGTATCTGTTAGTTAATAGGTAACTAATATTTTTTCTTACCTGTGGGTGCCTTCTTACACCTTCCATTTTCATCCACCATAATTTCTTGTTTCCAGACATCATATTTCAACAACTCAAAAGAATGTAGGAACTAAACAAAGAAAGTGCATATGCATGCTTAAAAACCTCACTGTCTTACTCACTTTTCAGTTGTTCTGTTTAAAATTGCTTTGAATTAATGGATAGGACCCTGTTGAATTTGACAGATTTGGAACAGCCTGAAATATACTGACAGTATCCTGAGAAGCAGTTGTCAGAAGGTGTTCATACCATGGTGAGCTACTCTAAGTATACGTACACAGATGAAGTGTTCATCTCCTGTATTGATAAAAAGAAATCCATTGTTTTAGAGTATGGTCAGATTCAAATAATTTATATAAAGTAAACCGAAACAGTGCTTTTGATCAAATTGTCAATTTTGCTTTAAAACTACCATACATTTCTAAGTAGAGGCTTAGCATTACTGGAATGCAAATCAAGAAGATTCTCTGACAAAAAATCCAAATTAAATTTACAGACATCTCAAAAATTACTCCAGCCACATCCAAGTGGAAACTTACAGCTCAACAGTTTGATTTAGGCTTTCCTGCCTTCATCCCCTGTCCACGTATTTAAGATTGCTAAAAGATCAAAAGCATTGCAGAGTTGTTATTATGGCCACAGGAAGGCATTTTCAGTATCACAGATTAAAAGCAGAAGTCATTTGGAAGTCATTGATCTGGTTTTGATGTTAACTGATCTGAATCTTTAGTAACATTTGAACAGTATTTTATTGCAGTACAATATTAATGATTCACAAAACGTCTGTACAAATAGGAAAAGCATTTGAGACTGTCAAGGCATTTTTATGGGTGGATATATAAATTTTATAGTTCAGATATCTTGAGATTTTTATTTTTCTCCTTTATTTGCTGTGAATTTTTAATTTGTTTTGTTTATTTCAGAGAAAAAAGTGTGACGGTTTTAATGAGCGAAGATGCAGTCAAAGAATAAATTTGCTCTGGAACATAACAAAAGTCAGATCAAAACCAATTTCTGCCTCATCACAGTATCTGTGAGTTTTCAGAATAAGTAAACTTCAACAAAAATATCATGAATTAGTCCTGTGGATAAGAACTCACATAGAGTCAGGGTTGTTTTTTTCTTATATTCTGGGGAAAAAGTTGCATACACGAAGCAGTAATTTCAGTTTCTGTGTACTTATTCTGTATATTTATTCTAGCTTCACAATATATGTACAGCGAATAGAGTCAAGTAAGAGGCTAAGAATAAGGTTTCTGTTTCCGTGAATCAATTTTTTTTACATCTGGACCGTAGTAAGCAGGTTCTTCCTTGTACACTTTACTGCTTTTTGTAATTTCTGCCTTTCATCTTCTTTTTTTTGGTTGGCTGGTTAATTGGTTGGTTGGTTGATTTGATTACATTTACCTTTGAGAAGGTGCCAGCACGGCCCACAGCTCCTATTTTATTAGTATAGTTCAAGAAACCAATATTCCCTTCTGTGGATCCATAGAATTCAAATATTTTAATTGGGCCAAACCTCATCAGAAATTCTTTCCAGACAGCAGGTCTGATACCATTTCCTAGAGCCATGCGCACTTTGTGAACTCTGTCGTCTTCTTTCTGTGAATAGCCAAAAAGAAACATTCTGCAGCTGAGAAAAGTAGGTCAAAATACCTTGAGTTGATCTAAAATTTTCTATTAGAACAATTTTCCTTTATAAACTGTTACTTTGGCTAAAATACTTCACAGAAAGGTATTTGTTTTGTAAAAATCAAACAGAAAATCATCAGAAGTCTTGTTGGTCTGAGGTAGAAGGATTTTTGTAAGGTGAAAATTTTATTTCTGTAGTTCTTTGTGTTTTCACTTAGAAGTTCTATAACTGAGATGTGTATTACAAAGTTGAAAATAATTAATTTATCTTAAAAATGTAAATAAATAGGTTTTAAGTGAGTGCCATTTCCCATAGAATGGAAATTCCTTTCTGAACCAAAGAAAGGAATTTTTCTGCATAAGTAAAATCATGTCTTAGAAAACACTTGTGACACACTATGGTCAGTTCTACGTGTAATGATATTTGGTAGTAAATTTTACACATCTGACAGGTTGCCTAAAGAACCTGAAAAAGTAGCAGAATGACTTAAAGCTCCTTACCATGTCTCGTATGATTAGGTGCAGTTTTTAATCTTAAATCCAAATTCAGAAAAGATGGTAATCAAATCTGCAGTTAAAATGTAGTTGTTAATTTGTCATTGTTACATGTCAATTATGTCTTTATTGTGGCAAACTACTCAAGTGCTTACTTACGTAAATGTTTTCTGCATTGGTCTAGACTGCATAGCACCCTATATATAGGACTACAGTCAAGACTCGGCCTGTGGAAGAGCCCCCACTTTTTTTTTGACTTGTAGTTGGGACTGAGTGATTAAGTTACTGCCATGGCTCAATGACAGCAGAAAATAAAATGATTTCAGGTCCAAAGGAATGGTTTCTTCAAACCAAAACAATGCATTTTGTTTCCATTTCAGTGTTATTTTAAAATTTAAAAATTGTAAAAATATATTTGATTTATATATAATATTAAGGTGATTTCAAAATGGAACGTTGCATAAGAATTACACTGAAATGTTTTAGCAGAAGCAGTGTTTCAACTTTTTCACCTCTAAAAATATTCACATACAATTGTTTTGTGAACTTTGGATTCAAACAGACAATTTCATTTGATACAGAACTCGATTTTATGGGAGATAAATTATTTACCACAATAGGATCAGTTCTATTGCAGATTAAACTCCACTTTTTAAAAACAAGAGTGGAGACTTCCCTGCTTCTGATTAATGAGCTCTGTTTTCTTTTGCAGTTTTTTGGGTTTTTTTGCAGTAAACCTGAAGGAATAGCATGGTTTGATCACATGTATGTGATCATAGGCTGATTGGGAAGCTGACTGTGAGAGTTACTTCAAGCCTAATATTGTCCCTTTTTCAGCACTTGGTCTTCAGTATGAAATAATGGATTTTAATTTTTATTTTTTTTTCAAAATAGCTGGTGAGACTCTTGGACTTTGAGTAAATCTCCGGAGCTTCAGAGTTTATAAGCACAGGAGAAACTGTTATGCTTACCTTGTTTCATCCCTGGTATAACAATCTGCAGAACTTCCCTGCATTACCGTGAATTTTAAAATATCTTAATTTTAGAAGTTGTGTGGTTCTCTTTAAAGACATTCCTTGACATACATTCTGGTTTCTTTATTACCTGCTATGGGGTACCACATTTAAAATTTAATTCTGGTAGGTACATGGATGCTGGGTGGGCTTCCTGTTGACATATTTAGTCAGAGAGTAGTGTCTAGAGTTTCCGTCTGCATCGAGAAATCCAAGAGTGCCCCGTAGTTCCCAAATCCATGTTCTTTCTCAATTTCAATGTGAGACCTAGGCATGCTCTGTCAAAGGAGGTAAGGACAGACATCCAGGATATGACCTAACGGGTCATACTCCAACAGGTCCCTCATCCTAGGTAGTCCTAGGCCTGGGCGACACCAGAACTGCTGTGCTCTAGCATGCCACAGTGCAGGGAGCGTAGGTGAAATGTAGCTACCTGCCTGGCTTACTAGCCTGCACAGGTTTCTTTCACTGTGGAAGAACCCGTGTGGTACATTAAAGGTTTATGTGTTATACTTCGGTTAGGTATCTGATCTTAACAGGCCTCTGCATCTATCCTGATCCAGTTCTGTTGGCATCGTCAGCTTCCACAACTCAGCTAGGCCATGTTTCTGGTTTTTCTTCTTCGTATGAGTTCCCAGTTAAATATCAGTATCTTCTCTGTTAAATTCTTGTTGTTTAGCCAAGTAAAGAAAGTTCTTCCTGCCTTTTCCTGCAGGAGTGACCTTTACACAACTAGTTTGGCCTAGGTAATTATTTCTTTGTTTTTTTGATCCATGGACTACTGACATAACATTTGTACAGACTTGAGTTCTGGCCAGCAGCTTGCCTGGCTTGTTCCCTCTAATACCTTTTTGTCTTTGACCCCTCTCCTACATCCGGACCACACAATAATAGGTCTCTGTTAAACCAGCTGGTGGATTCTCTCAGATGTTCCCTTGTTGCTAGTTCTTGCAGCAATCTCTGACCAATGCAGTTGGAGATCGTTTGAACCTTGTTTTCTGTGGTACATGATGTTTTCTGTGGTAGGTAGGAATACTTCTTGTCACCTCCCTGCAGTAACTTCCTAACTCCCAAGTATAAAATTAAGAAAATTAACCAACATTTTCCACCATGATTGAAAACCAAGTGTTGCAATACAATAAATATTTTCAGGCTTGATTGTCTGCTGCTGCTCTGTTTGGTGACACCTTACTTTTGTCCTAAATCTGATCATGATTTAGCTCCTGTGTTTTTCTGGACTGTTACCCCGTGGGCGACCAAGATTTTGCACCACACTGTTAGTACTTTGGCTTTATACAGATAAGCCGAAGTATAAAAAGTGAAAAAAGTATCCGTATAAAGCCAAAGTACTTTGGCTTTATACAGGTAATTTTATCATCATATATGCCGCCATGGAACAAAATGTGCCTTTGGAACACCTCTTCAGAAAAAAAATTCAACAAGCAAAAACACATTCAGCAGTTTCAAAACCATACAAATTTAATTATCAGCCATTAAGTACTGAATAGAGTAGTCTCTCTTAATAAGTAACTCCTTTGGAACAGTGCAGTGCAGTTGGTTAATCATTTAATCTTGTTCAGGCTCTTGTTTGATCATTGAGTCTGACAAATCTTTTACTGCTTATACCTTTTCCTTGCTGACCTGCCTCTTGCCTATCGTTAGGATGAAAAGCAAACAATCTTGGCTTTATAGAGGAATTTTTGTTATTGTTTTGGCATAGCTGTCCCATCCTACACCGCTTATTTCTGTGTAACCACTATGTTTGCTGATACAAACTCGATTGCTATCCTAGAACTACAAGGAACACAAGACCTGAATTTTACATACACTGGAAAAAAACTGTCAAACATTAAAAATACTATACCATTGAGGAATGGGTAAATCTATATGATTTATAAAATACAGATTTGCTATATTTTCAAGCTGCATTTGCGAACAATAACTTACACTGGGCTGGTTACAGAGGTACCGACAGAGTTCTCCTATGTACAAAAACATTGTAACATTGTATTTTCTACAGTCATTCCAAAACTGACTTGCAGAGAATTTCTTCTTCAAAACACAAGTTGCTCCTAGGTGATGAAAACACAAGAAAATTCAAAATAACCTTTAAAAACTTTCTTACTTTTACCACTACTTTTTTTTTAAAAAAAGTTGTATTTCTCTTAATTCAACTAATGATAAATTCAGCTATTTAAATAAATTGTAAGCCATTTCTGGCAAGATCTTTCTGTTAAGTGTGACTAGCACAGTGGAGCCTTGCTTTTTTTTTCTGAATAGTAACTTAAAGTATCAGAAGCAGCAGAAGAGAAACTTTTAGTCACCTTCAGTTGTGAGGAATAGGGCAAAGCCTAACCATTTTGTTTCTGTCAAAGTGGTGACTGCTGTAACTCTGATAAAAGAGAAGTGGTGGAAGGGAAACTGGCTTAGAGTCTGTCTCACTCCCCCTTTTACAGTTTCTTGTCAACTTATCATCCTCAATTTTTTGTTTTGTGTGGCCCTGAAGTTCCTTCAGAGCTTTCCATTCTAAAAGTCACCTCATCCGAGACCTCTCATGTCTGCCACCCTGTCCCTTTTTCACAGTTTTTTATAAGTGAAAAAACTGAAAACTTTGTAAATCAGCCAAGAATTTGCAAATTTCCCTATTTCTATCCTTTCCAAAATGTCTTTTTTTGCCTGAATCCTCCCGTTTGTCCCACATAAAGCTTACCAGTGCCTTCCAAGTTCTGAATCCCTTCTAGTCCACTTGTTCCTAGCTTGCCAGTTACTCCCTGACCCAAGTACTGTCTCAAGCAAGACTTGAAGTCATCTCAGAGCTCTTCAGCCTCACTCACTTCAAGCCTTGTCATTTGAATCGCAGGCTCCCCAGAGTCCTCATCTCAATGACCCACCCAAGAAAGCTATTAGTCTACTTTTTAGCTTCCAAAACAAATCATAGCTTCAAACCTTTTTATACACTGCTTTTCCCATCCCTTTTTTGTTTCTGTTAGGCAGCAGCAGTCTTGTTATCAGTTGCTGTAGCCCAACATGCCTACTTATGCTATTCCTGAAGAAACAGAACATTGAAATGGCTTTTAAAACAGTCCAGATATATACTTATCATACAAAAAACAACATCTGGGCAAGACTCTAAAAACAGAAAAGGAGGACATATCTGAAACAATACCTTATTGCTAGCCCTCTACAAGTAATTCTCATTATCAGAATCAAGTGGGGAGGCTACGTCATTCTTCCGTTCCTTCACTTTTATATCATGAATCTAATTCTGTAGGTGCTACTCAAATATGTGACTCAAAATGCTTCAAAACACTTTTAGTTGACTCTATTCTGAAGGTTAGTTAAAGCTTCCACAATGCATTTGTACCTTCTGATACTAAAAATCAAGCCTGACTTCTCAGATGCCTATGGGAATGCCCTTTTAGACTCTTGGTGTAGCATACAGATGTGATTTCAGGTTAAACCTACAAAACATATGCAATGGTGTTTGTGATAACACAGACTTCAAGTCATGTTATATTGGATCTATGCAACAATTGATGTCTGTTCTAAGCTTCAAAAATTATGCTTATCTTAGATATTAGATATCTTAGATATCTTAGATATTGTTTGCAGGCTGGAGAAGGTGGTAAAAATGAGAAAATGACAAAAGTCTATTGGTAGACATAATATTTGAGTTACTCACCAAATGGAGTTACTCACCAAATAATAAAATGTTACAGCATTCTCAAGTTAATGAAACCTCACTGGAAGGTAAATATTACCTAATTCAATGCATCCACTGATGCCAAGAAGAGAAGCGCTTATGTGGTACAAGGGAAGAGTGAGATACATAATATCCTGAGAAACTGCACCACACTGAGTAAATAATAAGCAGGCAGATAGAGCTCTTAGATGAGTGATGATAGCAGCTTTTGGGAAACCTGTCAAAGGGAGAAGAGCAAAAAATTATAAATGTACTGCTTGCATTAATCATTTTGTTGCAAATAGAATTATGTTTGGAATGTACAGGGAGAAATGTCATTTCTTCTGAGTCTTTGTCCTGTCTATCAACCTTTACCTCATGATTATATCTCCTTAGTCTCTCAGCTTTTTCAGTCTTATTGCCTGTAAGGCTATTTAAACATCTTCTCTGCTTCATCTGGGGGAGAAAGTCCATACCCTTCACTGGCGAGTGCAGACCGACTGTGCACACAGTGTTCCCTTGCCACAAAGTGAGAATGGGAAAGCTTCTGAGTGGCCACTGTTCCACTCATCTATTTGCAATACAAATGACTTTTACAAGGTTGTTTGGCTTGGCTAGAGGAAGGATTCCCCTTTCCTTCCCAGTGACGTAAGGTGAAATTTCATTATTCAGGCCAGTCTCAGAGGAAAAGTTTTCTCCCAAGGCCCAAGCAGTTGTGCTGGCCATATTTCTTTTTAGGATAGACCTGTGAAATCCCGTCACTGTGGAATCTGAGCTGCTGTTAGAGGCTGACTTTGTTGGCCTTATATTTAAAAAATAAAGTTCAACCATGGAATATCTATGTGAAAGTTCGCTAACTGGAATTATGTCCTTGTTATGACAAGGCAAAAATGGTTTAAAGTGTACTATGCTTGTAACTAAATGAGTTCCTCCCTGTCTCAACTTAAAAATTCAAATTCTTCCTTTATGTGTGCCTGCCTTATTGCTAAATTTATACCACCTTTGTTTTCAGAGAGCTGTAGTTGTACTTTGTTCGTACACATCCTCACCTGTACTTCCAGATGTGAAGATATACATAGCTGTGTTTCTTGTGTTAGTGACAACTTTAAGGTGAGATGGAACAGGGTGATCTGGCACCTTGTCTAGTTTGTCTGGTATAGTGTGAACATGCTGGAAAGGAGAACTGGTGCTCATCAGCCAGACAGCAACATTATTTTCCAAGAGATGAAAAATAAATTCTTTCTCTATTGATGCCAAACAGTCTGCCAAGTTAAAAAAAAAAAAAAAAAAGCTTAATATTAAAATAATTAGAACTACAGACCTGATTACCTGCATTGGAATTAAATACCCTACCACTGAATACAGTGAACCTACCACAGCCTGCAGCAGGACTAACACACCTATTGGACAGTGAAAAAAAAATCACGATGTTTAATTTCCCTATACTTCTCACATGGCTTTAATTGTAATAGGTAAAACTCCCTGATCTTACTTGATGACACTAATATATAGGATTTAATTTAATAGGTATGTTACGACATATGTTTTAAAGCTTGGTACACATACCAACTGATGAGCCCTCACGGGTTCACATGGAATTATGGAAGTATTACCAACCTATATTAAGGATGGGAAAAGAGGAGGAGAAAGATTAAGTAAATTTCCCAGTATTACATAATATGCCAGTAAGAGGGACAAAATTACAGCTCAGCATGCTGTTCTCTCCTCCAAGCAATGCTACCTTGGGACCACTACTTTAAAGTAGTTAAAAAGTAACCATAAATTTGTACATGAAAATTTTGAGCTGAAGGAAATCACCACTAACAAAGGGAATCTGAGTCTTCGTGTAGTCAGTGGTTTGTATCTACATAAACCAATAGATAGAAATGGAAATGAGATGATTCTAAAGTATCTCCCCAGGCTGTTCACTTGCTGATGCATGACGGTTTCTGCTGGTATATTGTCCAGTACTTGGAGAGTTTCAGATTTAACTCTTTTATTATACTAATTAGTTCCACATGGTTTTGGTGCAGATACACTTGAAATTTAAACAGGACTTTTATAGCCAGCATCTGTGTATGTATATATGAAGTGCTTGCTGCTTTAAATGGCTCTGATTTTCTATTTTTGATAAAAAGCATAAGGCAGTAGAAATTCCATAGTAAGTCAAACCCAATACAGAACTTACCTTCTCCTATCACCAATGCTTTTGCTGCACATGTATTAATGCAGTGCAGGAGAGATCTAGAGTGCACATTGAAGTTGAGAAAGGCCACCACACAGCCCAGCTTGGCCAGCCCGAACCAGACGTGGATGAAGTCAGGTTCATTACCCATCAACAGGGCCACAGTGTCGCCTTTTTTCAGATTCCCGTAGTGTAGCAAAACCTGTGCTACCCTGTTACTCCTCCTGTCCACATCCTGATAGGTGTGCACCTTCCCTTCGTAGATGAGGAATGGCTTGCGGGGAATCTTTCCCACTCTCTGCGTGAAAAGGTCAATTATGGAGAGAATTCCATTGCTTGCCCGTTTCTTTACCATTGCCTTTAACCTCTTCCGCCTCAAGAAGTAAATCAGATCTTCCCAGAAATATGGGAAAAAGATCTTCAGAGAGACACACAGCACCACTGTTCCTCCAGCAATTGTCGAAAGCCACGTGCATAGCATGCTTGGGGGGGAAGTAATAGATTAGGTACTTCAGAGATACAAAATACAGTACATTAATATATTAATAATGATTTTTAAGACAGAGACTGAAAGTTAATAAGCTAATTACAATTCCACCAATTAATCTGAGAACTTTTAAAAATACCATGTTGAAGTTTACTAGACTACAAAGGACCAGAACAATATAAAAAAGAAAAAGGGAGTGAAGAGCAAAGAAGATTGTGCAGTTCATAAGGACAGAGGAGTTCATTCAGAGTAAAGAATGTGTCCAGGATGACAGTAGAATGAAAAAGACATTGACAATTAAATACAAGAAGGAAATACACAAAGAACAAAGAAAAGAAGATATAAATGCAGGAAACAATTTGGCACTTTTTTTTTTTTTTAAACTTGGAGTAAAAAATTTGTCTAGATTGTTTATTGTACTATGACAAATCCTAAAAAAAAATGGAAACAAACAATTAAATCATATGGTATTGTATGTATATTATGAAAGTATGTTAAACATCATGCATCTGTAAGATGCACCAAATATGTTTTTCTTTGTTGACTGAGTTGTTTTTCTGGTCCCATAGAATTTGAGACCATCATCTAATCCTTCACAGGTTTGAACAGTCTGATGAACATACACAAATTTCAGGCAATATACTGTGAACCTTCTGCATCTTCTGAAGAAGCCAGTTTTCACCTTAGGATTTTCAGGCATTTGCAATAAATGGTATTTAATAACTTTGCATTATTTATATTATTTTCATTAGTTACAATAGTACCAATAGTCTCAAACAAAATGCACAAGCACTTACTAAGATTTGTCAAAAAACCTTTCTAGCATAACAATTATTAGCTCTGTTAATGTATTTCAGGCAACCATTAATTGCCATATTTTCAAATGGTCATAGAGGAGAACTTGTGAAGATCATGCAGGATCCCTACAACTTGGTATGTGTAACATTGACCAGTCTCCTTTTTAAAGTTTCAGCCATCATTATTACAAATATTTGAAACATCTTATGTGACAATCTAGGATTCAGCAACACTTCAGCAGCCTGGCACCGTTTTCTAAATGGTGTTGCCTCCACTGTTGTTTAGAAATATTTTACTGACAAACTGTACTTGTGGTATGTTCATCAAGCTTGTTTCCATTTTTAACAACACTCAGCAAATATACTAACTTGTGGATTTTTTGCAGCAAGCAGGAACTTGTATGTACTGTAAAGCATATATAGTATTGTATGGGTAAAAAAGCAGCTAAAAACCAAAAGTGTTGTGGCATTAATTGCGTACAAATGTATAAATCAGGTTAAAGTATGTAATGCATGACATTTTAAAATTCTAAACAAAATTTTTAAACCCATCACTTTCTGAACTCTCTAGTTTGTAAAGTGACATTCTTAGTTATCCTGAAGTCAGCAAATTATTCTTTTTTATTATGTCATGTCACAGGCAATCTTTTTTTCTTTCATATATTAAAAAAATGAAGGTAGCTACGAGTTTACTCTTACAATAGATGTGTCATTAAAATACCCTGTGTTTCACTTCATATGGCTCCCTCATTGACTTTCTAGCTTTCTCAGAATGTTATTTACAGGCCGAGAGCACAAACAGAAGACCTCATGACTTTCATGGGTATTAAATTCTCCTCAACTGTGACTTGGAATCGTTTAACAGTTTTTCCTTGCCACATGTACAAGCATGCAAGATTCACTATAGCTCCAGACAGTAAATTTAGCTCTGGGGGAAGTCTAAATGGCAGAGTTTATAAACCGAACCAATAAACACATAGGCATACTCTTAAGAGAAAATAAAAAATTAAAAAAAAAAGATGATAACGTAAGACTTGGCTCAGCCCTAGTTTTCTTTTAGACAAGATCAGAAGTAAACTCAATAAATAATAGGCTGGTTATAGTATTCTTATATTACTTCTATTGACAAATATAGCCATGGTGTTTAAGTGAGAACCCATAGTAGAATAAAACATACAAAAGACTTAAAGCAGGCTACATGGAACAGTTTTGGTCTGCAGAGTTGTTTCAGGATTAATTTAGGTTCACCCTTTTCATACTTGAATGTGCACGGAAAGGCCCACCAATCCCTTGTTTTAGAATTTTTCGAGCAAAATATTGTTTATGGGACAGAAAAATGTAAGTTAAACAAAGGAAATGAAAAAAAGAAGATTATTCATTAGAATATTCTTCTAATATTAGAATGTTCAATAGAAGGAATGAATATTAGGAAAGAGTGACTATTAAGAAAGAGTATGCACCTCTCTGAGCGAGGCTACAGTCATACAGTCAGCTGCAGTCCTCTAGCCATACTGCCATGACCTGCCCTACGCCTAGAATGACAAGCCTGATACCTGCTTTTGTTTTCAGTACCCTGGTGGTACCACCTAGCTTACTTTTGATACTGGACTTTAAGATTCTCCAAAACATTCCCAAAAGGAACATGCACAGGAATTTAATCCAAACTCCAAACAAAGGAGCTGCTCAGAACAGTGAAATATTTTCATAAATCTAGACAAACTCAGGGCACTTTGAAAAAAGTAATTATTTATACAATGTGATGAATAACTTGGAATTTAGCTGTAAATGCAAACAACTCAGTTGTTCCCGATCTTATCAAATGCATGCTTAGTTTGCAGTCCAAGCAAAACCTTTGTATTCTTCTTACAATATCATCTACTGTCAACTTCTGGCATGGTTTGTTTTGGGGTATTTTTTGTGAAGGTCTTCTGTCAAAGGAAAAAATAAATGCTTGAAATCTGACTGTGTTATCTCTCCTTAGAGTTCATTTCACCGAGTTTCACACAGTGGAATTTTGCTGCCTGTGTATCTAGATTTGTATCTCTACATGGTCAGAAATAAATTTACTTATTCCAATGAGTCAGTATGCTGTGGGATATTTTCCCTGAAGTCTTGGAAAGGGCCTTTGAGCAATTAGCTTGAAATAACTGAGTAATTCCTTCAGCCCTGTTTTAATTAATGAGCAATCTGGTATTTCCAGTCGTTAGTTTTCATTTGTTTATCTGACGAGAGTCATTCTATGCCAAAAAGTATTACTCCAATGAAAACTGACTCTTCTCAGTCTGAACTCCCTTTCTCTTTGCCTGGCTCTGGTCTGGGGTTATTCTCTTAGAAAAAAGGAAAACAAAACAACAGAGCTGCCACCTCAGACACAGAGCTACCACACGTCCACAGCTTTGCGGGCACATGCGGAGTAGCTCTGGGAGGCAGGGGACGTGCTGGATAGAGAAAAAACACAGGAGGCATGCAGTCGATTAAAAAGGAGGCAAGACTATCCACACATGTTCTCCAGTTCCAGGGGAATGTAAGCAGCCTGTGTGTTGGCCCCGATGTCAAGCTCATGTCCCAGTTCTGTGAGGTATCTGAGGTGTCTCTGAAATACCTGAGATAGAAGTAGCCTTTTAATAGCCTTAGTGTTTTCAACACTTGTTCCGTAGCCTCTGCTTTGAAATTTGGAAGTAAAAAATTGTAGTTGAATTCAAGAAAATTCATCACCAAACTCACTGATTTTGGTTTGTCTGAGTTTTTTTTTGTGCTATAGAGTCGGAAAGTGGGGAAACGTGGAGGTTTGTTTACTTACTCTCTCTGCTTTGTTCCTCTTTGTGTTTTTTCAGCTTTTCCTCTGAAATTACAAGGATTGAAAACATTTCCTTTTAATGAAAACTGAGATTCTTAAGTATCTGTGGTTATTTAGAGCTTGAGCTTGAAGTAAAACACAAAAGACTTAGAAAGTAATCAATGGTATGAAATGCAGGATTAACTATTTTGCAGTATTTGGGCAACAACATGAATAATGACAAACAGGAAAAGTTTCTGAATACAATGAACCCAAACATTCACTAAGAATTCAAGTGAATATTCTGTTTTCCAAGTAATCTACCACCTTTTTCAGTAAAAGAAAATGCTACCTTCGCTAAAAGCAATCTAATCAATAGTCAGCAAAAGTTCAGTTTTGAAGGTCGCCGCACTGTTTAATTAATAGGAATAGATTAAGATGTTTATCTGACTGAGGCAGAGAAGACAGAGAAGACAACTTCAGCAAAGTATAATGCCAGCGAATTAAGGAATGAGTCTTATCTGACTTCAGATACATACAGTGAACATTGTTTTGTGTAAATAATAAGAAATTACCTACAAAAGAAATTTGAACATTATAATTTATCTAAGTTCGTAACCAGTGCTTTTTTCCAGCATCTGAATTGTAAGTAAACAAATATTTTCTTACCAACTTTTTGTTTTTATGTTTTGATTTGTGTCCTGTATTCAGTTAGATCCTTTCTGCCACTGTGTATCACTCATAGGAAGGTTGCACGGGTAATCTGAGTATGTTCATTTTATCCAAGCAGGTGTTCTCTTGAAGCTCCACACCCATGGTGTCTGACTGGTGACTGCATGCCTAGACATACATCTGAAGACTCCTTTCTGTCTCCTGGATGTCCCAGGTCTCCTGTTCTCTAGTACCTCAACTTTGCAGGTATCTTCGAGCATGTGACTGAAAGGGAATCGGACGTTGTATCTTGGAACGCAGTATGTTTGCTGACTGTATTGAGAGTTAATTGTTAAAAGAGAAAGAAGTCAGTTATGCTCTGCTAGTTTATGTGCTTAAAAAAACCATAAGCAGCAAGACGTAGAGCAAGGAAATTACTAATCTGTTGAAATGACTGTTTCAGTGTAACAGAAGAAGCTTAGTGATGTTTTGCATACTCCTAAATACAATACGTTCAGTATACAGCAAACATTCGATGTATCTGAGGATAGAGAGCACCCTCAGCGAGTTTGCTGATGATACAAAACTGGGAGGGGTGGCTGACACACCAGAAGGCTGTGCCGCCATACAGAGAGACCTGGACAGGCTGGAGAGTTGGGCGGAGAGAAACCTTATGAAATTCAATAAGGGCAAGTGTAGGGTGCTGCACCTGGGGAGGAATAACCCCCTGCACCAGTACAGGTTGGGGGCCGACCTGCTGGAGAGCAGCTCGGTGGAAAGAGACCTGGGAGTCCTGGTGGACAACAGGATGAGCATGAGCCAGCAATGTGCCCTTGTGGCCAAGAAGGCCAAAGGCATCCTGGGGTGCATCAAGAAGAGTGTGGCCAGCAGGTCGAGGGAGGTCATCCTCCCCCTCTACTCTGCCTTGGTGAGGCCACACCTGGAGTACTGTGTCCAGTTCTGGGCTGCCCAGCTCAAGGACAGGGAACTGCTGGGGACGGTACAGCAAAGGGCTACAAAGATGATTAGGGGAGTAGAACATCTCTTATGAAGAAAGGCTGAGGGACTTGGATCTTTTTAGTCTGGAAAAAAGACGACTGAGGGGGGATATTATCAACACTTATAAATACTTAAAGGGTGGGTGTCAGGAGGGTGGGGCCAGGCTCTTTTCAGTGGTGCCCAGTGACAGGATGAGAAGCAACAGGCACTAACTTGAACACAGGAGGTTCCACCTAAACATGAGGAGGAACTTCTTTGCTTTGAGGGTGTCAGAGCCCTGGAACAGGCTGCCCAGAGAGGGGGTGGAGTCTCCATCTCTGGAGACATTCAAAACCCGCCTGGACGCGTTCCTGTGCAACCTGCTCTAGGTGACCCTGCTCTGGCAGGGGGGTTGGACTAGATGATCTCCAGAGGTCCCTTCCAACCCCTACCATTCTGTGCTTCTGTGATTTCTAGAGCATTGATCTCACATTGTCATATATTCTCTGGAATATATACAAGGGCCATGTTAGATTGAGTAATATTTTCTGACTAACACATTTTTTAAGCCTAGTCATCCAAATCTCAGAGGACGTTCTTGTTATAGAATGTAAATGCTGAAAAAGGACACTATAATATGTTTCACTGGCTGCTTAATTGGTTGAAGAAGATAAGATTACATGAATACAGGAAGGCATATACACTTCTAACCAAAAATTTAAATCATATGAACCAAGCCTTTAATTTCTGAATTTACAATTTCAAGCTAAATAGCTTTTAAAAAGGTTGCTAAATACACATGGGTTGGCTGAATTCCTGTTTGTGTACTTATTAATTTTTTTATAAGATTTGTATTCTATATTGGTATTAATGTTTTCTGAGGCATAATTATGGTATTAAGTTTTCAGAAAATCTGTAAGCCATTACTTTTTTCATACAATTTATTTTATTGAATACTTAATAGATTATAATATTTAATTAAATTAGAATATATTATTTAAGTATACAGACATTGTTCGACTCACAAACTAAATATTTTATTGTGTTTACTCTCTTTGGAGGACATAATTATGGGTTGGTCGTATGGTACACTAGCACTTTACATAAAGATTGGACAATCATCCTGATTGGAGGAAAATATTAAAAATGCTGTAAAGGAGATCCCCTCTGCTCAGCACCCATCAGGCCTCATCCAGGCACTACATCCCGTTTTGGGGTCCTGGGCGGGAGGGCGGCCGAGAAACCAGAGGGGAGGCTCAGGGGAGGCAAGGAGGGTCTGTGGGGCTGGGGCTGGTTCAGCATGGAGCAGAGAAGGTGTTGGGGCACCTCACAGCACCCCCCGGTGCCTATGGGGAGGGCATCGAGGGGATGGGGACAGGCCCTTGCCAGCACTGCCAGGTGGGAGGGTGAGAGACGGTGGCATCTCCTGAAACTGGAGAGGTTCAGGCTGGAGATAAGGAAAGAACCCCCAAATCCCTGCGAGCACCATGAAGCACTGGAGAGGGTTGCCCAGAGAGGAGGTGGGATCCCAGAGCCTGGAGGTCAGCCTTCAAGACCTGAGTGGCCCCTAGCCAGAGCATACAGGTCTACATCTGTTGTTGACCCAGCCTGCCCCTGCAGTAGTGTTGTCATTG
>VYZM01017530.1:26482-39777 GCA_013398915.1 Dromas ardeola
TTAAATATATCAACATAAATAAAAAAAAAAAAAAAAAAAACACTAAATAAAAATGCCCAGCATCGCAGTCATAGTTCATCCGAGATGTTCTCTTCATCTGTTGTAAATACAACGGTTCTGATGTGAAGATGAATTATTCCTATGCTGCAAATGATGAAACAGGAATCTGTGTTTATGTGGAATTTCTTTAAATTTCATGCTTGTAAATAAAGATACTTGTGTTGCCTGATGCACCCTAAATTCTTTTCCAGAATTTATTATATTGCTTGCTATGACCTTTGGATCTCTTCTATTTTAGTTGAAATTTTAAGACTAAAAGTATTGCTAGGTGGCCTTCAGCAGAAAGCTTAAGATACCTTACTCCATTGCTAACACAGGTGATTACAGGCCCGCCTGTGAACTTACTATGAGATTTTAACTAATGCAAACCATTGCATACCACAGAAAGCATTGGACAGATCAGATTCTAAAATCTTACGTGGCCCCTGTTCTGAATGGTACTAAACAGCCACTTGGTCAGTGCCCCTGTCAATGGAACAAAAGGCTCTCACGGGAGGTATGAGATACTTACAGAATCAGGTCCCATATGCCTCCGCTTTGCACTCCATATTTTTACCTCTTTCGAAACATTTTTAAGATTCGCGTGTAACATTGCTTTAGGTCAAAATATATTATCATACATGAGAGTACCAAGCTCCCATGGAAATCAGCTCCATTTCTGGATTTATTTTCTCTCTTGGAAAGCTGACTAGTCTATTTTATAAACTAGCAATAGCTGTATTTTTAAAGTTTATAAAACCTGGCCTCTGGCTAACTTGTAAACATAGGATATATTATCCTTTTGTTTGTAAAGCTTAATCCTACAACTGTCAAGCTGAATAAACCTTTAGAATAATAGTAAAAATACAAAAAAAACCAGTCATCATTAACAGAAAATTGAACTCAGATTGAGATAAAAATGCCAGTGGCACAATTTTCGATACAATTTTTGGTAGTACACATAAAACTGGTAACATTTTTATCATTCAAATTTCTCAAAAACATTCTTGGCCCATCCAATTTTAAAAGTCATGAAGTGATAAATGTTTTTTAAAAGTATCTATGTTTCACCATCCTCCTTCAATGAATCTCTGGTAGCTGGCAAAAAATAATTCATCGTGTTTTAATCATGTAGGACCTTACTGACACTGAATTGGAAATGAGATTCTTCTTGTGGGTTCGAAGCACATATCCATACAGCAGCATTAAAAACTATCTATCTGCTCATATATTTGCAACTCTTAGCATTTGTTCCCAGAACATACAGAAATACAATACCCATGGTACAAACACTGAGTTAGAGACATTCTTTACACCTTGTAGGCTAAGAAGATTACACAAGAGGAAAGAAGGGTACTGTGAGTAAAGTAACATGTTTTTAAACACGGCCTGTGTCAGTGTCAAAACAAAGATAATGCCAAATTCTCCTACCTCCCCATTCAGTGCCCTAAGTACTGGCACCCACCACTCCCTGAGCTGCATGAGAGGCATATATTGTTCCTCCTCTTATGAATGCAACTAGAATTGTTTAAGAAGCCACTGCTAGAACTCACTGTGCCTCCACTTAGACATTACATGGTTTGAGCTGTGGTTTCAACTACCTCCCTTTGCCACACAGTGACATTACATTTGAAATGTTCACACAGTCATTTACTGCACCTCAGCTGAGAGGCAGGAAAGAAGAGCTAAACGTATGATTTCTTCTGTCCCTCCAGCTAGACGTGCAACAACATGCCTGTCTACACTCTAATCTAGGCTATATATACACTTTACCTCAGCTATTTTAAAGGTGGAGCATAAAAAGAAAGACAAACAGTCAAGATTTAAGCTAGCACTTCACTGCACCCCTATTCCATCTTGGTGGGGGCAAGCAAAAACTCTTACATAGACAATTAAATTCTCTTTCCTCACTGGTTTGAAAAGACCAAGGTTTGTTCCTGCTGAAGAGAAACTGCATCCATTACCTTTGCCTGAAACATCTAGGATTTTCCTGAATTTCTTCTTTTTTTAATTCAGTTTGTTCGGTTGATCCTTTATGATGCTTGGTCATGAATTTAGAGAGAATTATGGACAAATATGTAGGTAAAAATTTAAAAATATAATTGGGAATAATCATACAGTAACAGAAAATTATACTCTGGCTTCTGTAATTCTAACACAATTGAGGTAGTGCCAAGATTATGCTTTGTAGCAGAACAGGTGAGAGGAGGAAGAAAACGATTAGAACCATTACCTTACGTGGCCAAGACATTTTGAGTGAAGACCAAATATCTGACAGAACTGTCTAGAGATCTCAGTTCAGATAAAGCCCACTGCTAATTATTGCCTGAAGAACACTCTCTCGGAATGAGAAAAAAAGCTGGTAGAAAGCAGAGAGAACTTGGAAACAGAAAAAGGCATTATAAACAAATATAACTTATTTTCAGAACTTGATATACTAATTGTAGACAGGTATTATTAATTTCTGCAGACAAACAACATAGTTCTAAAGAAGGGAAAAAATAAAAACTGGGTTAAACATTGGTCTTGATATAAAATCTTAGCAATTTCATATTAAACATAAGTTGATTATAAAGAACATATTTATTTAGCATTAGTAATTATGTAAAATGAGCCATTCCCTCTAGAGATTATCCATAGCCTTCTAGACAAAACAAGCCCCAGAAGTTTTTAATCCTGACCATGTTGTGGGCTGACCATTAAACAAAGGAGCAGGTCAGTGAGGAAATTTATAAGCCAAAAAAATATATAAACCACCGCTAGTGAATAAGGATTCAGTCCTCCAAAGTGCTAAGCATGTTGGCTCCAATCCAACAAAGTACTTAACTACATGCCGAATTTTAAGCATATACATAGTCTCATTCCCACTGAGATTATTCACAGGCTTTAAAACTCATCATGTGCTTATATAGTCTGTTGAACTAGGACCAGAGCACTTGGTATCCTCCAGGACTTGAACCCTGAGTGTTATCAGATGGACCTAAAAGAGCTCAAGCAAATTAATTTTCTACCTGCCTTAGACAATAACTCTGAATTTCATTCTAAAGATGTGAACCATTCAGAGATTACGAGTTCAGATTACCCTTCTTCCACAACTACAAGTAGAAGAATGAGGGTTCATCAGCCATTCCTGTGGTCCACTGCAGCATTTTCTTTTGGTTTGGGGAAGGGACGGGACAGCAAGGGAAGGGAAGGGATCACATTCATTATGGCTCCAACACCAGAGGACAGGCAGCCTGTGGCTGTCAATGACTTCTGGCAAATGAGAATCTCTTACCCAGCGATTGCCTTTACCACAGCTCTGGAATTCACCACGAGGGGACTGACACTCAAGCATGACCTATGAAAACTGGTGTAACACTGAGCTTGCTTTCAGACAAGCAAAATAGCAGAAGAGCAAGATGCAAAGAAATTAATTTCTCACATCAAACAAGTAATGGCTAATGTTAAGCAGCCTTTTACCTGTGTGCAAAAGGGCTTGTTTGTTTTATGTTCTACCTTTTCTTTTTTTATTTCAGGGCTCTAGTCATTGAAAAAAAAAAAAGAAAAAAAAAAGATATACCAAATATTTTTAAATACAAGTAAAGGCATTTTATCAGAATCTGAATTTTAAAAAAAGCTTAGTAAGATACTGACACATTAATCAAGTAAGAAGTTGCACAGAAAAACTTAAGGGGAATAGAAAAAAGCACACGCACCTTCATGTCTGAAACAAGATTTGAAACAAATTGTAAAAGGCTATTTTGTGTAGTGGCTGCCGTGCATCATTTGGACAAGTATATTACATTGTGGCAGAGAAATTAAATAGCTATCATGCATAAGCAGTAATAGAGTGACCCTAAAATTACTGGACAACCAACTGCCACGATCTAGCAGCTTTAACTAGACAGAATATTTCTATGGGGAGCCCTCATCTACAGCACTCACCGAGAAAAAGAGCTGACATGCACCGTAGCATATTTTTACATGCTCTAGAATTCCAATCGAACCACAGTCATGGATGATCCTACTAACCCTGGACACTCTTGGGAGAGACACTGAGGATATATGGATCCTTCACTGGAAGTCTCAGTGGCTCAATGCCTCCTATGATAAAGCTTCATGTTTCTTGTATTTTTGGACTGTCTCCCTATTTCTTACCTCTACAACAAAACGAGCAGGCCAGCCTGCGTCTCAGTTATTTAACCATGGTGCAGCGGGCCAGCCCAGCCTAAGGTGCACAACTGGACGACTGCAGGCCATGGTCTAGTTCTCCTAAAAGAATTTTCTATCACAGGAAGTCAAAAAAAAACCCTCCCTCATTAAAAGAACAAGAACTGCACAACTTTCCAGAAAGCTGACAAGGTAGGAAAGCTATGTTTCCCTTTTACTTAACACAATACTCCCAGTTCTGGAGGTTATACATCCCAGTTATCAACAGCTGTTCAGTCATTACTCCCACTCTAAGCTCAGTTAATATCCCATTTGATTGTGAGTGATAGAAATGCTGAATTTGATACCTCATCCTCAGTTTCTTGGAAGGTGGAAGAGTATAGGTGAAGAAGGAGAATGAAGTCATTAAGTATGCCTTGAAAGGCTGCATCCACTAATGCTGCTCTGCCCCCACACATCCTAGGTTTTTTCTGTCTCTTTGCTTCTCACCCTATCCCCTTTCTTCCTTTTTCCCCCTCTCGTTTCCTCTCATTCAAGTATTTTCCCTCCCTTCCCATCCACAGAAACCTACTACGTCAGGTTCTAAAGCGCCTATTTCATTTCTGCTTTGCGTTTAGCTCGTCTCAAACCTTCATCGCTAACAAGATCAAAAAGCTACCACTCTTCCATTCACAACTATTTTAAAGACATAAAATACAATTTCATTTCACGTTCAACATTCAGACTACAAATTGGTGTGCTAGTGTATTGGATTTACTAATTTATACTGATAATTTAGAATATGTAAAGCCTTTCAACAATATTTGCTATCAGTCAGTTGTTAGAAGGATCAGTAAAACACAAAAATCTTTAAGATTCATGCTAAGTATTCATGGGCTGTTCATATAAATATTTACGTACACATACAAGACTTGCTAAAAAATACAAAAATGACAAAACTGATACACTCAAACCTTCCGCGGAAGCCTACTTTTTCTCAGACAGCAGGGACAGATAACTTGCATCCCAAAGTATTTGTTGTGAACAACTTGATGAGGAATAGAAAAGGAATATGGAATTCAGTCTTGAATACAGGAAGTACTAAAAGGGACCTTTTTGACCACTGCATGTTATCTTCTTAAAAAGACAGCATTACACCATCTATTTAGAGAAGTTTTAATAATTTAAATGCATCAAGCTATTACCAAATAGAGTCTGACTACAGATACGCATGTTCAACAGCAATAAGAGCATTACAGTTACTATTCAGTTCAACACATTCACTCTTCCCTCCCATCTTTGTCCTTTCATATCCCTTTCCCTCCTCTTCCTCTCCCTTTGATTTTTCATCCCTTCTTTTCTCCCACTCTCTTTCAAGAAGGCCCAATTCAGCACAGTGTGGCAACAGCAGAGACCAGCGACAGCTGCTGTTCCAGCTACAACAGTGAGTGGATTTAAAAAAGAAATCAAGGGACAGCTTTAAAGTTTGGGAGAGCTGTTTAAATTGAATATGTAATAACTCTACTGAGGATTTGGACTTTAGCTACACTCAATAGGGGTGCTTCATTACCTGCTTGTGGGAATGCCACTTGTCTGTGATGAGGTCACAGCCTCCTGGCGATAAATTCCGTATCTGCTGTTTAGCCCGGTCAGCTGAAAACAAACTAGCAGATGCCATGCTGATTTGCATCTAGTTGCTATCGATACTAAAGAGACAATATGCGAAAGACAGGAAGTATCATGTGGGAGCCACGCTTAGACAGTGTGAGGGGAAACAAGCGTTCACCTTCTTTATCTAATCATCCCATGCTGAATTACTGAAATAGAAAGTCTTCCACAAGAGGAATGCAGTAATCAAAAACAGTTCGGGGCTGGATTTGTCTCTTACTGGTTTATTTGTTATCCTAGGCATTTCTGTGCCACTTTGACTTGGGGGGGGAATCCATCAGAAGTAGAATCAGCAACAGCTTATGCCTTGAAGTTTGCACTTCTAGAAGAAATCACCCTCACATACAATTCAGCAAAACTATTTCCTCCTGTTCCTTCTGCTTTTGGTCATGTTATACCATATACTCACATCATGAAAAATTGAATTCACCCTGTCCAAGGGAAGACTTCAAAAACTAGAAACTCCAGCTAATCCTCAGTAATTACTCTTTAGGTTGCTCAACTACCTTCCCTCTCCTATTCACATTTTCTCTTTCCCTGAAAAGACTACGTATAACACTCACAGCATTCAAAGCCCTTCACTTTTACACCATCATCTTGACTTTGTGTCTGTAATTTGATCCCATTCCATAACAGAGTGTTGTGCAATGGTGTTTTTGAATCAACTGTTAGAGGACACACCCATTCACCCCATAAAATGCATGGCAGTATATCTGCACTAAAATACACCCTGGTGTATCTCCACTGCCATCGCTGATTAGAGTTTTTGTTACATTCTTAAAATAAATATTACATATTGAATCATTATTGTTTAGATGCAACTGTGAAAATTAAAATAAATAATGAGACTTTTCACTGACTGAGGAAAAAAAGGAATCACAAGGAAAGGCTGTGTACACAAGCAAGGAAAGAAAATAAAACTTTTTTGGCTTTCAACAAAGGCTGAGGGAAGATCTGCAAAGCAGGGAACAAAGGCCCACTTAACTGCTTGAATACTCGGTAGACATGGTCCCTTGAAGTCTAGGTTGAACATTGTGGGCAAGCATACAGACACGCCTGAACTGACTTCACCGTGTCTATATGAGTTCGTATACAGAGGCAGCAAAGGGTGAAAAGTTAGAGGGATTGTTGCACCTGGTGGGCCTACCTGAAACTTGCCATCCCTCAGGAGCATCAGGCACGTGGTGCAGAAGCCTGAAGGCACGATAACGCATAAGCTAACATATCCCCAACCTGCGTAAGTCATTCTTGAAGAATAAAGGGAGCCTGTGATTTATTTACCTGCAGCAACAATATAGCTTTGAAGTAGAAAGGCTAACAGCATCTGCTCTCCAAGTCCAAAGTAGCCAGAATAGCCAGTATGAGCACATTCTTCCACCTTAAGGCAGCAAAGTGACTGCCCACTCAGAACTTTAAATCTAGGCAGAACTTCTACCATAGGAACATTCTTTTTTTCTCTGGCAGGTATGCTGACAAATTTGTAACTTGGCGTACTCCAACAGTGATCAAAATACAAAAATAACACCAGTAAGAAGAGCACAAAAGATCTGTTGTACTACGGCTCAGCGGAAATGTAAATATGTTTTGTCTTACTCCTTTTTCTAGAGCATTAGGTGGCAATACTTTCCGTCTTGATCTCTTCTATTTCACATTTTTCCATCTCACTACACTCCTCTAAACTTACTCCTCACAGCCCATCCCAACACCAGTTAACTACCTTCTAACACACAAAATCAAGACAAAAATCAGATCATATCTAACTTGTTTTGAAATAAATGAAAAGATTCCATCATTACTTTCAAAGAAAAATACCACAGGTACCATAATTTCTATGTGGAAAGCACAGGTAGTATAATGGGAACTAGAGCCTATAGAAGGCAACCAGAAAGCATGAAAGGGTTTCCCTAGAATTCATCTTTGACCTTTAGGGCAAGCAATGAAAATAGATATAGATAGCAGAATGTAAGAACGTATGCATGTAAATCAGAGGTGAACACAAAATCCCAGCGGTAGGCACTACCATAACAAAAACACTACTAAAAATATATCGAAACGTGTCTACTTCTGTACATAAAAAATTTTCATGTGTCCATCTACATATACTTGCACTAAAGGTTGAATAAAATACATTCTTACTGCAATGGCCTACATGAATCCCTCAGCAGAAGAAAAACATTAAAGGATATGGAGGAAGACAATCCGCCCTCAGCAGATCAGGTGTGACAAAGGAAAAACAGAAAATGTACAAACACAGCCTCCACCGTTACAGGAAGTCAGCAGTCATAATCCCCACATGCTGCATGTACTATACCAGAAGTCCCACTGGAAGATTAGAGATGGAGAGATGGTTGATCTAATATACAGTTTACATGAGATGAATTCCTGTTAATGTCATCCTAAAGCCATAAGCAACATCATGTAGAAAAACCTGATTCCACCCTAACTGAAACCAAGTTATTTTCTACAGCGAATCCAATGCAAACAGAGCCTTCACATGCAACCGCCCTCCCAGCACAGTCACAGAAAGGTCTTTCCAATAAATCCAGAAGGAACTGCATGATGTCCTAAGGAATGCACTTGTGGCTAGAGTAAATTGGCACCCTTCCATCTAAGTAAATGGGAGTTACACTGGCTTGTGCCAGCTGAGAATCTGTCAAATATCAAATTATATCAAAATATTCCTCTGAAACAGCTCAACATTCAAATACCATATATATTAAATCCTTCAAAATGTTCATTCTAATAATAATAAGGCAGTCAGGCATATGGCACCCCTCTTAACCAGAAAACTCCCAAAATAGGATTCATTATCTAGTTCCACCTATTACTTCAATAGCTGCATTTGGTACTTCTGAGGTAAAATGCTGCGAGTGTCCTTAGCGCGCTACTGTACTGCATTTAGGAAAGGAAGTGAGGATTAACTGAGCCACTTAAAACTATAAGAAGAATGTAGATGGGCAACTACATCCTATCTCAGCTGGAATTAGGCCATGACATTGAGGTTAACCCCCCTACTTGTGCAAAAATACCACGGGTTTTTACTAACCACAAATGGTCAGGAGCTCAGTTTAACAAGCCCATCCACAACAATAATACAGATGTACAAAGCATGCAGAACAATCTCTGAAAGTGTGATATTCTAGCTCAAAGTATGCACGTACTCATACACCAATTGTAATGTAAAACTAGACAAAATGAAGCGAGATTGCAAGATTGCTGTAATACAATACTTTCACAGTACAAACATCTGTTTAAATATGAAGACTTCCTAAAAGCTTCATCACAGTAGTTTTGGAGCATTAATGGATAGAGCCTCTGTAAAATGAGTATCTATGAGTAATGAGGAAATTTGCAGTGCTCGCTGCCTCCTCCGCACTGGGACACTGACCAATACAGTTTATGAAGTAAACAATTCAACGGCAGCCCTCCCGGAACAGCTCCTCACCAGGACGATCTACTCAGGAATTAGTCACATTTATTCCAGAAAAGAGTATCCAGATAGTGAGCGCCCTGCAGTATTTTATGTCAATTTTCCCACATCGGCAGGTCCTTGGAGTAATGTATTATTTCTCCTTATGTTGTGTAGCAGTTGGAATTAGTAAATACATATTGTTTCGTTAAAAAAATTATGTTTCAGCACATGCATTTAATTTGCCATAAAGTATGGTATGTAAGAAATCACACCATCTTCAATAAATCTAAAAAGATATTAGCATTTTTGTTTCTAATACAAGATATTTCAAGCAAGTAGTAAAATTTCAGTGGTATATGGAAGGGGTCTTAGAGAAACACACAAAAAAATACGACTATAAACAAGCCATCATTCTGGTAAGAGGAAATACAAACAACCAGAATAAAAATAGTTGATGCACAAAAGCCATAATGAGGGGGTTGCTCAAAAAATAACTTCTACTTTGAATGGTTTGGATGAAATACAAATTATCCACAGAAAAGTGTGGACTGGCATAAATGTTTGTACAAAATTATAAGTATATTTCTAGAAGTATGCAAGAGACAACCGCCTGCATGCTGCACAAGGTCCCAACAACGCTCTGCGTAAGTGCTAGTGCACAGAGTCCAAACCACTGCATTTTAATTACTATGCAGCCTCAGATATATTGCCTTTGATATGGAAATGTTCTTGTTCTCTCATCTTCACATACGGTCTCATGCACAGAAATCTTTATCTGATTCATAAAAAATAAACTAGAATCCAATCTCAACACCTGACCTCAGTGCTTAGAAGTTTTTTACTAAGCATGGTGTCACTATAAAAAGAATGGGTAATATTGGTGTAAAGTTAGATATTTGGAGCAATGATATGAAGGATTTGCAGTTAGGAATCAAATCAATACTGCACCTCTGCGGTTTTAGAGTTTCCTGTTGCCTTATGTCAGTCTACCAGCGACTGGAGAAACAATTGACTGTACACCTTTCTGCCTAGCTCAAGAAGAAAGGAAAAAATATTTAAATGACATCCTGTCTTACAGCCGATAGAAAAGATGTAACTTAGCCACTTGCTATATGAAATAGGTTCTGAAATCTAATAAACCAGTAACATCAAACTTTCCAGCTTTTTTTTTTTTAATTTGCACATAACATTTTTGTGCATATTTTAAAAAGGTATGCACAACAAAGTTCAGAGGAAGATGCAAAATGTTTCAAAAGCTTTACTTTATCAAACAGGTAAAATGAACATAAAGAATTTTTAAAATACAAACCTAGTACTTTTCTATATCTTACGCTAATATGATGCCTCTAAGGCGGCTAAAAAATTTCGCTTTGACAAATTCTACCAGTCATTCAGAAAAAAACATTAAATATTCAGACCTAGATAATTCTCCTAGCTCCATAGAATTACATTCTCTTTTTATAAAGAATACAATCTGTGTAACCTCTCTATAGAAGATAATGACCCATCTGTAAATCATTTTGTTGCAGGTTATCTGTTTTTTATCACTTCTAGTACCTGTCTGTGCCTGATATGATACCCTTAAACACATTAACTTGATGGAATGTTTCGCCTGACTTCAAAAAAACATCAACTGATAGGTATTTATTCTCCACTATAAATGAATGACTCTGATTAACCTAGTTTACCAATATATCTAATTTTATATTACTCTTTCCAATTCACAAGGCTCAATAAATAGTTGATTAAACTACTTTCCGAGTAATGATTTTAAAATTTGGGATACTGTTTTCTTTCTTCTTTATTTAAGGAGACAAAACAGTAAACATAAAACTGATATGAGTATTTTAAAATATACAAGAAGAGGAAAGAAATGTCTATGTACTGATTCTTGTTTCTTTAAGAGAAAATCCATTTTTCAGGTTCCTGTTGTACTAATTGAAAGAGAATTATTTAAAACTTCACTGAATACTTGAATATACGATGGGTACGTGTAGCAGTTTCACCAGTGCCAAAGAACTCTAGACTTTCTGAAAGACAGTAAACTAAAAATTGGCAGGAAATCTCTTACAATGATGTCACAAATATTTGTTGTTGCCACAGAACAATGTTTTAAAAGAACACCTACTTCTGTGCTGAAAAGGCTTTGGGAACATGTAATTATCCAGTTTTATCACTGTAGAAATCGGCTGCTTTCCAACAAATACGTCTATCAGATCTCTCTCTCCTGCGCAGAACCACATCTAAATAAATATACACGTATTTCATACAGACATCACACCGGTCCAAGTATACAACCTTACTAATGACAGCATTTTACCATATTTTGTTGTTTTCACAATACGATGTCATGGCCTGTAATGATACATTAATAGATACTGTGGGAGAACCGTGTGTCTAAAAAATTCTGAATAGCTCGTATAAAATAAAAGGAAATTAAGTTTCTGTGTTACGGTAACAAGTCCCCTAAAGTTCCCATTCTTGCTGTTCCACCTAAGGGAAAAATGAAAACGGTCTAAATAAAAATTACACAAAAAGGTACTGAAAGAGATGCCTAGAAATCAGCTTACTAAGGCACAAACTTGAAACGTGCACCTTTGTGTTTTGCTGCTACTTGACGAATAAGCTGCATGTGAACTACTGAATACATCATAAAGCAGTACTTCTCTCACAGGTTCTGACATCATGCAGAAATGTTTCAAAGCTCTGTCTCTGTGATTTACTATATTAACCGAAATGTTTTAAAAATATGTCCTTGTATCACTTCAGTTGACATAGCTTATATATACACAAACAGCCCTATTTACATAACTTTTAAAACTTTAGTCATTACACACAACCTCTGCCAAACCAGACCACTGATCTTTAAAGTCACACTACAGAAATATACATCACCCCATTGTATGGGGTATAAAGAAAAGTGCATCGCTACTTCTCTTTCCAAAGTAATTTTTGTTCTGTGAAATAAATAAATAAATAAATAAATTGTCAGAGGCCTTTTAAATGTGATCTATACAATTTTAAGGGGAAAATCAAACCAACTGTAAAAGATTAATGGATATGCTTCCTGAAGTGATATCTCCCAAGGTGATTACAGCGTTTAGCAGATATAAGGTCATAACTAACGAAACTTTCTAATGCCCACTGAGAAAAAATATATTTGGATTTGCCATCATCATGCAACGCTCTGGCCTTCATTACAAGATATTCTAAGGCCTCTAAGAACTGCAGACATACATGGATACTTTTCACTAAAAATACGATCAAAGATGCAAAAAACATGTCCAAAGGGATTTTTTTCCCCACTGAGCAAAAGAAGTTCAGCTGGAAGTGACCACTAACAATTGTTGGCCACATATTAAAAACCACTGGCTAGGGAACGAGCACTAGCAGTTCCCACTTGCAAACAAAATCAAATTGACAAGTGAAGGCAACTAACTTTGGTCATTGAGTTATTATTTTCTACAAGTCAGGCACTAGTGGTCTTATGAAGGAAACTGATGGGCTCCACCTTGTTTCTCTTCTCACTTTCACCAGTGTGTAAACGTAAGAAGGAAAAAATGAGGCAGAGATCCGTAAGTTCAACAGAGAATCAGTAATGTGCAGGGAGAGACAGCCATCTGTCTCACTCCCTTTATGCTATGTGTTATACACATGGCACTGGTTTGCACCCTACGATCTAGCAGAAAAGGGAACTACGTGAGCTTTGAAGCAGCCCAGCGAAGTCTCCCAGCACTACTGAAACAGAGTACTGAACTGCAAGGAAGAGAGAGAAAATAATGCATTTAGCAGAGGATGCGAGATTGCAGACCAAAGGGCCTCTTACATTCTCATCGCTGAATGAATTAAAGTTCTAGGGGAGGAGGCCGGAGAAATCAGAGTGAGCGAAACAAAAAGTGTGACAGGAGAAAAGGAGCCAGGAACCGTAAATCCGGGGACGGCGCGGAGAGACGGCAGCAGCCCGACCCCGCGGCCCGCCGTCCCTGGCAGGCGCGGGGTCCCCCGGCGGCGGCCGCTCCTTCCCCGCGGGGCTCCGGCTGCCCCC
>VYZM01017530.1:47937-81791 GCA_013398915.1 Dromas ardeola
GGGGAACTGAAAAAAAAAAAACCACATAAACTTTTACAAAGAAAATAAAAGCAAGTTTGACATGAAAACCCCTTCCTGTCTCGGAAAGTTCATTTTAAAGGTCCCCTCTGTAAATCTAAAGTGCAAACACCAGGCTAAGGTAGTGAGTGGCTGGAATTTGCATGCTGATAAGAGAAGGCTGTTGTACTTACAGTGACAGAGGGCAGGCTGCGGAAGAAAAGCTGTTTGTGTTAGCCTGAGAGTCACCCAGGGCTGCAATGAGAGGAGAAGAGAGGAGTGGGAGTGCCAAGCTGGATACACCTTCACCGCATCTCATCACATCTGCCAGCCTCTCTCTCCCTCTCTCTTTCATTTCCACATTCCCTTTGTTCCTGAAAAAAAAAAAATCTACACGTCACATCAGTCCCCAGATGCAGTCTACACCAAAGAAAAAAAATGAATAATTCAATCAAACTGTGCATAGTCTCTAAGGCAATAAATCTATTGCACTTAAAGAAACGAAGGGTAATTACCGCTATAGAATTAGAATAAGGCCAGAGCGCGCAGGGATCCCAGGGTCTGTAAACTCCACGGTCAAATAAAGTTTCATTTATTTAATCCTTTGACAACCCCAGTGTAAACTAAAGGGGAGGATCGGAACTTATTCCGGTTGGGTTTGAGAATGCTTGAAGTGAATGTTATAAAAGGAGAGCGCCTGTGATCTGTAACAAACACAATGCAAGGAAGTAGAAGTGTTTCGCTGCATCACCTCCAGGGTCCGTTCCCCCCTCCCTAATGAAGAGCAGACCACACTCCCACTTCCACCGGCTTCTGCTGCTCTCTGCAAGTGCAACGGGAATCGCTGGCAGCCAGCAGCCGCCTTACCTGCTCCTAGGTTGCCAATAAAGCCTGACAAAAACTCAGGGTAACCGGCAATTTTGTTCCACGCTCTGGCGGAGAGAAGCTATGGGGAATTTGCGCCGGCACGGATTGACTCGAAACGCTGCCCCTGACTTCTGGATTTGTGCTGGGCTGAGTTTGGGGACTGCCTGCCGGGGGGCGGGGGGAGCACGCTGGGGAGCGGATCCCAGCTGGGCAGGCGGCGGCAGCGCTGCCGGAGCCCTGCGACAGACCGGCCGAGGTAGGACGGAGGAGAGCCACAGTTTTCCCTCTCCTACCTCTAACGTTGCTCTCTCGGCTCGGAGGTAAGATGACTCTATATTGTGTTTATTCTCTCCGGGTAACTCAGGTCCCAGGGGCATGCTTCTGTATTAATGAGGGCGGCGGCGCAGGGCTGTGTCTCAGATCGTTATACTCAAATCAAGCTGGAGTTTAACGTCGGCATCTGCCGCTTTACACTTTCAATCACATTCTTTGTAAACTTCTCCTGGGGAGGCTGGGGGAGGAGAGAGACAAGGAGGGGATAAAAACAACCCCAGGTGAGACCGTGCTGATCGGATGACACAGACTCTCGTTCTAATTCAGCCGGCCTTTGTGACGGCTGGGAAGATTAAAACAGCTTCCACTGACATAGAGCATCGCGCGTCTCCTGTACTTGAACCGCTTTAATAGACAGTTTTGATTTATCCAAAACATTAACGGAACTGTTACTCTAATAAAGGTAAACTAGAAAACACACTTGCCTCCCCGCTCACTTGGGCTTTGTTTATGTGCTTAAAACGCCACCGTGAGGCGAGTGCAAATAAAGCAGCGAGAGCAACGGCCTGCCAAGGAGCTCTCGGATTAGCACTTCGCAAAGCAAAACAAACAGCGTTAGCGGCAGCGCGAAAGTCATCGAAGAACCCGCTGCCGGCGGGCGCGGGGCCGGTGGCACCGCCGCGGGAGCGCCGCCCGGCCGCCTCCGGACGAGCTCACGCACACTCCCGCTCGAGCGAAGGAAGGGTAGAATTTAAGGCGAATTTAGGGACATGGGAATACACAAAGAAAAAAGCCAACAACAGTGTTTTCCTTAACCCGAGTCCCTCTTCTTCCTCCGCCTTTCCCGCCAGCGCTGAGCGCAGCCTGCCCCTTCCCCCAGCGGGACTCGGGGGGGTGAGGAAGGCGCACCTCGGCCCCTCTCCTCCCCCGGCACCGGCTCTGCAAAACGCCTCCGACCGCCCTGCCCGAAGGCGGTTTCCTCTGGGAGCGTGTGCCAGGGAGCACTTCTGACTCCTCTGCCCATCTTCTTTCGTCCTCCTTCCCCGGCCAAAATCAGGCCAGCTGCACTGCCCAGGATTTTGCTTCTCAAGTCTTTTAGGTGATTTCAAGTCAAAGGCTGGGTTTATAGTTTATAATCTACACTCATCTATTTTTTTTATGAAAGGGGAATGGAAAAAAGAAAAAAAAAACCACACTTAAAAGTTGTGGGCAAGACTCTGCGCAGTGAGTTTCTTAGGCACTGTCCAGGCACAAGAAAGCTATAGGAATGGATCAGCTTTAGGAGAATTATCCTATTACATAGGGGCACAATGCATCACCATAAATGTATATCATCATAAATGCAGCTCTCAGCCCTATTCCCACGAAAAGCCTTAAACCAAGAAGGGGTCCTCTCGTGGGACTTCTAGCTGCTGGTGGGATTGATGGTCTCCCCCAGCCACCGGAAGGCATTCATCACATCAGGGCATCCTGGCACCCGGAAAAGCACTAAACTGCACCAGCAAAGTTAAAGTCACCAAACTCTTGGCTACAAGTTGCACTGGTAGCTCTGCAAATGAATCATGAGAACGCTAATAACAAGCTAAAAAAAAAAAAAGGCAATTACATTCAGCTGTGATTAGAAATCACATTAAGACCGAATACCTAATACTTTGCAGGTAGAGAGTAAAAAAGAAAAACAGTAGCATGACTACGGAGGGTGCAAACATTTCCACCGAAATGCTCCTCCTATTCTGGGTATTTCACCTAACAGCTGGATTTGCCTGCTTGTCATCTTAATAATTTTTCTACTCCCATTTCTGTATAATGGGATGACTATAAAACACAGTTAACATATAAAAAAAGCAGTTCAAGATTAACAGTGATTTTAAATGTACTTTTTCAGAAGCAACTAAAAGCCAAGCAAGAAACGCTTACAGCAATCACCACTGTCATACTAAGCCGTCTCTTCCTTGAGCATACACCTGTGTGGTCTCATGTATTATACCGATATTCCCAGCTTCATCTGGGAATAGCTGAGCACGTCTTGTGAATGAGGAAGGACAGAAAGATATACTGGCATATCTACACCCGCACGCACATTTGAGGGGCTGCTCCACATTTGAGGAGGGGCCACATGCTGGAAGACCCCCTTATAGCCTGCAGGAGTCCTATTTTATATTACAGCCCAGAGTAAATTGTAGGTCAGTGATATAAACATGAAAGTTGCTCAGTATTTTTCCCTAGAATCTCCATCACAGAAAAACCTTTGCTAAACATGATTACTGCAAACCCCTATGAACCATTGTGAGGGTTTACCAGCACACCACGGTGCTTTTCTTTTTTCACTGGCAATGTCCCATTTTGACAGCACATGCTGGAATTCAACAGAATACATACAGACTTTATATTATAACATTGTATTTATTCCATCAGTTTATTTTTGTTTCATAACCCCCCCAAAAAAACCCAAACAAAACAACCAAACCATAATCCCAACAACAAAGCACAATTTTTAAAGTTCCTGACCTAACTACCATGCTACAAACAAGTTACTCTGTAAAAAACAAGAAAATCCTGAAGGCTAGAATAAATATACAAAGCTGGCTTTCACCTGAGGACTGGCCCACATTGCAAATAAATGCATCGCCATTAAGCCACATATATATATCCACATGAACAGAAATAAAAGGAAGCCTCGAGATAGACCAATGATTTTGTATTTTATATTACTACCGCTGTGCATCTATAAATTGCATTGGTTTTAAGATGTTCCTGTGGGTTTGTGATAATATGGCCTAATCTTGTAGGCTCATGTCATTGTCAATTGTTTCACCCAGAAGCTCAAGTCCTGTGCATAGAAAGTGCATGCTTCTTAGTAAAAGGATCAAAATGATGATGCTGAAAAGGATAATCTGTTTAGAAAATATCAAGAAAAAAGGTGAAAATATCTACAAAGAAATTTTGGGGTACAAAGTTGCTTTGGATTGTCCCATTTTGCCTGGAGCTTATAAATATCATGGCATATTGCATGGGTAGTATGGCTGTCTCTTCCCTTTGATCACCTCTTAGAACACTTTACATTTTCTAACCAAAATACGCAGTAGTAACTTCTTGCACCAAAGTTGACTAAGAAGCAAATCACTGTATAAATCTTTCAAAACATGTTTAAATATAGCCTACTAAACCGGGAACACTGGGTAGAAACTGCTGAAACTATTCAGACTGTTAAAAACTAAAATGCGACATGATCTCAACATATTTGAACATTCAATTATATGAAATGTTTTTCCAACATAATATCAAATTTAAGACTAAAGTAAATGTGATTTGACTGCTTTGGAATCTTCCGAAGATAAATGACTGAAAGATCAAGGTGTTTTATTTCCTATTTGAATCAATGATCAATAAGTCTTATACAAGAGAATCACGCATTTTGAATATAAAACACACTTTTTTAATAAGTGCAAGTTAGACTGAATAAAATACCTATGTTTTGAGAGGAAAACTCACTATTTTTTAAGTCATTGCAATCTATATAATTACGAAGTAACTTGAATAAGGCATCTTACATTGGTCCTAATTTTTTTACTCAAGTAAAACACTCATTGATTCCAATGTGAGTGTTGCCTGAGTAATAAGAGTTACCTGTCAAACTGTTAAAATCAGCTAACTTTTAAAAGCCTGTAGATTGATGGAATAGCGTGATTATACTGAAGGTATGTATTTAATATGGAAAAAAAAAATCAAGTTACCAGGCAAAGCATTTTAACATTTAGAATAAAAGAAAGCAGTAATATAAGTAGATATTTTTAGTGGGCTTGTAATTCTGTGACTGGTCGTGCAGACACTTACACTTGTGACTTTATTTATGTAAGTCACGCCAGTGAATCAGTACTCTCATGTCACAAGCATTTGAGATTTAGCACCTAGGACAACAGAAAGAGGAATAAACTGGCTTTAAACATTCCACTAGCAAAGCAAGACTATTTGTAAATCAATTGCAATGGATTACACTGTAAGAGTTCTTTTGGAATGTCATATTTAAAAGTTTTTGACTGATGATATACATTTTCTTCGTTTTGATTGAATAAGCTCTTCATCAACATTACGTAGCAGAGTTAGATTTTAAAAATGTTCTCATAAAAATTAGAACTCCTTTACAAAAAAAGTCATCATCAAACAAACAAAAATACTGACATACACCTTTTTGTCTTTTTTTTTTTTTTAAATGAAGTATTGAAAGCTAATTCTAGTAAGAATATTAAGTAAATAATTGTTAACTCTACTCAGTGGTATTAGCATAGTTGAAATTGTAGTTTATAAATTTTTGAGAGCATTGGCATCATGCTATGGTTGTCATAGAAACTGTGACAATATGTCATTTCAATTAATTTTACATGCAGTGATGCTGAGGTCCGTGTAACAATTCTTTTTAAGAAGTTCTAGAAGTAAATATTGAAAAGCAGGAATAAGCAACAGTACCCTTCAATTATTATTTAATTAACAAAACAGGAGAATTCTAAATAATTTTAAAATTATAACCAAGCTGGAGAAACTAGTTAAGCAGACTTTGACTTGAAAAACACTGAAGAAAGACGAAAACTACAGAAACATTCAAACACTAACTTAAAAAAAGTATCTTTTCCCAATGAGGCAGATTTGGCAAAATATGTAAAAAAAGATTTATTCCTGTTTAAGAAATATAAAACATGAAATAGTTTTAAATCATGAATATTCTTTTTGTGTGTGCAAGAAGCAAAAAGTCAAATGTTACAAATCCAGGACCATAATACAATATAAAAAAAGCTTTAAAGGTAGGAAATGTAACATGAATAGATTTATTTTTCCTGTATAATGCAGCTACTGTGTGTTATGAATGCTACCTTAAGTAAATCATTGCCAGACACACTCAGCTGACATTAATGACTTGATTATTAGAACAGAAAAGCTAACCAAAATAAAGGCAGTGGTTTTTAAAAAAAAAAAAAAAAATTGTATTGTTGCAGTATAAACTTTATTTCTTTATTTTTACTGTTATAGGACAGTATGAACATATGCACTTGTTTTCTTACTGCGTATGTATGATACAATACCTAACCCGATAGTTTGTACATGAAAGAAAATACTGAGCAGATCCTAATGAGAAAAAAAATGTAGATTTTCAACACATTTTACACAGTGATCAATATTTACATAGTACATTTTGTTTAAATTTACTGAGTTGCAACACAGACTAGAATATGCAAGACCTTTCAAACTGAGACACAAAACAAGCTTTTTGTAAGTAAATAAAAACTATCGATATTAAAAACAAAACAAAAAAAAGGAAATAAAAAAAGAGAAAAACTACAGCCTAGAGAAGCTATCTGCAGCGAGGAAGGAGAAGCATCTAGAGCTATCCTTTCTGATAGGATTAAGGAATGCCACAAAAGAAGCATTTAAATCTCTAGTTTTCCCTGACAATTAACAATGAAAAGCAGATGTTTACAAAGCTATTTTACATGCTCGTTTATAAGATGCTAAAAGATGGTTTGTGGATGGTAAGAAGGAAGAGCTGGATAACTGCTTGTCTGGTGTATATTTAAAAGCATTTTCATTGGCTCAGTTATTGTTAATAATGAAAGAAACACTTTGTGCTGTATGGCTGTGACTATAGAAAACTGCCGTCATAAAGTCCTCAACAAACTCTTAAGATGCAATTTACAAAGATAATAATAACACAGAATTATTTCACTTCTCTGAATGCTACACATTTGCATACCAGGACTGTGTACAATATACTCATAATGCACATTCATAACAACAAGGACTTCTTAACATTGCAACAGCACAAGATCTGTGCATTAAAAATCTACAGTTCCAAGTTTTCCTTTTTGGTGGGAAACCATTTGTATAAACCAGATGCTCTGCATCTACACAGGGTAAGCCCACATTCAGTTCTACACCTTTATTGAAGGGGATCATATCAAGAAAATTATGAAACACTGGAAGGTAGCAACAATATTATGAAATTCCCTCTCATATAGAAACACGGCAAATTAACTTTTCACAGAAATTTAAGAAGAAGCCTGGTCTATAACTGTGAGTCAGGAGATGTGGGTTCTATTCCTGGCTGTGCTACAAACCTACAGAGTGTTTTTGAACAAGTCACTTACACCAAGTCACTTGAGTAGAAAAAATTCAAAGAATGCATCCCTCGAGCTCCATTTAGGCAGATCCATATCTGCTTATATTGGATGCATGCAAATGTAGACATACGTCTCTGAAAAGCTAGGGCCTACCCTTTTTGGACTTTTCATCTTACCCTATTTTTTGACATGGAGAGAGGCTGTTGGGAGACTTAATTCATAAAAGACTCCTCACATATCAGTTATATTTATGCATAACAAGATTACTATTAAAAGTCCCATCCCTGCAAAGTCTTATATGCACGTTTCACTTCACACATTTGTAGTAGTCCAATTTACTCTAATAGAATTATTCACTCTGTATAATTCTAGGCATATAAACTTCTGCAGTATCAGGAACTAAGTTAATGGAATAACTAATGTGTAAAAATACTCATACAAGTTAGTAATGAGGTTCAGGCTTTACATTCTTAAAGTCCTACGTCACATTCAATAGAAGGAATTTTTAAAATATTGCTATTGTAATGTTCTGGTACAAGTAAGAGGATGCATAGCCAACTCAACATGAAATTTTTTTGCTGTCTTATCATATGTACATTTTCAAAACAAACAAAAACCTCTTCGCAATGTGCAAAATAATTCCAAAAACTTCCGTTCTAATCATAAAAGATACTCATAAATCACCTGTGTGTTGCCACCTCCAAGCTGGTTTTGGTTTTTACCTCAGACACTGAATAAATTCTAATTTCTGTTAATGCTTATGCTATTTCTACTACTTATTCAGTTGTGAATGAATATATTACACTAAAGTACAAAAATATTTAATTCATATTAGTTGGCCAGATTTCATTTCTTCGATGGACTCTTCCACAACTCAGGCTTCCCATTTATAGGCTACCCTCTTGGACTAAAATTATGCTACATACATAATGATATGCAAAGTAGGTCAAGTTTCAAGCTTGCAGCTACAGCCTTACTTAACTTCACTCAAATGGATACTGCTCACATGGTTAAAACTAAACACGCATATAAATGTTTATAGAATTGTGGCTGAACGTAGCAAACAGTCTTCCTGATTTGGTTGGATTTTTACCATAACACAAATTATTTACACAGAAATCTAACAGCAAGGCATAATTGAAAATATTTTGTATACCTTTCAAAAAACACCATGGGGAAAATACCTTCCCAGCAGCTGTTATGGGTAGAGCAGATAGGGACAAAAGAAGGAAACAACTTCTCCCTCAGTCTGTAATAGCCTGCACTGGTATTGCGCTAATGCCAAGTACCAAACAAGCTAATACCAATGCAATTCACAACTGCCTATTTTGTCTAGTATCTCATTCCTCAGCCCAGAGACACAAAAGGTATCCTCCCTTCTCCCCACAGAAATTATACTCCTGGCTGGGTCCTTGAATGCTGGCCTGCCACAACCACAGAGGAGGGGACACAATTTGCCTCTGTCTCAGTATTTTGCCGTTATTTTAATTCGATGGCATTTTAATAATATGGAATGGTTAGCTTTCTCAGACTACCATCTGAAATGTCTGTGACTAAGGTTTAAGTTCTGTGTGTTTTTCGGTTTTTATTTTTCTTCTTTTCTGCTTTGAACATGTCTTTCAATTAGCTTTCTAATTTATGCAATAGAAAGGTATGTCCAAGGTGGACATTATTTTTTTAAAAATTAACAACTTAGGAAATGTTCACAGTGTTAAGCAAAGAAGCCCATGCTCATGCAATTTGGAATTAAAAAGAAAAACACGTTGAGCAAAAGGAGAGCACTTTAGAATCAATACGATCAGACACACCTCAAATCCCCAACTCTTATGATCAACAAGTAATAATTTCTTTAGCATGGCAATTTTCCACTTAAGCACTGAAACCTAAACCTAGATTGTAAAGCAGTATTCAAGGGGTCGTAGCTTCTGCCTTTGCTTTTCCTGTCCTTTCCAGAACTCAGAGTTGCAAAGAAAATTTGTCATGTTATGGTTTTTAATGTACAGAAGGGGGAGAGATGAGTGTGGAATTAGCAATGTATTGGATTTGAATGCACATATCTATTGTAGCCATACATGATGAGCCTTTTATAAAACATCCTCCACCCTTGTGTTCAGCACAGGGAGCAATTCCTGAAAAACAACACAAAATACTCTGACATACTTTCTAAGGTTCTGGGTCAAAGGAGGTGAAACCAGAATTTTTTAAGGGCTATTTAATGAAAGATTGATATAAGAAAAGACTAAAATGTGTGCTTTAAATGTAGTACACCATACTGAATCCTTTTTCAACTCTAAAAACCCAACCCTCTCCTATACAGTATTTGGCACACTTGTTTTCTAAGAGTGAGATTCAAACTTTTCAAAGCCCTTACATGAGGAACTTGTTTCTTTTTGCTCAAAAAATTAATGAAAGATACAAATCCTTTGATTTAGAGAGAAGCTTTATTTTGTGGAGAATATTAAGGGATTTTACTGTTGATATTTTCACATTAATATACATTATTTATCTCCACAGGGTGGCGAAAAAGAGAAAATTGCAAAGACTTACTGGGTGGCAGGAAGTGGGATTCACTATAATCAACAGCAGCAGGGGACTCTTTGAGGTTGTGTTGCAAGATATATTCAAGATTTTAGCAGAAAGAAAATAATTGCATTTAATATTGAGCTGGTGGGAAATAACATATGTTCAATCTATTCCAGCTTTTATACTTATATTCAGATTTAGACTCTTGCCCTTTAGATGCAGAGATACTACTCCTTAAGATCTGGATAGTTTTTTTTTTTCTTTTTTTGTACACTTATGCAGAGGATGTCCTATTATTAGCCAGCTAGAGCTTTATACTACTTGCAAATTTTACCTCAAAAATTTACTAAGGTTTCAAGAACATACTCACTGGAAAAAATAAACAGATCTATGTTCAATAAGCAAGCTATTACCAAAATATAATTAAGTTTCCAGCACTATTTTATTTTAGATTTTTTTTATTAAAAACTCAAAAATTATATGTTTTCTCAGATGTTTGGTTAAAATTTCTTTCTGGGTCAAATCACTACACTTCTCACAAATTCAGAACTTCTTTAAAATGGATGTAGTTCTGTCTGTGTAAAGAGTAACTGAGAAGTTGATGAAATAATTGAAGTTTGTTAATACAAAAAAGCTGCCAGTCATATAAAGGTTTTCCACACTTGAAGGGGATAAAAATTTGTGCATATGATAAACTAAATTGAGGCTCAATTATATCTCATATAAGTTCAGGAAATTAAAAGTAGCTGTCTAAGCTAATTGTGTAGAATTCCTTTATAATCAAATACATACATACAGAGAGGTATCTCCATAGCATGTTTCAATGTTGCTCTGTTCTGCCCATGAATAACTGAAGTAGAAGAGACAAACTGGCTACTGGAGGAGTCTGTCCCTATCTTTTAGTGAGTAAAGCAAGCGAGATGTATTCTATCTTGCACGACTATTGCAGCCCTTGTCTAGTCTGACCGTTTACCTTTTGTCATTCTCCTGCTTTGTGTTACTTCAGAACGGGAATCTTGGGGCTGACCATCATCTGTGTAAAATGCTAAAGGAATGGTGATGATTTACACCATATGCGGATTTGCTGTTCCTCCCCTATGAGTTTAGTTGAACTCTTCAGGGAAGCATATAAAATTGTTTTTCAATGAAAATCTGTTAAAGCCCTCTTTTTCATAATCCTATCATTTTCTTAATTTTCTATGTAAGTACAAATGGGAGTCCATATATATGTATAAAAACACATCATAAACTTCTGGAATATGAAAGATGCCAGATCTGGGGTTTATACTGACATAGACTTACAGGTGTCTGCAAAAAGACTTAAACTGGGACCTGGAGGCGGAGGTGAGGGGAAACGATCTTCCATTCAAGAACAGCCATCTTAAGTCATATCATGGCTAAACAGATTGGTTTCATTTGTAAAATGTAATATATATACTTCACAAGCTGCAATTCCACGGTCACTTTATGTAACTTCAATGGCTGGCATTACAGAATTTACCTTTCTTGCTCCATCCTCACTGCCAGCAGTAACATTAAGTGGCTACATAGTCAGCCAGCTGAAGAAACTGCTCTGAATTTGTGGGGCAGGGAGGGGGGGTCTGTTTTGATTTGGAATGGCGCAGCTACACAAAAACTAGTGCTGGCACAAGAGGGGACAGAGGTGAGTGAATGGGTGCTGGTATGGAGATCATACCAGCTTAAAGAGAGTGGAACTGCGAGCGGGATCCTATGGAACCTGAAACCAACAGACGTTCAGGTTGACAGAGCCTTGCCTCCCATCCTTTCTCTAGCAACTAAGCATTTCTATTATTTCCCTTGCATCAGCACTAACACCCACATAAGTGTGCAGGAGCCAACTCAGGGAGGTGACTTGTCTGGAAGCTAACCCCACAAAAGTGAAAAAAAAAAGAACAACCAAACAAAAAAACTTTTCAGCCAGATCTGCTCCAAGGAGCAATTCACAGAATGATCAGACAAGAGCTAGTGCCAGCACAGCGGAGAAGGTGGAAACACAGAGCCAGAGGCAACAGAGGAGAAGACAAGGCAGCCCAAACTTAGATCAACTCCAGCTGTGATGGACCGAGAGCCGGAGCCAGCCTGACCGCTTACAAGCTTCCTCTAAAACCTCTGCACTTTCTTTGAAAACACTATGATAGAATGAGTAAGTATACAGAGCTGGAATTACCAAGATGCCAAAGAAATAAATTCAGGACGCTTACTTATACACTGAACGAGACAAGCAAGAAAAAACCCCATGGTCTTAAAGCTATCTAGCATAGTTTCTGCAGAATGTAACAGGCAAGAACAAATCATTCCTTACTAGTGTACTGGAGCTATACAGACCACACTTTTGACTAGATTTCTGCTTTCTAAGCCTTCATTGTGTAGTTTTGGGCTGACAGGAAGACATTAGCAGTGGCTTCAGAAAGTATTACACATAGTTTAGAGGATTCCATATCATCATTATAAAACACATTATTCTACATATTATTTTTTCAATGCAATCATCATGGAGATGAGAACATAAGGTAGCGACAGCTTGAGAAGGATTGGAAAAGACTGAAATCAAGAAAACTAGGAGCTAGCATTTGAAAAATTAATATTGCGGAAGACGAGATTTCTTTTCTCTATGCAAGTATCTAAATTCTGCCATCCCACGTTCACAAAAATATGACTCTTTTGTTACTTGAGGATATGTAAGTTTTTAGCACAAACAGATTTACCCTAGCTTACGTTTGTGAGGGCAACTATCTAGACATGATGAAGTGTTGTAAAACTGATTTTAAAAAAAAGGAGAAAAATCTTTATTCAAGGAGAAGTAAAATCAACAACAAAAAGCTTTCTAATATTATAGTAACACTGTAAATAAAAGAAACAAAGTCTAATATGTTGACTACAGTAGCAATATTAAGGAAAAAAAAATCTCTGTAAAAGATAGATTTTCTTAAAGCTTTGGAAATTGCAGACAAAAGCTGAAGGGAAGATATAAAGGATTGGCACGTTCAGTTCCTGAAAGAGAATAGGTTATTTGCAAGTAACTTTTATTAGATCAGTAAGCCAGCTACAGGGAAATTGAGATATTTGATTAGTTTATGTATGCAAAGTACTTAATAAATAAATAGATATTGGTTAGTAGGTTTAGATTTTCCATCCGCAGCCTGTACTAGTTGGAAGGAAGATAAAAACTATCACTGATTTAGAGGAAAACATCTAAGAAAAGATTTAAAAGTTTGATATTGACCACCTGACTTGCCAGCAAGTCCCAGAATGAAGGACTCTAACAGACAACAAAGTGACTGTGAAACCTCTGTTCCCATGAATATACATTGACTAGAAGACAGGTCTTTGAATTTAACTAGCATAAACCAGTATTTACAGGTACATTTGTGTTCCCAGTGTTGCAGTATCTTCCTGTACTGAATTACAAATGTTCTAGGGTCCTCTGCTGATAACTTAGGAAATCAGTTTAAATTATATGAAGACACAAAAAGATTTCAGAAAGTTAAGTAGAATGGTTAAGGTATGTTAAAAGTTAACACAAACGTTTGAACACATGATGGGGTAAAAAATGCTTACTTCTGGAGGAGAGCAGTGGAGAGCAGCAAGAAAGATCGTAAAGAATACTTCAAGGGGAAAATGCTGGAAATCAGCTGTCAAAGGAATTCAAAGAAGAGAAATGCGAGCAGAAGTAATTACATGCAATCAATCCATTTTCAGATTTGGAGAATTATTGGATGACAGTTTTCTAGAAATAAAAGTTTCTCAGAAACAAAAGTTTCGTGTATGACTGTCCCCTGGCCCTATGCAGAGATATTGAGGAGAGGGAAGATAAAGAATTAGATTTCTGAAACTCTGATTACTGGCCTGCCCTGGTTGAGACAATAAAAACAAAGTTTAGTTGAGTTAATTCAAGTTGGATCTATATTGATTATTTTTTTTTATTAGCAGCATTGCTACGGTATACTTTCTGTCTTGGGCAAGCAGAAAGCATCCTGGGAAGGGAAAGACATATGGGAAGGGGAAGAACAGGATGGCATCTCCGAGGCTGGGAAAAGGAAACATGTTTTTTTTAGGATATGACTGTAAAAACACCTGTAAATCCCATGTGTTTCTGGTCTGCTTTGTTCATACAGATTTGGTAGCAGTTCTCAAAACTGAGTTCTCATTAGTCAAGCAGATCAAGTCAGTTGAACTCAAAATGCCTGTAGGAGCACAGCTCAAGGATTCAACCACACTTAGTGGCTAGACTTAATTAGATTAAACATCTGAACATACTTCCTTAGGGAATTTGTCACAGAGACAGGACAGTTTTGTTTTTTTTTTTTAATTAGAAAAACAACAACAAAAAACCCCAAACAAATAAACAAACAAACACTTCCCAAGCACAGTTTCCCTTTACAGCAGCAATATAGTAGAACATATGAATAAGAATACAAGGACCACAGAATGTTTTTCCTATCTACAGTATTTTAACCTAGAAACTACAACTTGTGTAAGTCAGTCATCAGAGTGGAGTACCCAGATTTCAACTGATAGTATTTTTAATAAGTATATGTTGGTGTACAACTGTGTACCTTTGAGTGAAGCTGGAACTGCTGTCTTCAGAGCAGGTGATTCAGGCAATGTTTTGCAATAACCCCATACTGTGTACCACAGGATTGTTCAATCCAGCACGCTTCCTCATAGTCCTACCATCACAATAAATTATGATATGCATACAGAAAACATTACAATAACACACTTACAAAGTAACCACCCTAATTTAGTAGATTCCATATAGTATTCCAAAACACTTCTTACTTAAAATTTAAAAGATTGCTAATAGTGAGGGGAGACGACTGGTCTTTCGTAATGAGTTCACGATATCAAATGTTCTCTTTATTGAATGTTGGTCACTGGGAGATTTCATGGGTAATCAGTGATCTTTTAAAATCTGCTGGATTGTCACACATCTCCTGTAATACCCTAAGAAACATGTCCTTTCCTGATTAGAAGTTTTGGTACCTAAAAAAGGCCATTAATAAAAATCACAGTGAATTTAAGGTTTGCAAATGCATATCAGTGCAGCAGGTATAAGTTGCCTTATAAAAACTGTAAAGTAGGTAATCAACATGCCAGGACACAAGAAACTAAGGTGGAAAGACATATAGAAGGTTAAATCTCTAGACGACAAAGAGAAACCCAAACAAATTCCTCTATCCTAAATTATCACCAGGAATACAAATCAACTAATTACAATGCAAGAATATGAACTAGGTTGCTTACAGGCAGTGTGTAAACTTAAAGCTGTTCTACACTGAAGGTTCATTTTTCATACATGCTGTCCTGTATTAGGCATAAATATCTTTTCCTGCACAACTATTAAAAGTACTTTCAAGTACACATACAGTCTGCACGTTTCGCAGGAATCGTAAGTTTGAACATATGAAGTTGACAATTCTTAATTAAATTACACAGTTACAGACTGTCTTTTGGTGTCTTACAATTTTAAAGTCATTTCAAAAATACAGTAGTGCCTATTTACATCTTGAGAAGTTGTACTTTAAAATTGAAACAGTTATGGTTCCAATCTGCTACTCATAACATACAAAAATAACAGATATACATAATTCCAGTAGGCACTGTACTTTATTATATTAGTCTTTACCAAGGAAAACATTTTCAAGTAATTTTTCTGAACAAGAAGTTTATGAACTAAAGTCAGAAAGGTGGTCTATAAATCAAGTAAACAATTTCACTATCAATGACTTTCTCCCTTGCTTCCAAGTATCTATTGCACACAGAGACTTCATTAAAGTGGATTGCAAAAAAAATTATACAATAATATTTGCTTTTCATGTTGCAGCTTTAATTTATTTCAATATATTATCACACACTTCCAAATCAGTAATCAGTAACCTTAAATTTAAAATTCCTTACCTTTTTTCACCAACAAAATATATCAAGTACTTAAAAAACAATTGTTCTTTTAATAATATTGTGAATAGTAGTTTCATTAAAAACAAAATGAAATTAATTATATTGCTATGCAAGAACAACAAAGTTAGAAACAACAAAACAACCAACAAAAATAAAAAAGCCTTTGCCTGTATGTTAATTTCATTACGTATCTAAAAGATTATGCTATCTCTGTTCAACAGTTGCTCAACAGTTCAACATTCAGAATCCATTTTTACATCCCTGACATAATAAATTTAGTCATTTTTAGCCGTGTTACAAAATGACTGAAGACTAGAAACCCCAACCCACAGCTGCATCCCATTCTACCAGGAACTACTCATACAGACAGAAGACATACACTAAAAGGCAGATTCTGTCCTGAATACTCTGAAGTTTAACAGACAAGAGAAACAGAAAGTGAGCAAAACAATGTAATGCCTAAATAAAAGTATGGAATGTGGGGCGAAGAGAAGGTAAGCAAATGGCTCATGGTCACAGAGGAAGACCGTGGCAGAGCTAGAAATTACACCAGATCTCACATTGTCCTCTAACACAAAAGAATTCCTTTCTGCATACATATAGTTTGTTTGCTTTTCTGCAGGTCTTATGCCTTATTAAAACACAGAGTAAAATAAACAAGAGATTTAGGACCTATACTCACTTCTTCAAATTAAAATCTGATCATTACTAGGGTAAGCAGGAAGTCCCAAGCACCACCCCTCACCCTACTTGCTAATAGTTTTCTTTCACTCGCTGTGTATGGAAGAAATCTTAAAGTAAGAAATTTTCAACCAGTGAGTAAAGGAAGAAAATATAATCTGAAAATTTCCTTTGACATCTTAAAATGGAAAACACATAATTACAACAAGGGAAATTAATTGCTAGCATTAATCCCATGTCCTCATTGCATTCCTAATTCTTAGTTCACACAGTCATCTAACAAGAAATACAAAGCATACATTATATATAATCCCACTGCATTATAATATTTGTATTAAGAGGATACACAGATTTGCATTCTTAACTGGTTATATATATGTATGTATATATGTATATTTATATGCATGGAGACACAGGAAGACAAATACATATATAGTATATAGACACATAGACATGAACACTTCCTGAAGAAATCAAAACATTTTGAAAGAAGAAAACATACCTTGCTTGACCACACTCATTACCTGTTAGTGAACTGTTAATTCAGACTTTTCTTAGGAAAACGCCCAGTCGTGAGTTTTACTATAGATACTTTTTTTAAAGAAAAACCTTTGTTCAGCAGATTTCTAAACTAAACCTTTTCCTTCTAGCTGAGTAATAGATATATCCTTTTGTTTAAGCATTGTAACATTTATAATCTCAAAAATAATACCTCCATAAGTAAGAACAATTCACTGCATTCTAACACTTCTAAGTGAAATTAGTGTCTGTTACAGAAAGAGCTAACAGAGGCCAGCACAGAAAAAAGAAGTTGGGTTCTTTATGGTCTCTCTGACACACCTCTTCCTATGTCAGACTGTGCACTGCTCTCTTTCATTTGCTATTTCTCTAATCCTAATCCTTGCTGCCATGACAGAAGCTACTAGTTTTGTGGCAGACAAAGCAAAACCGATGTAGTACTGATGTACTCTCAGAGAAGGTCAAAACACTCATGGAAATAAGGAAATCAAAGCCCACTCCAAGATCCAGCACCATGTTTTAACATGACTTCAGACAAAGCTTCCCTTCTCGCCTCTGTGTTGTAATCTTTAACCAACATCTTTGTTCTGCTTCAAATGTGCACAGCTATCACCATTACAGTCATCAAACTGCTGTTAAAGCCAGGTATTCACAAACTGATAGCTTCAATAATAGCAATACTGTTTAGCAGACACATTAAACAGGATAAACTATTTATTCTGTTGAGTTCCATATAGTACCAGAGCTACCGAAGCTCTGATAGAATTCTGCAGCACTGTACCTACTTTCCCTGACAGCTAAATTCAGAACAATCTTTTAACCAAAGGTAAGATTTTATTTTAGATATAACCTATTCTTATTCTTTATCTGTATTTCTGCAGGCATATTTGTCTGTGGTTGTAATGTATCTGTCACCAAATTATATGCTTTGTTCTTTGTTTTGTCCAGCAGAGATTTTGTTGTTGTCATTGTTGTTGCCTGAGAGCACCAGCCAGAACAATAAACAGTTCCAAGTAAGTTCCCCTTACACAGCATTGGACATGCTAAAAATTTACCTGCTAATGCCTGATCACAAGTGAAATGCGTTTGAATTTTGTCAGTCCTTAAAACAGAAAATTTTCATTTATCCTGACATAAACATGATGAAATCTAGAGTTAAAACTTTGTTAAAAAAGTCCCATCACTGTAAAACAGAACTAAATGTTCTATTTCTCAGTGCTGCTCAAGGAGAACACTCTGAATGTTCATTTAAAAACAGAAAGCATGTATATGAAATAAAATGCATAGACTTATCAAAAAGAAGGAGTATTGTAACAGCAGATGCAGTGCTGTTCCTTTTTACTTTCACTAGTCCACAGTTATCCCGATTTGTATTAACTAGATTGCTGCCACTGATAAGTCTCTTTGCTATGGCATTTGACATGACAATTAAAACTAATTTTAGGAATATTATAAGCATCCTGCTAGAAGTATATGACAGGTTTTTTTCAATGCACAAAACATTTTCCTCCTAAATATCAAGGAGATAATAGACATTCATCATCTAAATTCCTTTTTAAAAGTCCGGGCCCCCCACATTTCTCCATGTTTAAGGACAGCTGGCCATCAGTCAGGAACAGCAGGTTGAAACTGTTAAAATAATTGACAGGACACTGTGCAGACTCCAAAAAGCTTTCTTGAATGGGTGTCTCCTAAATCAAATATTATAACTTTTCCCTGAGTTTATAACATGCAAGATATAGTCTTATGGCTTGTTCATTACAGTCATTTTCTTTCCATTCTGTTTTCATGTTCTTTTTTTTTTTGTCTTTAGTACTTATTTGGATCTATTCCTTTTCTTAAGTCCCAGAATATATGGTAAGAGCTTATCCAATAAACACTTTTCCAAATGTTCTAAAATATGTTACATAGCTCACAAAATATGCAAATAAATGGCTATTGCATTGATGTGTTCAGCATCTTTAACACTCTTCACAGCACAACAAATTTGTTTAAACAGTTTAAAATGCAGAGATCAGCCTATATTGGTACATCTAAAATACAACTACTAAAGCAGCATGCCATCAGTGTGGTTTTCAGACTCACTAAGCATAGATTACTGAAAGATACCACCTGTTTCAAAGAGCAGCATTGCCAATTACGAAATATTTTTCAAATCCCAACACCTAAAGCAGCCATACTGTATCTTTAAAAGTAATTGCATGCACCTTTCAAAAATAATAAAACAAATCTTGTAATATCCCATCCAGTGCTGTCAGTATACCATCTCTCCTGTACCTACAGAGAAACAGAGATATAGAAAGAGGACTTGATTTACCCCATTCACAAAGAATGTCTGTAGCATAACTGCAAGGAAAACTCTGACCTCTTGAGTCCTTATGCCTTAACCACTCGACCAACATAAACACCCTCCTGCTCCTTAATAATTGTTTCCTAAGAAATAAACGCAGCATACTTGCAAAACTGTAGCACAGATAGACAGAAACAACTCTTCAGCTGCTTATACTTACAGATATAAACAGTACACAGTTCATAATCCACCTGGAGTTTTCAGAAGGTTTTGATATCAATGCTGTTCAAACACATCCTCTAAAATATTGAGTCCATAATCCCTCAGTATGTGTCAGATAAAGGATTTCTTATTGATTTGAGGTCAGGATTTCAGCATAGTGTAACTCATGCAGACTTAAGGCTTTTTATGTTGTTTCCTTTCCTTTGTCTGGCTACTCCCTCTTCACTTTTAAACACGCAATCTGTGATCCATGAGACTTAGGAAAAAATCCAAAAGTGTTTTCCTTGTAATTCAGTACATCCAGATAAAACCATCCTAGAAGGTTATTTTTGATGCCTTGTTTGCTAATGCTATACGCACAATCTATTATATGTAATCCTTGGATGTTCTAAAGAATCATTCCTAAAATTAAAGAACCTTTGTTTGAACTTAAAAGTTTCAGTGAGTGAAAGGCATCCACTAATCGAAGAAAAGCTTAGGAAAAACTGCAGAAAACTGTACTTCCTTACTATTACTGCTTTTGCAAACTAGCCACAAACCCTATCACGCTAGGTAAGCTCAACAAATTGGTTCAGGTGCCTAAGATTAACGTTCACAGTGCTTTCCTGGGACACATCTTGCCCTCCTTAACACATACAGAGTTGCATCATTAACTCATTAAGTTTATTTAAAAATTGTTCTCCCTATTTGCGTGATAGGCTGCAGCTAACAGTCTGTTTTGTAAACTAAGCAAGTTTATTCTTGGTCTGTGTTCATGCAATGCTTAAGATTTGTCTACATACAAAAGTTATGCTTAATTACACTGATTTAATTTAATCAGCTCAAGCCCTGTACTGTGATGAGATCATAAGGTTGCTTTCTACATGTGAAGTTCCTCTTGTTAGGGAAGACGGACACAGCCCTTTTATACTGTTACAGTTGCATCCGCATCCAGGTTACACCTGCACAATTATTTCAGTAAAACATCATGCATAGCCAAAGTGCTTACACTGCTCTAGTACCCACGTTTAGAACAGAACACAAATCTGAAAGAGTAGATGGTCCTTAGAAATTTTGGTAAGAGATTTCATCAGGAATTAAAATACCCCTATCTTTGATGTATACTATTTTAGAGCTGAGGGAAAGTTCCAGATATAATAGTCAGTCTCTACCAGAAGAGAAAATGGCCTGAGCACTGTCAGAATCGGCTTCCTGAGGTTCTGTGGCAACCCAAGAGCTGAGAAGTGTTTCAATTTTCACAGCAAACAATCCCTAACTTTGGATACTTTTAAATAGCATTCAGGATGTATTTGTATTTGCTACTTAGAAAACTGAAAGACTGAAGATGCAAGGTCACCTGCACCAACAAATCCTAGTAAATATTTGAAAGTTCAGAAAGTGTTGAAAATGTCCCAGAATTTCTTTCAACTTAGGAGGAGATTTTTCAGTATTTTGCAAAATATAATGTCTCTCTGCTACTTGGTAGCACTGGCACTGAACTATAAAAACAATGTGAAACATTAATAATTTGAATTTTTCTAAATGGAAATATCCAATAAGAAAATTTAATCATTGACCACATTGCTATTTTTATAATTGAGCTAGGATCTCCATTCTAGGGCACTAAGAAAAGAGGAAAAATAAAATTTAGGTCTTACAAAGCCCTAGAATATGTAGTTTCATTAATGGAATTTCAGCAGTTATAAATGGTTTTAATGAACAAATTGCTCTGTAAGCAACGGAAATGTTCATAGAGTGGCTACAGGTTGATTTGTGCTGTATCACACTCATGTGGGTCCAACCACACTAGTTGGCGTTTGCTGCATGTATGTCCTGTGGCCTCTCCCTCCTTTTTCCCCTGACCAACGATAACACCGTGAGCTCTGGTTCCCTTTAGCGCTTCACAAGGGAACGCAGCTGGGTACTCTGCTAGGAGCTGGGCAAGACGCAACACATGATTCACACAGAAATGAAGACAAGCTGCCTAGTTGGCTATAGATACTGCTGCATTCACTCTGCAGTATTAGCTGCAAAGAGGAACACTTCGGACCACTGTCTTTCCCATCTCATCACCAGTTTTTCTGCAACTCGTAAGAACTTGAAACTTTTCAGACACTGCCCCAGTGTCAAATTCTATTGAAATCAGCAAATTTTCTTAGGTACAGACTGGCACAGACATTGCAGATGTGTTTCTATCAGAAATGAGACTGAAATACACTTGATAATGAACATAAATACGTATCTCTCTTTCTGGAGATAAGTGGTTGTCCTGCTTTTCTGCTTCTAGATTCCTAAAATTTGTCCCTCTGTGTCTGGATAATGCAAGAGGTCTCACATTGCACAATCACCATAGCTGATAGAATGAACAAATCCACAGATTTGTTAAATTCCACCATCATCAATATTTCTAAGCAATCCTCTACTTCAGTAACATAAAATCATTATTAACTACATAATGACAGAAACATTTTAAATGCTATCAGACTGTAAAAGCAGTATGTTACGGACTCCTGGAATCCTGGGCAACAGGTTATGGAATATTTTATATGAGTTTTCAGTTTTGGATAAATAATACTGTTTGCGTACGGAAATTTTTAGGTATAATATTATTTCCTCACAAAACGCCTGTAGATTCAGAGAGGCAAAGCCACACCAAAGTGTAAGAGTTAGGTATATATGCAAATGACAGAGGGCATGCAAAAGATTGTGTGCTGTTTCTCATGCATTATATGCAGAGTATATATGCATATTCATGTATGAATTTAATATCTTATGAAATTCAATGTAAGATAATGAAATACAGATGGACTTACAGATGAGCATTTAGGCTTCTCACTCTAATTTCCATTGTCCACTATAAAGCAAAAATAGTCTGAAATGGCCAAACCTGTCTTCAACAGATAAATCTTTTTTAACTAGATATACGAATGTTACACGTTGTCTAAAAAATGTCATGTCATAAGCCACTTCAGAAATAATGATGGATTTATAACTCCCTCTCAATAGCGCAGACAAGTGCTACTCTAATCCAAACCACTGGGATCAGGCAGGTTGCATGATACACCCTCCCTCAGGACTGTTTATATCCACCTAAGCATCAGCGCTGAAAGTTATTAGCAAGACATAAAGTATTTGGAACTGTAGTATATTTACTATTGTTCATATTTAAAATCTCCTTTTAAATATTTTATAACTTTCTGAAGTTTTATTAAGGAACATTTCTTGGTTATTAAATCACTCCCCACCCTGTTGCTCTACAGGACAACACTGTATGCTCTTAAAGGCTTGGGTGGCCTAACAGAGTCTGTGGCTGCTCTCGGACTTCACTTGCTAGATCTATTTACCTTACTTCTACCATTTCGTATGGAATTATTTGTTGGTTTCAGTGCCATTCCTTCCTCTGAGCCAGTGCTTTCCCTTTATTTCATTTTTTTCTTTTAGATTCATTTTGCCTCTTCAAGGGATAAAGAAATTGAGGAGCTAACTCCAAATGTAACTTCATATGGCTTCCACCTCTTTATGACAACCCTCGAGGCTGTCATATTCTGAAGCAGAGCACATTCTGAAAAGCACAGTGACAGATTCCTTTGTATAGTGATCTCTCTTCAGATCCCACAAACAAGCACCAAAAAAATTCTTAACTAATATAAATTAGATGGTCACAAATTAACCAGAGAAGGGTGTATGTTCGTTTAAACAAATTACTCACATTTTCCGTTTTTGGTCTGTAGCATAAGAAATTAGATAGTTAATTTTAAATGCAAAACTTTGTACAGCGTGCAAATCATGTCTGTATGTCAAAGTAAAATAACAAACCTAATGAGGAATGTTAAAAAAGCAAGACCCATTAGTTTAAAGATACATGGAAGCAGCCAAAGATGACAAACATGCATAAAATTCAAAACATGATGGAAAAGGGAACAGGCACTGAACCACATAAATCAGTGTTTTGAATTCTATTTCTCTGTGGGTATAATTGTACCTTAGTTTCTTATAATGATTTATTGAGGTAAATAGTCTGTATGGTTTAACAGCTACAGCTTCAAAGTGTCAGGCACAGACTCTCCTTTATTCATGAGGCAGCTGAGTATTGGGATGTGAATTAGCTTCTGTATTCTGGGACTTGGCAAAGTTTGTTTTTAAGGTCCTTATAAAGGATTCATGTTGATGCAGCTATTCAAATGTGAAAAACACTGTGCTGTAATGGATGAAATAGAAAAGCTTTACAGTAATTCTGGAGGTAAAAAAGTAAAAACACTGAAATAAACCATTCAGAATTACCTTCAGCAAAAGAAAGGAATGCCCCAGAGTTAATTTTAACACATTATATCATTTTGGGGAACAGAGAAAAAAACTAATTTCTTGATGAAGTACAAAAGTGTGATGGGATTCCAAAATTTACTTTTAAGTTAAAATAAAATAATGTATGAAAAAGAAATGGTAGAAGTTTAAGCTGTGATATTCACATTTTGGGTTGATTGCCAAACCGCACATTCTATTGCTCTCAGACCAGGATAAACCAACCATTAACTAATCAAAAGAACCATCATCCATGAAAGCTATGATGGCATTTTAACAGTTCTTAATCTATTAATAAGAAAGAATAATTTGCAAAATATATTCCCTCTTCTGTTTATATTCATAGGGCCATTCTTAGCAGAAATTATATGTAGGGTCCCATGGTGTAGAAACCCTATGAAAGCCATGAAAATTCACTAAGCTTCCTTACGTACCGTGCCAAGATATTCAGCAGGAACTTTGGTCGTTGCCAAGAAACACGTGTGCCTCAGATACAGAAGCTCTGCATGTACCAGTATTTCAACATTCCTGGAGAGAAATGTGACCCCTTGATGCATACACTGGTTTGCTGGCATGCTTGCATTCCTCCCCATCTGTCAGAGTGGCATTTTGCCTTCTCACAAGGTGGGATGCCAGTTTTGGAGCACAGGTGCCAACCAAATATAGGTTCAGACTAATACTCTGCAAAATGTGGCAAATGGCATTTCACCTGCAAGAAGATTGTCCTACCTCTGACCCATGCCAAATTAGGATTGCATGCTTCATTAGCAAAGGGGGTCATCATCTGAAAATCATAGGCAGCACCAGAAATGCTGAGAGTCTTCAGCGCTGAGGCTTAATTTACAATACGCCAAATTTTCCTAACGTGGACATACAGCCCTTTTGAGAAAGCTGCGACAGACCATGGACAGAGATCTGTTGAATTCATACTCCCAGGCTCATTTCTGACAAATTCCAAGATTCTTAAACAGGGCAAATGAATTAACAGTGGGGGAAAGACACAAGTAAAGATTTGTGTTACCTCTAAGGGGGTTTGCTAACAACACACAGAAAACTACCTTTATTATGACTGTCAAAAAACCCAAACCAAAACCACTTTGTATCAACCACCAAATTGCTCATATAATTCTAAAATTCTTAAATTATAATGCAATATTTTGTTATAAAAATTGACATATGATATAAAAGTTAAGTTAGCTTTTAGTTTGAGAATTTATGTACATGAGAATTTATGTACATGTGAAAGCACACTAGTCATGAACAACCATTATATGAAAACCACTCAACATACAATGACAACACTGGATAATATTAAATGGTGTTTCAGTATCTCAGAATAAAATATATTTTGAACTCTTTCATTAATGAAAATATTCCACGATGAATTAATCTAACAAGAAAATTTAAATATTCAGTTGATCAATAAACAGAATAACCACAAAACAGTGTTGGTTTTGCTTCCAAATTATCATAGCCATACAAAACAAAAATGAAGCATTGCTAGTCTAAAAGTTATCTGCTTTCAGAAAACAATTCATTATCCCTTCTTTGGTAATTTACTGTGATTTCTGTAATTTATTTATCTCAGGATGCACCTGATATATCATAAGCTTTAGATGATTTTGTTAAACTGACTATCCAAAAATGAGAGTCATATTATGCATAATTCTGCATTATTTAGGCTATTCAGAAGGCATGCCACTGCTATTCCCAAAAGACAAACTCAAAGCTATTAATTCTTACTAGCACAAAATTATAAGTCAATATGTTGAATTCTATAATTATAATTCAATACATTAAGATGCAGAGTCCTGCGTTTGAGATGGAATAACCCCATGCAACAGCACAGGCTGGGGGCCAACTGGCTAGAAAGCCTATCTGCAAGAAAAAAACTAGAGGTCCCTGTGGATAACAAGCTGATCATGAGCCAGCAGTGTGCCCTGGCAGCAAAGGCAGCCAACAGCATCCTGGGCTGTTTTAACAGGAGCATTGCCGGCAGATTGAGGGACCTGATAATTTCCCTCTTTCTGGCACTTGTGAAACTGCATCAGGAGCAATGTCTCGAGCTCTGGTCTCCCCAGTACAAGACAGATATTGAAACGGTGGAGCAAGTCCATCAGAGACACCAAGAAAACTAGGAGGCTGCAGCAGGATATATAAGGAGAATTTGAGAGAGTTGGGTTTGCATGGCCTGGGGAACAGCAGGTGAAGGTGAGAGCTTATTGCTGCCTACAACTGCCTAATAAGAGGTGTAGGGAAGATGGAACAAGGCTCCTCGCAGAGTTGCGCAGCGACATGACAAGAGGCAATGGACACAAGCTGAAATATGGGAAATTCCAATTCAAAAAACAGAAAAAAAACTTACCTCGAGGGTGGTCAAACACAGGGCCAGGTTGCCAAGAAACACTGTGGCATCACCATCCTTGGAGATACTCCAACTTGACTGGAGATGGCCCTGTGCAACCTGCTCTAACTGGACCTGCATTGAGCAAGAGGTAGGACTAGATGACCCCTGGTGGTCCTTTCCAATCTACAGAATTCTGTTTCTGTGATACACATGATATGATTTTTTATGATACACATACAAGTTTTAAAAATGCTGTATACAGGAACTTTTATGAGTATCGCACTCTAGGCACTCTCTATTTAGGGACAGCATAGAGCCTTACATTTGCTTTTCACACATTTTCATTCAAACAAAGGCTTCAGTCTTTTGTACAGAATTACTTCTAGTAAATTAACAGCATTATGCATGGCATTTATACTAAGCCTTCCCACTTTGGATCCCAAATGCTTTAGAAATAATGCATTACTTAAAATAGAAAAAGGCACCTGTTATGCCCCCAGAAAAACAAGGAAGGTGGCATAAAGTCAGTAGAACAGCATATTTTTCTTCCTGGCACACTGTGTGCCTGCATATCACAACCACTGTCGTAATGTAAAGGACACTGTCCTGCCTCTAGGATACCACAATTCCGTGACAGTCTCTGACCTATCATAAATATCACGATATTAAGAGGACATACTCTTTCATGCCTAGGTTATTTTATTTAAAATTTATTATTTCAGACTATTAAAAATATCATAATACTTGGGCTACAAATTTCGACGCACAAAGTCAAAATGTACATAAATTGCTGCAGTACTGCACCTAAAACTTAATGTAATTTATTATAAGAGAATGAATACCAAAATGGTAAAAAGTCAACTTCAGTATAGGCAGAGTGCACAGTAGGTTCTTGGCAAAGTCGCCAGATAGTTTATAGTTTGTTAATACGGTGTATAGCTTGAAAAGATCACTACATTAATTTTAAAGACCTCATGTAAGAAATAAGGTGTTGGTGTTAAACAGGTAAAAGAGGGTAATGAATTTCCCTTTTATTTTTGTGTTTATTGCAGTCGCTCAAAGCCAATAGGCTGTGACTGATACACAGTTAATAATCCATGGGCGCAGTACCTGGACAAAGCAAATATGTATTTGTATGTCCTTTTGTACAGTAAAGATCTTCCAGTAGCTAAAATGAGCAAAAATCAGCATTGCCAGGGAGACACGCTGCCTACGTTTTAAGTAACACAAGTCACCAGAACACATACAAACTGGCTGCAATGGACCTGATTCATCTTCCTGTAGGGTCCTGTAAATAAGAGGGGTAATGAGTGATCACATATTTAGAACATATACAGTCAGGCCACAAATTAATGAGAATGTTTTTGCAGGAGAAAAAAAAATTTTCTGATGGGGGGGCAGCAGAGAGTATTGTGTTATAGCTCGATCACGGAGACGCAGATATTGTCAGAAAAGAAAAATCTTCAGTAGTCTTCAAAGTTTATTTGGACATTGGGTGCATATGAAAAGTCTATGCGCTCCACTGACGATGAAAGTTTAGCAGAAACATTTGTTTTCAAGAAGGACTCCAACTTGTGAGCTATGCAGATAGATCAGAGTTTTAACACACCCATTTTTTTCACACCTTTAAATCTTTCTCAAAACATTTTGGATCAAGTGAAAACTGGCAGTATAAAGACACCTGGTGTTATTTCTTATTCCTTTCTGCTGACCACTTCCACAAATGTTACTGAAGTCCCTAGAGAGGAGCAACTACTACAATCGTTAGGAAAGAGAACACACAGAGCCACTGTTTTTCCCATACCAGTTACATTTCCTTCTAATTCCTCTTTAACCATACAGTAAAAGACTAAAAGGTGTTAAGAACAGGAATAATTATATGAAGAGAAAAACTGTGCACACAGACAACTTTCAACTGACTTCAGAGACTTTGGCTTTCACAGCACCACAAGACTCAAAAAAGGACAATGTTAATTTTGTTCAACATTTTTCAGCAGAGTGTTAGTCACTGAAGTATGTTAAGGAGTGGCTTGTCCACGCCATCTTCAAATTACCTGATGACTTAAATTCCCTAAGAGAAACAGATGGAAATGTTAGATTCCCTTTTCCTTAAAGTATTCTGCTTTACTACAGGTGGATGAAACAGGAGATATACCAAAGGAAGGAACTACTGAGTTTTCACTCTAAACAAACACAATTCATTTTGATAATACTGAAGATTTTCTCTCATCATTCAGACACACAGCAGAATAATTGAATTTGGCAGATACTTTCTGTGAAATGCCTTGTCTTTATTGGTGCTTTTATGTGTTACCAAGCACAAAAGAAAAAGAAGGAAAAGAAGTGAGATATATAAAGCTATATCTTCATTGCAATAAAAATGATTTTTACTCAGGTACAATATTCTAGCACTGTACCACGTACAGTGGTAAATGAAGAGGCCTAGTCAGTCTAATATGATGTAAAATCTTAGAGGAAGCAAAGAGCTGTATTTCCTTATTTTGATGTAGCTGGTTCACATCAACTCCAAGTAAGAGATATATGGTTGGCCTTGACTGGCTACACTGATATAAAAATTACCCGGGTCCTGTCTCCACTAGGACCGTACCTAGAGAAAGGTGCCTAACGTACCTTTTATGATGTTAAAAAATGGGGATTTTTTTAATCTTTGTATTGAGAACAAAGCCTAATACATGCAATGGCACTGGAAGCCTGCACAGTTCAAGGACATCATTTCTCCATTCTTTGTTTTCTTCATTTGTTAAACTGGGGCAACAATTTTGTTTTTCCTGCAGTATTGAATAATGGCCTGTTGTGCTAGCCCAGAAATAAAAGTAAGTGAAGATAGTCTTTGTATTGATGTGCTGCCTGTCTTGTTTACGATAGAAACTATTTTGTTTTTAGAAGGGAAGTGTTCTAAGAAAAGCTTTTATAACAGGTTCAGAAATATAAAAGCCATTTCAGGATGAGGACATCTCTATCCTTTATTTTGTTAGTCCTTGAAAGGGCTTTTTAAATGTTAACAGCTATGACTGCCTTCCCTCAACCGATGCTCCCTTCTCAGCAATCCTTCTGTTGACATCTCTTTGTTTGCTCTTAGCTTGTCTCTCCTTCTTCCCGAGCCCTTAAAACAAAACTTAACCAAAGCTTGGAATTGAACTTTTGGCAGACATCAGGCCACTAAAACACACTGAATAAGTACGTTGTGTAAGTCAGATTTCAATAAAAAAATTTCTTTTCCCACCTCCAGTGATATACAGAATATTTTCCACTCTTCTCTGTGGCAACCTCTATATATTGCAGTGACAACTACTAGGCAAAGCTGGTCAGAAAACAGGAAGCATTTTCAGCTTAAAATATGCTGAAAGAGATGAAACAGTTTTGAAATGCTAGGGTAATGTCCTGTTTCCGTTTAAAAAGAAATAAAGCTTTCTGCCTAAAATAAATTTAATTTAAACTGTGCACTTAAAGTAGGTGTATGTGTACATAGATACCTTCTTTTTTTTTGTTTCAAGCTAAAAAAAATCAGTAGTTTCCTTGTTAAGCTTTCCTACAGACAGATACTGGCAGCATTCCCTGTCTCACAGTGATAGCTACTTTGAGTATCAGAAGTTCATTAGTAACAATTAAAAATTCTACAGCACTTGAGAAGAGGTTGATCCTATTTTATATGCCAATGTCAGTTAGCATATTATAAATTACAGTAGTCCAATTACACTATAGCTAATATTTAGCACTTATACATTGCTTTGAACACACACTGTGCAACCCTTAATTAATTCTTAACGCTGGCACGTAGATATTATCCTAATTTCACAGATAAAGCAGAAAGGTGAGATAATTTGCCAAAGGGCACTTAGTCTTGGGTGGAGCCAGGGAAGATTCAACGCTGGATCCATAGCTTCCAAGCCAGGGCTGTCCAATATCTTGGTCACTGTGGTGACAGTTTTATTACTGTAGCTTAGTTGGTCACCGCACAGCAAAGACATCCTTATCACATTACACAATGAAAAAATTCTTGTGGCTGTCAGACCTAGTTCTACTTTAATGTACCCTACCTCTATACAGAAAGATCCAAAAAAAAAAAAAACATTCCAAGATTCTACATCAGGTTCTTCAAACATGAAACTGCTTCTGCAAGATCTAGTTAAGCCTCAGCTTTTCCATACCTAGCTTTCCTAAGCTGTTGTCTGCCTGAAAGTTTTTATAATACAGATTGCTCAGGTTCAAAACTTTGATATGGATTGGGGTGGACAATATTCATTAAGGTAGATTTTCTGATATTTCCTGTAATAGAGCAGGTGTTCACCTACCCTCCACCCCTAGAGATGTTTCCCATCCACAAACTGGAGCTCACAACAGAAGTAGAGATATATAGAGAAGTCCAAGACAGAGTATAATTGTACATGACAGTGAATAATTTTGTTACCTTGTCATTTCACCTCATCTCACTCTCACCTTATTGTCTATCTCTGTTCATTTCCAACAAGAAACGTCAATGTTTTGCTTTAGCTATAGTGATAGTCATTTAGTTGAGGTCCGATTTCTGCATCATAGCTAGTTTCTGCTTCATGAAAAAATCTCACCTTTTGTAATTGAATGTTAATTTCAGGATAGTCTCTTCAGAGGGACTATGTCAAAGAAACATGGGAAAACTCACACAAATATTGCCTAGGATCCTTAGCTATTGTCTTATTTATAGTCTAAAACAGTCTCACAGACTGGAGAAGACAGGTTTCTTCTTAGAAACCAAATCTGTCTTGTTCTCCAGTGAATCATTATATTTCTCATTTGTTCAAAAGAATACAGCAAATATAACATCGAATCCTAGCAGTGTAGGATTTTCAGGACTCCTTTCTTATCATTTATTAGTGTTATTGGAATTATACAAAGCTCATGAGTCGCACATCCTCAGAATTATCTGTAATATCTCCATAAAGATAAGTGAAACCTTTACATAACCAGTCTGCTACTGAGAGACTCCACATTTTTGCCAGCAATCTGATCACGCCATTTTTAAGTTACACCATAAGTAGATGGATGCTATTTAATGCACGGGATGTATTTGTTTATTAAGGTACCTCTTTTTCTGCAAAACAGAGCATTTTTATCCCAAGTGAGCAATAAACCAAGGAAAAAAAAAATTTGTAAAAGCTTCTCACTAAACTATTATCAGCACATCATTATTCAAAATGTAAATGAAAACAAAGTTACCATACCATTAGTCAGCCATATAAAAATTAGCACATTTCAGCTGTCCTGAAAAAAGACTTGAATTTAACAGTAAGTCACTACCAAAACCAAATTATAATAGCTGATTTAGAGTGTAACAGTCTCGTTTTCTTGTACTTTTTTTTTCCAAAGCAAAGCTTCTCAATTTGTCCCATAAGGGAACCGTAGCCATGAAGCTAAAATATCACACTTGTTTTTTAAGGAACAGGTCTTTAAGTATAATAGTACAGAAACTATAATAAAAGCTTAACTTAAAAAAAATGGAAAAGGTACAATTTCACTGGTACTAGATTACCACAATTCTGATTAAGCTAACAGACTAAAAATGCTTCAAGATTCTACTAAAAAAAATTGAGTTTTTTAATTTATAAAGTGATGTTATTTTTACGATTTCTGCATTTTTCCTCCCCTTCTGTTAGAAATATTTTTTTAAATACTGAAATTTAAATTAAGCCACTATTACAGTCATTATATAATATTCTATACATTTAAATACATTAAAATTAGGTTAACGTTGTAAATATAACATTCTCTCATATTAACGCTTTCTGCGCTTTATCATTGTGAAACAACAACCACAGAAGTTGTAGAAAGCAGGCGTAACAGCTGTGCCTTTCTATTTGATCTTGCACACTCAAGCAGTGCAATATATGTGAACATGAATTTAATCATCACTATCCTAGTGCTGTTCTGTATAAATAAAGATTTAAAATAATAATATTCTACATATATCTTAAACTCTGAAGCTACCTACCCAGGAGTAGAAGGGCTATGTCTACCAGCACATGTCTACATTATTAGATTTTGTGCCTCATCTTCCAGAATATTTTCTTATCAGCTCTTCTTTCATTGTATTTCTGTCCTACAAAAGACCAATGGGTGACATCTGAATAACAAGGCTCAGGGAAAATGTTAAAAAGGATCAAAGTGAATGAATAGCTTAATTACCATACTCACAAAAAACATTATCGTGACACATTTTTAGCTCTGTAAGGAGGAAATTCATAAAGACAAACTTAGCTAGGATAAGTTCATCCCCCAAGCACAAAGATTCCTCTCAAAGGCAGTTCAGAGCAGAAGCCTGACTTTAGAAGCCCTATAGGAACTTTTCATTCACTACAGGGCGAGCATAGGAAAAATACATTCAGAAAATGGAAGGTAGACACTACAGGATCTTCCCCAAACTGTCTGAAAGCTGGACCCAGCTCTGACCAGCAGTCAGATCACCTCAGCTAAAAGCGAGTTAATGGAACCAGACCCACCACCATCCCCCGCTCCAAGCTGCTTCAGCATAAAGAGAAGTTACTTGCAAGGAACTGAACACCCTTCCTTTATGAGATGTGTTGTCCATCAGCATCTTTGCACTGTGTGTAGATCCATGTGTTATGGGACACGTGTGCTACATTTTCAATGGTTTGTTTGCCCCTAATCACTCTTTGCAGACTGTGGTTGTCTTGCCTTGCAAATGACTACACCTGGCATCAGCAGGCATACCCTACCTTGTCCTTCCTTCCCTCTAACCTTCAAAATCCAAAAATTTCCTTGAGGGAACACAGAGCTAGACAGGTGGGTGGATAGATTTACTGGCTCAAATCCAAAATGTTTAACAGTGGTATTGACAAAAACAATAAAAATGAGAATGAAAACTTGTGATTAGAAGAAAATAAGCCAAACAAACCACTCAAGATAAGCAGATGCAATGAAATGCAGTTTAGATCACTGCAAGTTAAAAGAAAGTTCAGATTCAAGCCAACTATTGGGAAGAACTGAAGATTTGTGTCATATTACTGGCAGGAGCAGTCTGAGGAGTATCGAGAAGGACTACAGAGCCCTGGGAGCAGTGGTAAGGGACTCTGGAGTGCAGGCAGTTTTTTCATCAGTCCTGCCCCGGTCAAAGGGAAGAGGGTTGAAAGGGCCAGTTGAGTCTGGCCAATTAACAAATGGTTACAGACTGGTGCCACAGCCAGGGGTTTGGTTACTTAAACTAGCCAGGTTTAAGCTGCGATATGAATTGGCACACACCGCTCACACATTTCAGCATGCACACCTGAACCTCCTGGCATTAGCTGGACTGCTACATTATCATGAGGAAAAAGTCACTATGTAATTGAGGAATTAAAACAGAAGGGATTTTCTTAACATTAAGGTGAGAAGACCTGAAGATGTGACTGTGCATCTTCCCATCCAATAAATCTAAGCAAAAACTCCAGAATATTAACATTCAGTGGCAACCCATTCAAATTAAGCTAATTTGGAAGCAGCCATATGTGACAAAATACTAACTTGGGGGTAGTAAGTGAATTTCTGCTTGGTACACAGCATACACGTGGAGGAGATGGGACCGCAGGAAGGACAGCGATGGCAAACGGCCAGAGCAACCGAAGGGTTAGCTGGAAACATCTGGCGCTCCAAACATGGGATTCCGCACGGGTCACAAACTGCCATTCTCCACACGAGGTGGCAGCACGGGCGGGCGGGACGGGAGCGGGTCAGGCTAGAGCTGAGGGGACGCAGACGGTTACCGGAGCGAACCAGGGAGACCGGCGGGAGCGCCGCCCGCTCCGCGCCGGCAGATGAGGGAAGTGGCGGGAAC
>VYZM01017530.1:83039-120067 GCA_013398915.1 Dromas ardeola
TGCGCGGGGCTTTCTTTTTGCGATGCACGAAACTTCCCCAGAAGGGGCCTTGCTGCAGGCCGCAGGGCTCTCCGAGCAAAAAGACAACGCTCAAAAGCGATTTCGCTTTGGGACCCTCCTTAAAAGAGGATTTGGGGTTTCACAGCTGCAGCTGCTATGTCAGCAGCGGTGCACCGCAAAACACCGATGTGAAATTATCAGGTCTCTGCATCTTCCTCCGTGCCCCAACACCTTTATACTTTCAGACCAGCTAATAAAATTATTTGTGGACGCTTCAGAGAGAGTCATTGTTACAAACTAACAAACCCATGGACTAGGCCTGTAAAATTCTCCCATTGGAAAAAAAAAAAAAAAAAATGATTTTTTAAAAATGGTAGCTGATAGACTAAAACAGCAAAATAATAAACCTAATTAAATAATCCAGGAAATATTTTTAAGGACAAAATGCTCTAAAACTGTTTCTACTATGGTTTTTGCAAAAAATGCTGCAAAACTAGTAAAATATAATCATGCTTTTGCCACATACAAAATGTTGTTTTAGTATTGCAGTTGTACTTCAAGAAAAATAATTTCACTTGTAATAGCTCATTTTGCTTGAATACAGTATTTTTGTAAGCTGAAATATTTTACTGTATTAAAGAGGTGAAAGTTAATACTTCATAGTGGATAGGAATACAATAGCCTGTTAAAACATCCCACTACCACTAATCTATACGTCTACTTGGATACTTAATGCTGCTTGCTATGTAATGCCAGTTCTTGCCTATAGGGATACATTTGCTAATGAGCAACTACTGAGACAATATCTTAGTGAGTGCTGTGAAGGTCTTACCTGATACTGTGACCAGTCTAAAAGTGGGATCATCGTAAGATGCACAGACTGAACTATTGTATAATGCCAGAGAAAGAGACCCAAAGGGTAAATTGTCAGAACCTAAATTTACACTTGTCCAGCATTGTGTTGTGTAGCCTCTGTATCAGGCGATCACCATTCTTCCTTGTTAAGCTGACGTACTAGCATGACTTGTCTTCATCTTTGGAGTGGCAAGAAACAGAATGAAATGGAAGGAGTTTTGGGGTGTGGGTAGAGTACAGAGTATCTAGCTTTGGGGTTTTCTTTTTCAGAAAATTCAATGAAGCAAAGATGAAACAAGTTCATCAAGAGGCAGCAGTTGTTAGCTAATAAAACGTACAGACTTACAGATGGTTGTCAAGGTTTGACAGCAAACCTTTTCCATTTGAGATTTCCAGAATGTTGGCAGAGCTGTCAGTGCACCCTAAAGCTCCAAAACAAACTACCTTTTCTTTTAGAAAGAACATACTGGCCGCCTTGTTATCGGAGACCACAGATCAACCTCTCACTTCAGGACAGGTCAGTTTATCCAACAGCTGATACAAAGTTGGAAATTGAACACTTTTTTAGGAACATCCCAGTACTTTGAGTTCGTAGATGTTGCAGGGAGGGATTTCAGGTTTTGTGGAAGAAGTCGAAGACTGGTCAGGCTGTGGAGTTGTAGAAGTTCCTAATTTCTCTTGTTAGATTACTGACAGTTTGTCTGACCGCATTTACTTGCCTTCAGAAGTCCAGGTTCAGCAAAGTACTTGATGGTCAGTTAAACTTGTGTACAAATGCCCTGGAAATCAGGGCCTGTAGTTCCTCTGCCTTATTTTGCTATCAAAATAAGAATGTAAAGTTTTTATTGCTATTGGTACCTAGCAGTATTATACTTCTTTCTTGCTGCCAGGTATGGATATCCTAACCTCTAAATCATTGTGCATGGGAAAGACCGGGGTTGACTTCTCCCCCCACCTGATTACCTATGGAATAGAAAGATCTCTGCCTTAAAGCAGTGAGGTAGAAGTTGAAAAGATCTGCAAGGTCATTGTGGCAATCAGCAATAATTTGATGTCATGTAATGTATGGGCACGGTAACTTCTTATCAGGCTTGCTTAGGTAGTAAGTCAAAGTACATTGAAACCAAGCTGGGCTTGACTGTCTTCAGACAAGCTTTCATAAAGCTGTATAGAATAGTAACTGTCAAGAGTTCCAGAAAACTTCCTTCCCTGATATTCTCCACTAGTAATTTTTCAGTTGACGAAAAATGATCTGTGGACCAAAACACCAAAAGAAGCCTGAGGATTGGTTGCAGGTTCTGCTGTTAGCTTGCAGAGTGACTAAGAATCACTTCCTTATACCTGAATTTCCTAGAAAGGAGATGGTGCTTCCCCTAAGGAGTCATAAGGAATCAGTACTGCTTTGTCATTAGCAAGAAGTTAAGATGCTGGGTTTTTTCACATAGAAGAGCTATTTTCTTAACACGTTACTTCCTTGTCCAACATACAGTTATTGTCCTTTTATAACAACATACAGCTCTAACTTCCAAATGTGGAAATGTTAGTTTGCAATAAAAGCTTTTAATTTTACAGACATACAAATTTAAAACTAGAGTGTTGTAGGCCTGTCGGGGGAGAATTAGAGATTTCTACCTTTCACAAGATCAGAGGAGTTTTAGCTATTTTAGACCATATTTTCTCCCAGTAAAAAATGATTCTTTATGTACTTATTCAAACAAGTAAGTAAAAAGCATGTAGAAGTAGCTCAGGAAAATTAGTTTTTTTGCTAATCCCTAAAGACAGAAAAACGTAGAGCTGTAGTAACTACTGATAATTCAGGATGAATGAAGTAGTTTCAGATACAGCTCTAGAAACAAGAGTGGTGGTATTGTTCTGACTTCTGCTGCTATGGCTTAATTTAAAATCATGGTTTAATTGTAGTAATCGCATGTTACGTAGTAAAGGTCAGAAACTTTCTCCTTGTTGTGACACGTTGCAGCATCGGCAGGAAGCACAGAGAAGTCATAGTGGTGACATTTACCTTGTTTAGTAGAACATACACCGCACGTGGTACAACTGTCGGAACGCGTCGGGTCTTAGGAACTTACCAACCCACCTTTGTATCAAAGCAATTTTGCTTGCACACTGATATGATTGCTTATAAATGTGATGGTTTGTATGCAATAATACTCAATCTAGTGGTTTAAGATGGCTAAATTTAAACTTTTTCACATATATAGCGATAAACTTTGAAAACGTGACTTCATGTAATTTGATGTCTTTGTTAATTTGAATGAACCATAACCAAAGTACACTGGACAATGCAGGGGAAGAAGACAAGAAAATGAATGAGGAACTGGAGTCTCAGTACCAACAGAGCATGGACAGCACGATGTCTGGACGAAACCGGCGCCATTGTGGACTTGGTTTCAGTGAGGTAGTAAGCTGTTTATTTCCATAATGATTTGGCTTTCACTGTGCTAAGACAAGATGATACACGGTTTAAAAATCCAATCGCCACAACTAGTGGCAAACTTCAGCAGTTTGGGTTAAAGGACAAACTTACTGCAGGCACTTGTCCCCTATTTGTGTACACCGGTGGCCATTTAGATGCCGGGAAATGATTGATGCTTCTCATTGTTCTGAAAAGCGATATGACATGCTTAATGCTCCATAGTAGTCAAGACTGATTAGGACAGAAAGTGACAAATACATCAAACCAGGGTGTTGCCAAGGAATACATAAGAAGGCAGGATGGCTGTCTGCATTGCTGCTGAGAGCTAGTTAATTTTAGCTTCTTGTTTGCAGTGAGGCACATACCTCTATGGTCCTGAAAAGTAAGTGGCTATAGAGGGGTCCGACAAGGGAAGTTCACAGTACTTCAGTGAGCTGACACCTGACTGGTCTTGTACTTGCAAGGAATTCCGTAGGAATGAGCAGGAAGAGAAGTGTGATAAAACCCAACAGAACTAGGTTATTAGGAATGTGTCTTCATCTGCCAATTGAAAGGTGCAATAATTAATTTTTTGCTAACTGTTAGCAGCAATTACTGCATAAAAACATAGCTGATGTTTCCAGAGTGAGTAAAACCACCTGTGCAGTGCTGAGAATTCTTAATATTACAGCCACGGAGGCTTTGCTCTTTAGGAGCGTGAACAAAATTCCATTTTCATTGTTCTTGTTAGCAGTATCATTGGATTACTTCAGCGTTCCTCACGCTGCGGTGTGCTAAACTTACTTTCAAAGATTAGTCATGAGTATGAATTCTCGATGGTCTAGCTGTTAGTTTCATTATGTTTCACTCCATGACAAATATTCAAGTGTCATTATGTACTGTGAACATCGAAGTAAGGAATTACTTAAGCTGATGTGATCTGAAACTTTTCAAACTCATTTAATGGTGTCTTTAGGATTTCTGCTGTAACTAAATAAGAACGTGGCTGATGAAACCATGGATGTCACGGTTGGTATGGTTAACCACTTCAGCGGAGTTGCTTTCTGTCTAATAATTTGTATATTAAAGACCTGTGTTTAGCAAGATAGCCCATTTTAGTACTAAAATGGAAGGATCCATTAAGCGAAACATTCTCACTGGGAGCTTTTAAAAGCTGCAGTGGAGTTCCCAGGACATAATGGTTTATCTGTCTCATAATCTGAACTTCTAGTTTCAGGAAAGTGAAGAACAAGAGGAGGCAGCTGGACACTCCTCTGAAGAGAGTTCAGAGGACTCTGAGAGCGGCTCTGAGTCAGAGCAAGAGGAGTCTGCAGAGGAGCTACAAGCTGCTGAAAAACATGATGAAGCTGAGGTTCCAGAAACCAAAAAAGAAGCAAAAAGCAACTATAAAATGATGTTTGTTAAAGCCAGTGGTTCATAACTGCAAATGTAACAGCTTTGTATTTGAAGTACAGTAAGCCTTATTGTTACAGTGCAAAGTGGAGGACTGCTACAGCACAAATCTTTGTATTATGATTTTAAAAAGACCCCTTTAGATGACAAAAAGTAGTATTTGCTTTCAGTTGCCATGGATAACATTTTTATGGGCACAGTGGTATTACTGGTTTTTGTAAAGCGTATAAAATACTGGATGGAGAAATAAATTCTTTTTGTTCCTGCCCAATCTCTACAATGTTATCATCTAAACTATCCTTCCCTTATTCCATGCCAGATAAGGAAACTTCATGTTGGTGGTTTCTTTTGTTAGTACCCCAGTCTTGAGTTTTTAACTATTAAGATTATATGTGAATTACTGGATGTTGCATTAGTTGTACAATACCAATATCAGCACTATTCTGTGATGTACTCGAGCTTTAAACAATGATTTTGTCTATAGCTGCTAGTGTTGACAGGGCTAAGAGGAGAAATCACTCACTTCTGTGATGGTATTAATCACTGTATCCATCTGAAGTCCGACAGGAGACGACGTTTTAGGAACACATAATACAACAGAAGGCGCTAATTCCTTCTTTGGGTTTATAACGAGGGGGATAAGCTGTAGTTCTTTCTACCTTTCAGTAGAAAAGAGTGACTTTTGAATTATTGGCTCCTGGCTATAGCACTGAGCTGTTACTAAAATTAAGTCCTCCCGAAGAAATTGGTTTACTTTGAAAGAGAAAATATACTTTGATAATGAAAAGGTTATACAGATCATTTAGCTTTTTTAAATATAGAATACAGAGTTAAGTATGCACGCCCTTCTTCCTTTTCTCCCCGTACACGCATCACTTGGAGGTCCAAGTCAATTATCACAGAAAGGTTGTACCTCTCCAGTAAAGTTGATACATTTAAAGAGTCAGGAGTTCCAGTCACTCCTTCCAGCAAGAATTAAGCGCATCCATTCCTCTGCGAATTTATAGTTTACTGTATTCAAGTAATTAATAAAATATCAGACCTTTTTAGACTTCATTTCCTCTTGGTCCATCAGACAGATCAGCTGCCTCTCCTTGCTGGAAGAACAGAACATCTGATCACCTCCAGTACAGCTTCATTCTGCCACAACAGTGTCTCAGGAAACACTCCAGATGCTTGTGGAGAATCTTCCATTTCTGTATACGATTTATGACGTGCAGACAACATTTGCAAACCAGTTGGCTTACATGAAAGCAGCAGTATGTACTACCATTGTATAGGTTTATTGGACGTAAGCATTGCAGCGTCAGTTACGGGGGGAGGACTTGGAAAAAGTTACGTTATGGAAAAAATAAAAGTAATATGATTGTAAATAAAAACTTGAGTGTAGACTTTGATTAATCTGTTCTACTGTACTATGCAATACATATTTTTTCAAAGTCATTCAGTTTTAAGGACAGCATTACAGCAGCCACTAACGGTCAATGATTTATATTTGCTTTGAGTGGATTTTTTTGTTTTCCCAATACTGCAAGCTTCATAGACAAAAATTAGAGTTGCTTGTACATGATGAAGAAAGAAAACCTCACCATGACTTAGGAAAGCTGCTCTGTCTCTGGGAAGAGGGAGGCCCTCACTGAAAGATCAACTAATTAACTTTCCTAATAGACTGATACCCTTTTTTTCCTACTTTTAGACACTCTAGCTACCCTTAAACCAGCATTTCACTGTTAAATTCCTTTAGACGTGGCTCCTGGCTGTTTATTGCCTTGAGTGCAATTACAAAATTAAGGTGTAGGCTGCAAAATGCTGCATATACACTGACCTCTTCACCTTCTCTCTCCCAGCATCGAAGCTAGTGCTGCCCTCACCACCTTTGCTTCCACAGCTGCTCAGCATCCGCGCAGAGCTCTGGACTTGCCCATCAGTGTGCATTGAAACAGACTCGCCTTCAGAAGGTGATAGAATCCATTGCCGTAGACCCACCCTGTCAGGCAGAAGGCCCGGCTGCTTTCCCACTAACGAAAGGTACAGTAAAACCACACCTGAGGGCTTTTCTCTGCCGTGCAACCGACCTGGAAAGACTCAGGAGCAGCGGCTGCAGCTGGCAGGCCCTGCGCGGGTCTCTGCCACAACGAGCACCAGCAGGGCCCTCCGCCACGGCTCTGCCCTGAATTGATTACAGCCGCCTCCCTTGTAAAACAGATTTGGCCATCAGTTCCAAGTACAAATAAATAGACCACCCAAGAATAAAAAAATAAACTGAAATTAAACTATTCTGGTAACAGCTCTTACCAGGAAAAAAAAACAAAACACAAACACAACACAACTATTCCCCAGAAGTACGACACATAATATTGGGAACATCTGATGAGGTTTGCTCTAACTCATTTCTGATGCTGACTTAAGACTCATCTGCTCAAAACAGGAAGAGTTCTGCACAATCATGTCTGTTTCTGTTTAACATTTAGAAACCTATTTTTAAGAACTTGCAGATTCATCTATGAAGCAGCCTAAGAAGCTTCTCCGTGCATACTGAGAAAGGCTGATGTAGTTCAGTGTAGCCTGTGCAGTAAATGTTTTAATTCAGGAGTTGGTTTTAGCCACATTTGGTATAATGGCATCAGCAGTAGCGGCATGGATAGTAACGCAATGGGTTCAGCTCTCATAGCAGACAGAGAACCCAGGAAAAATAAAGGCTGGTGTCTTGGCTGACTCTAGTCGGATCTTTGCCTTTTCAGATTGGTATGGAAGGAGCTCCCAGAGCTGACAGCAGACACTAGATCATAAAGACACTAAATCATAAACTGCATTTGTCTTTTCAAACAAGACTGGGCCACTGAAATTCCTCAAAAACCAGCTTATTTCCATCCCAATAGAAAGGCAGAAGTCTGCCCGTACTCCAACACGTCTTAGGAAACAACTGACGAAAGTTAGATCTGTCGCAGAACAATCATTGCATCTGGTAAAAGTTTTAATCTGTTTCTAAACCACACTGAAAATTTACCCACACAAAGGTCAATGCAGGCGCGTTATCAGCATTTGGCTTCGGGAGACTGAAAACACTTGCGCAGGCTGAAAGCACCGGTGTGCCTGTTCCCCTGCCATTTGCCCTGGACTAGGGAACCCCTCAAGAAAGACAAGTACCACCACAACCCCACCACCCTTAAGGTCCCGCAGTCACAAAAGAGGACGCTTCTTGGCCAGGTAAAAAGGGATCCATTTCTTTCTCCACATCGTACAGGAATTCTTTGAGGCCAAGGAAACCCGATCTCGAAGTTGCCCTGTAGCTTTATGCAACTGCTTTACAGTTTACTCTCCCTTTCTCCCTGAAGAGGAGGCTGACAACTTGATTCCTGAAAGCACAATTTATAGGCCAGCTTCAAAGCTATAGGTCCTTCTAAGGCTCTGGTTGGGGAATTCACATCAAAGCTGCTGTGCACATGTTGTTCTGATGCCAGGGAGGACGGTTGGTAGAAATCTCGGTGGATTTGTTACAGTCCCCAGAACAGGGATTAAATTATGCACTGAAGCTGCCTCTGTAAACTGCAGGAGACAAAGAGAATAAGTGGCAGTGCAATATCTCATAATCAAAGCCTGGCACAGTTATTTGCATCAGTCTCTTGGAAGCTATCAGGGGATTAAGAGAAGGGACATGTGTCAAGGTACCCTTGCTGAAGGGACAAAGCAGGAGTTGGGTTTCTTTGCTTTTAAGACTGCCACCTCAACTGCATCCTTCCTGAGAAAAATATCTGAGTAGTACACAGGTGCCCAGCATCATGATGGGTAGATAAAAGTTACCTTACTTTTTGCACAGCATTAAAGAAACAAAATTCTTGGTGATTTAATCTCATTTAATTTGGTTTTGACGTGCAGGTGCAGAATGAGATCACGCTGACACTTTACGCTATTATCTATCCAAATCCAGTACCATTTATGGTGTCCATAGCTCAGGATGATCTAGTTGTGAAAAAAAAGAAAGAAGAATGAAAAGTAACACACATCAAAAGAGGGGGGTCTGTACCATCAGTGAAGCAATACGGGGCTCATATAAAAAAAAAACCTTCCTTGCTTTGAACTTTTTCAAAACTGCCCACCTTGACCAGCAGGGAAATTCTCTCAAACTGTTACCATAAGTAAGCGTTCTTAACACAACTACTTCAAGCTACATTAAAGACTGCAGGAAGGTTTGACAATCTGAACTGGCTCCTTTTCACCCTCATATATATTGCTAAAATTTAAAACAAATGCAGGTGAAGCTTCTAATCCTTAACTGGTTGGGACCAAGTCTCCTTCCTGTTACAGCCACTAAAGTCTAGTAACCGTGATCTGTTTGTATGGACGCAATAACAACATCTCTTTCCAAAATACAATTTTTTTTTTTTTTTTTCAAAAATAATTCGTAACATAAGAAACTGCTACTGGATAGACAAAATATAGAGAACAAATTTACTCAGTAATCAACTGATGCAGCCACTACCCAGATCCTGAATAAAATGTGTATAAAATATTTGTCAAGTCACTTTTAAACTGGATTCAGTAAAGACAACTGAGTAGTCCTCGGGCATACAGAAGGCTTTGAGGAAGCCAGGGGACACAGCTACATTCACGAGATGTTGCCCTCTCTTCCCTCCGAGCCTCTCATCCAGGTCAGGACTTGGAAAGTGAGCAGAGGAGCCAGTTCTGGCACTTGTCTCGGCAGTGGTCCCTCAGCTTTTGCCAATTCTGTTTCTTAGCACCAAATGAAAGAACCAAATGGGATCAACATGCGTTTGTGTGTATGCATTCACACCCCCAACACACACACACACGCACGCACAGATGCACTACAAGGATGTTGGGGAGAAGACAGAATCCTGTTCCATACTGGGAGAAGATGATGCTCAAAAGCGCAGTATGGAAGAAGCAGAGCAGTGACAGAGAAGAACTGTTTAGCATTAACTAAGCAGTCAGAAAAGCCAACAATACAGACAAGAGACAAATAGAATTAGCAGTGACTTCTCCGATGTCAACTTTTTCCCGAGTAGTACAACTCATTGTAATTAAATGTCACCAGCTACTTCATTTCACGAGGGTTACAACTCGCATAAGCCATCAGCCAGGGTTCCAGAAAACCTCCAAAACCCTCCTGGGTCTCAAGAGATGAACCAGAAAACAGTGGTAAGGCTTTTCTCAATTCTGGCGCTAGAGACAAAATCAAGCCAGCCCAACCCCCCTGACAATAGAAGAGAACCCAGGCCAGAGACCGCAGCAGGCCCCCCAAGGCTCCATCTTGCACTGGCACACCACAACCCCTGAGGGGGAAGCACTCACTCGGGCCAGGCTCTGTGCCAACCTCTTTCACCCCTGGCTCTGGGGCAAGCAGTTTCTACAGGGAGGCAGAGAGTTTCCTTCATACCAGCCATTCCTAACTGCAATTTGGCAACAGCGGCTGCCAACAGAAAAGACAATTGTCCTGCTACCAAAACACTATTTTAAAGTCATCAGTGATTGTCTCCTTCACCCACTGCCACCATCAACACTCTACTCTCATTTATCTCATTCACAAGGTATTTTTTGTACTAGGACACTAGACTTAGATTCTCACTCGCCAGCTATTCCTTCGTCTTACTTCCCCCTCTACAATTCAGGCAGAGTCCCTTTGTTAAAGCATTTTGCTCCTGTCTGAGTCCATGTATTCCCCCTCCCTCAACATTTTTACGACCGCTCGCTTCAAACCACTGGCTGTTCTCCACTCTCACCGTCAGCCTCTCACTTGGTCTTGTTGGCAGATACATCTCTGCCATTATTTCCTACAAACTCACTATTCACCTTTGTGATCTGAACCTCTTCCTCCCTTTAGTGCTTTCTTATGTTATAGCTCCCGGTAAAAGGCTTCTTCTAGTTGGCAATAAGAAAACAGCATTGTCCTTTAAGCTTACATCTTAAAACGCTATTTCATCCGTAACTTCTCCAAAAATGCTAATTCTCTTAGTGTTTTCTTTGGGGGCTGTTCTGTAAGGTTGCCTCTGTAAGGCAACCAGGAGCACTGACAAGTAAATAACAAGTAAACAGTGCACAAATGTGCACGTACGCAATACTTGCTGCTTTTATTTACTTTTATAATTAGCACTCAAAGTTATTCTGCCATCTCCCAGTAATTTCATGGTAGGCTTTATAATTCTACCTTCCTCTTAGGTTTACCTGTAGTTTAACATTCAAAGTATGGTTGCACAGAATACCTCAACAGACTTGTATTAAAAATGCTCTTTAAAATTCCAAAGCTTTGAACTAAAGAAATATCTCAAGAAGTTTTCATGGAAAGTTCATCTCGGTTGGTTCAATTCAGCTACAGTTAGATGCACCTTTTCAAATAATGGAAAAAAAAATGTAAAGGGGTCAGACCCAATCAATACAGTTGTTCAAACAGAATTTCAGGCACTGTGATGTGTGTATTTTTTGTGCTCTTTCTTTGTACTGCTCCACTGTGAAGAAAGGTTGCTTTTGCTAGTAGAGCAGTAAAAGTCTTAGCCTTTTGAATACAGCCAAATAACCAATGGGAATGTTTACTAGGTGGGGAAAATATAGCAATTTTTCATGTTCTTCCTGTGCATGGCTTTGTTCTTTTTATAACTACGAAATACACAGACACACGCACACACATGCGGCCCAAGCAAACACTTTAAAATACCCGAAGACAGACAGAAATCAGAGGGGTAACATCAGATCATGCCTCCTGTATCTTCTAAGTTTTGACACTAAGTAAATCTGGTCTTTCCTTCATATAACATCCAGAAGTTAATTGCTAAGACACATGGGAAATATGTGGGTTTACAGAGGGGAAGAGATGCTGATATAAAATACATACACATATATTTGAAGATCTAGAAATCAGGTAAGTAAATGGTGCAGGTGGAAAACTAACGACGTAAACAATACCAGGACACCTTGGGAGTGCTCCGCTTTCTCAAAACTCCAATCCCTCCCTCCAAAGGCTGCTCTCAGGGGCACCCGAGACCACCTCACTGGGCTTCTAACAATTTTCTTGAAATAGCAGTGCCCAAGTTTAGTACTATCTTTCAGTAGCTTCCAGTTCCACACATAAGCAACTTTCTAGAATAGAATCCCTTAACACAACTGCTTCCCGAAAAAGCTTTTCTATCTAGGGTTTTTTTCCAACTGTTACAAAACAGTTTCCAACAGTTCCAAAACGAGCCAAAAAATGGCTCGTAACTACTGCTCCTGCCCAGTCCTTCAAAAGATGCAGCTTTATGTAGACGTACAAAGACAAGCAACAGCTCTATAGCTCTACGAGATTCCCTACCAGCCCAGCACATCCTACAAATTCAAAATAACAATAGTGGGAAAAAGGGGGTGTGTGGGTGTTACGGAAGTTCAAAAAGGTGAAAGCAGCGCAACTTTGGAGTATCAGGCTGTAGGTTTATAAATTCAGCTGTCCAATAAAACTTTAATAACTTTAGTTGAAGAAACTGAAAACAGATGTATAAGGGAAGGCAGTCTGCATAATTTTTGCTTGGTATAACATTACAAGACACTAATTAGAAAACAGCACCTTCAAAATAAGGACTAATACTGCTTTCTACTGAATTTCTGCTTCTTTAATTATAATTAGTCCCAAACACTTAAGCTGCTTAATAGGCAGAGAAAAAAAAAAAGCCACTTTGTGACCAAAATTATATTGATCTGCAAGTAGACATCATTTATTTCTAGTCTTAATATTCGAGCAGTAAGTAACACCTACAAAACAGGATTTTGATTAAACAAAACAGAACTGAAAAAGGAAACTGACCCAAACCAAACACTATATGCATATGAAAATTAGTCCCAATAATGTAAACAAATACACCCATCCCTGCAAAAAAAAAAAAAAAAAAAAAAAAAGGATGGTCACTGGAGAACAGCATTTCACATATTTAATAAAAAGTTTCGAAGGAAAAGTTATCTTGATTTATTTTTTTTTTCCCAAAATGGACACAGACCAAAATCTTTAGAAAGACTAGCTTTGTTAAAAACATTAATGGTGTTAATTAAAGGGCAAAATCCTTCTCTTTTATGCACGCCTGAATGAGCAGATTTTGCGTGTGCGATCAAAGGAAAGAAAATCAACATCTCCCACAACCTGCAGAGCCAAAGCACCTGCACCCCTGTCCCCTCATTGCCGGGGAGCAGACGGAATTCAGAGTCAATGGCCGCTGCAGGCTGGGATCCCACGGGCTCTGCTCTTCCCCCGCCAGTTATGGCCACGTGCTCTTCCCTCCCGCTTAACAAAGCCTCCGGAGAAAGAACGCCTGTTTCACTCAACCACCAAACGTGTGGTCAAAGGCCCCTTTGTGTGCCTGAGAAACAGGAGGAGCATGTCATAAGCAGCTCAGCTCCGAATTTCTGCACCTGAAGGTCAGGTACTTGCATTCTCAAATGTTCGCTCTCAAGTTTGCCGAGTCAACAGGAAGCCCCAGAAACACTTCTAACTGCTTCTTTACAGGTTGTTCTAGAGATTAAGTTCCAGAGGAATTAAACATTTCCACTGGTCTCCATCAAACTGATGTCATTTTAAGGGAACTGCTATAGCGTAAATCACTGCTCGTTAACGGCTGCGGAAATCTGCTTTGCCAGTGGCCCACCAACCCCCTCTTTGGTCAATACCCCACTCATATAGAGGGCATGTTACTATGGGATGTCTCCAGGTTTCTTGTTTGTTCATTTTTAAATCGAAGTTACTTTTGATACTTTATTTTACCAGAAACTAAAAGGCTAAGACTGTGTCAGACAAACACGTGCATCTAAAAGACAGACATCTAAAAGAACTACAATGACATTGTAGTCATTGTGTTTAGGAGACAGCCCTGAAAAAATCTTTCTATTCAAGAATAAAGGCAGATTTCATCAAATGCTAAGAAACATTTTTTAAAAAAAGAAGCTTTGGTGTTGGAACCTGATCCAAATCCCAGTGAGGTAAGTGCAAAACTGGAGAACTTCAATGGGATTTGAACCAACGAAGAGCAAAATGTGGCAACACCACAAACGACTCCAGATTTTCATCCACATGGGCACTGATAAGAGAGCAGACAAGACAGAGGCAATAGGAGGCAGTTATGTTAATATTTTAATCTGTACATATACCATTTTCCAAACTGTTACATTTTATTTAAATTAATGTTTTCTTGCAAAATATTCATTTATGCTTTCAAAACTTTTTATAAAGGCAAAAATAAATCATTATTTTGGCAAAAGGTTTTGAAGTTGATACTGGCAGTACTGAGGTAAAATAGATTGCATTAGCTAAATATATACTTTTAAGAATATTTCTGAGTATAGTGTTAATATAGTATGATTTGTCTTAAAGTCTGAAACTTGAAGGTCAATTTCAAAGGTTTGTAGCTATTACTTGAATACAGCAAATGAACAACTTAGTGGTTTCACAAAATACTGCAGAAGTATTTCTCAGTCATTTCTCATCCAGAGCTGTACTCAACTAATAATTACATGATGGGAAGTTTTTGCATGTCTTGCATTCAATGCGTACACAGGCTTTTTTCAAGTAAAGTAGTTGCAGCAGTTCATTTAACCTTATTTTCTCCTTATGTAACTACCTCACCCTTTGCCCTATACATAAGTGAAACACTGAATTTCAAAGTTTGGCAAAGTTAAGCACCAGGTGAACATACATATGAAATTAGCAGGTGCCACATTACATTAGTTTTGCTGTTTCTAGGATAAATACTAGTCAATACATCATATTGTAATGCTTATTGAAAAAAAAATCAAAAGAAAAATACATATTTACTAGTAAAACGACATATCCTATTATATTTTTTATTGCTTGGTTCACATATTTTACTTAAAAGTTTTCTTCTTCCACATCTCAACTTTCAAAAAAATATAATTTGTTAGCTGTTTGTTACTGAGGAGACGCTACCGTCAAGAGCAACCTAGCATACTGTGTATTGATACCAGCAAGTTAATCATATGGGATGAAAAAAGGGAATGGGAGTTAAAACTGGCTTTCATTATGGCTTTTGTGGAAAATTTCAGTAATACGGTGGTTACCGATATTTAGAAATTCAAGCTACAAGTTCTTGCAATGTAGCGTTTAATGGGCAAAAGGGTGGGTGGTGAACTCTACACACATATTCAATCCAAAACATCCTTTCAGCAAGTGTCTGACTTGCGTTAGCTCTACCCATACCCTATGAATGTACCTATGAAAGGTTTGTTCAAATGTACTTTTTTTTCATGTAACTTTACATTGTGCATCTGAGCCTGAGGGGGAAGTAACAGCATCTTTTTACGTCTATGCAAGTAGTGTTTCTTAAAATGAATTGAGCCCTTGATTTAAAAAAGTTCTAAAATACATTGTCCTAAAAATACATTGTCAGTATTTTACAGAGTTTATTAAAAGTGCCATTTATTCATATAAAAAGTCTGAACTAAACTGAAGTCAAAATAAAATGATTTGCAATTCTCTTCATTTTCATAGAAAATCCCCCTATTATTCTCTGAATTCTCAGAAGAACATGCCATCAGCCGACGAGTATCTTCACAGAAAGCTGGGAATGAATCTCCTCTTCCTTCCCCGCAGGGTCACTAGGTGGGATTTGCTTTGAGTCTTATGTCAGTGTTCACTTACTGCTTTGGCTAGCATGAAGTAAAATAAAACATGGTTAAATATTAGCGGCAGTACACTAATCCCAAGCAGTTAGGTGCTTTCAGGAAACTTTTTTTTCATTAAAGCCTTCTGCAGCTTGACAGAACAAACAATTCATAAAGACACGTTAAGCGAACAATTATCTCATGATGCCACTGATGCTCAAACTCCCGTGTCCCCCGCATGTTGCTTGCTATTGCAACTAGTTTCTTGATAATTTTTCCTGAAGAAAATGTAGGGGTTTATATATGTGTGTGTAAATATATATCTATACATACACATGTATGTATGTATACCTATACAGACATGTGATACACATGTTTTTAAGTCAGTCTGGAATCATAGAATGGTTGAGGTACAAAGGGACCTCTGAAGGTCACCTGGTCCAAGCCTCCTGCTCAAGTCTAATACCCTGGGGCCGTATGGTTATTTTGCTGGGTTCTTGAGGCCACACATGGGTACCCTATTCGTATGCAAAGTTCTCATGTGACAGTGATAATCAATTAGCATATCCCCGGACATAATAGAAGACTCAAGTGTAATTCAGACACAGCAAAGATGGTTGAATCTGGTTCTCAGTGAGATAAACTGAACCAGAAAAGCAAACAGGTATTTCCATCAATGACTGGAAAGGCTCCTAATGCCTATATGCTTCTCTTGATGTAAATTTGTCATTTTTCACAGGCCTCGTAGAAGGCAGGTCACTGCCCATTTGTGTCTTTCTGGTATGTGCTCATTTTTATTTAGATTTTTATTTTTTGCACAGATATTTGGCTCAGATTAGTGGCAATGAAAACAAAGGTATCTCAAGATTAATGCTATTGGAGTTACTCACTCAATCCTCTTTACTACTTCATCTATGTTTTATCTTTTTGTTCAACATCAGGCAATAAAATTAGGCCAAAGAAAATCAGAAAGGTGAGAATAATTTTGAAGTAAACTATGGAAGTATGACGAGTGTCTTAACTAGGGGCACGCTTAGCGGTCAAGTATCGTAATATTTACAGGTTTTCCTATTTCAAATAGGGAAAACTCTGAAAATACTACTGGGAAGAGAAGATACACGGTTCTTTACAAGGACAATGAAATTATCACAATTTTAATCTTTGAAATGGCGAAATAACCTGATCAGAGACAAAAATCAAGTCTTCTGTTAACACAATTCAATGACAAACACATAAAGGCACGAAAATGTCAAACGCGATATTGTAGAATTAGTTTTAAAGGGCCAAATTTTCAGCTCAGCTTAAGACTCCGACGTTAGTTCATGCGTAAGATACCAGCCCATAAATGAGCCCCCTGCTTATACAGCTTTGCACTTTGGATTCTCTTGAGCAGAGACTGCCATGTGCAGGCAAAACCACCTACGCACCCCTATGGTAGCCACAGGAGCACACAACGCTAGCCACCGGAGTACAAACTGCTGCTGAAAATCTGGCCCCACGCTACCGAGAGTACAGATGTCTCTCTCCTTCACCACAGTGAGATTATGGAAGCATCTTATCTGCAGAGCAACAGCAGTTATTTGAAGACTTTATTAGCCCACATGTTAGCTTATTAGAAGCAATATTTACAAGAATAAAAGGCTTCTGAAAAATAGATGCATGCGTTCATTTGGATCTAATTTCGGTTTAGTAAAAATGTTAAAATTCAGCAAGCCACAGCAAAGGTACATTGGCAAATCAGACATGCCGAGAGCAGTTAGTTCTTACTTTTAAGGTGTTTAAACAAATGTGTAGTGAAATCCATTGCTTAAGGGGGAGTGAGGTGGCTGTGGTACAGAAGGTGAGGGTGCTTTAGATGGATAGGTCAACTGCTGAGCTAGAAGGGATCACATACAGGAATTAGGCTGCACAATCAAACATTCATATTATAAACGGAGCGACCTTAATTTTCTACCACATGAATAGGAAACCTGATTAGTAATGCAATGAGATGTTACACTATTTTAGTTAAACGGAACACAATTTAAACAACAACATTTCTACCTGCCGTTTTTTTCTATTAGTTGCATAAGTTATGCAAATAAACATTCCTGTTTTGATGAGAATATGGACAATCTATCTTAAGATGAAGTTTCACTGGAACATTTTAAGGCCCACAACACTGGTACAACCTAATCCAGCCCTGCTTTTAAAACTGCAGTTCTGGAATAGCACCTATAGTTGCTAATTTGATGTCAAGATTTCACGGAGGCTGTAAAGGTTTTCAGCATTTCCTTTGCTATGTGCCAATGACCAGAAACAAAAATAATACATAGAAAAATCCCACCAAAAAAATTACATACACATATAACATTTTGCTTAGTACAGTGCATGATATAGTAAATATATTTTCAGATCTCAGCTTGAAACTTCAGGATAAAGAATACAATGATTAAAACTATCCCTGTTTATAAAACAGAGTAATGGTATAGTATTAAAGACAATAATCATAAACGTAAAGAGACTGAAACTCAGTCTTAAATTCTGCTTTTACATTTCGGAGGGCCAAAAGTAGACCTAACCCCAAAACACACAATTTATGAAATGACTTCTTGATACTCCTGCCTTTGATTTTAATCTTCCAGATTCTTGGCATGATTTCCATTTAGAAGGTTGATTTCTTACTAGGAACAGAGGAACTCTAAAATGCTGCTTTACAAGAATTAGATAAATGTCCAATTTACTTTAAAATATTTACATTACAGCATCTTAACATAACCTAATAGCTTCCCTCTGAAAAATGGGAAATGCCACACTTCACAGTCTTTTCTTAAGCAAATCCTTGTAAATTATCTCAATATTTAGTTTTGGATTTTCAGACACGGTCTGCTTCATCAACAAGGAGCAAATGACCAAAAAAAAAAAAAAAAATAAAACTAAAAAAATAAGAATGTGAAGGAATCTGTAAAATTAGGATAAGTAAGAATGCACAATCAGCTGTGTAAAGCATCAAATGCTTTTCTTTTTAATCACTTTAGATCATCAGAAAATAGGCCATAACTAAGAAACCTGATCACTTTTTATGGTTTGTATATTTTCTATCAAAACCAAACCACTCAGGTGTTGGGTTTTTTTTAGAATTCCTTGAAAAGTGCTTGTTTTTAAAGTAGTAAGTAATAATTGAAATCAAAGCAAGACAAGTTTCGAGAAATGAGTATTTGAGATACAAGTGTGGCAAGGAAAACTGCACAAACATAAAGGCTTCGGCTTCCTTAAAGAATCAAGGACTTGGTTACTATGTTAGGTTTTTTTAAGCGTCTGAAAGACAAAAGAGCTAGATGCTATACTTCAGCAAGTTAAATTAAACATCATCTCACAACTGCCTGAAAATTTTTTTCAAGCAGCATTTAAATGTTTCAGTGCCGATACACATTTTAATTCCCTCTTTGGGGAGAACTAAAGAATTAAGAAGATTTCTTTGATTATGTATACCTAAGAATATGCGGTGATCACAATTTTGAAATAATTACAATTAAAAAATAAAATATAAACCAAAAATCTGTAGTAATGAAAACATAGCTACTACATTCACTATACAACGTAAAAAGATCAAACATATTTCAGTACTGTACAGTTACTGCAACTTCACGCACACCCAGAAGTAAGTTAACTGGCCACATGAAGACTGTTTAGTCTTCACTAAAGGCAGGCACTCTGCCCTTATTGTACCGGCACAGAGGAATAATTTCATGTATGAGCTGCATTCATCTTGGTCGATCTTAGCTTTGGTGCTAGATTTTCCCAGGAGAAGCTAGAATTCACGTGGCAAAATGCTGTGTTGGTTCATACCTCCTGAAACACAAAGTCGCTCTCCATAACCAAAGTGTGCGAGTCCCTCTTACAAGGACCTGGTTACTAGGACTGGGACCAGACTGCCTGCGGAAAAGCCCTTTTGACTCACAGATGCCTGACGGTCCAAAAGGTTGTTCCTGAAAATGCTCCCAAGATTTTACAGTGCTGAGGTTTGGGGTTTTTTTTGTTTGTTTGGGGTTTTTTTAATAATGCGTAGCCTCCTCAGTGAATCACTTTATCCCTTCCAGTCAGTTAAATTACCCACAGAACCTCTCAGAAATCTCAAGATTCATATCTTGAAAATGTATTCCAACCCCCCCAAATCACATTCCCCCCCACCGCATCCGTGAGTATACAGCCACATTCAATCAACAGTCAGTTACTATAGATGCATATTAGGCATCTGGATATTGAAATAATCTGTCTTTAATGGGAAGGTCTTAAGGGCTTCTGTGGCAAGTGCCATAAGTTTAAACTGACAACTTCAGATGAGAAATGTGCATATTTTTTCTCCATCATAGTTGAAGTTTCCATTATTTCCATTCTCCACTGGAACAGTGAACTGTGCCAGTTATAAATGGCCAGTCAGACACTTGCTAGAATAGCTGCTGCACGTTTTACTGTGCGATACAAATCTCTTGACATTTCTTACTTATTTCAACTATAAAGCAACCAAGAGTGAAATTATCACTTTCAGTAACGTATTGCAAAGGATCTGTTAATTTCCAGGCATCAAGCAGAACTCACGCACAGCTGTCTTGCTCTGACCTCTAATCTTGGTCACCAGACAGAAACATGCCAATCCCCATTTTACAATGTCTTTTTCAGCCTGTTGTCATACAGCTCAAGCTGCAAATGATTGTACTCTAGTCTCAGTCACTAGACCAGGGAATCTTTCTGTTCAAAAAAATTAAAAAACCCTTTGTCTTGATTTTTTAAAGTCAAAGATCAATTTACATTTTAAAAAGGAATATAGAAATACCTCAACTAATGTAACTATAGGGAATTAATTGAAAATGTTAATTTTTTTAGTACAAGTAATAAGAGCAAGTTTCCAAGCTCTGAACTTACTGATTATACTATTTTGTCCCTTTCACCCTGTCCACTGGAGGCCAAATAACTCAACGTAAATCTTTAGTTTGTCTAAAAGCATTATCTACGCACACTTTTCACTATTTTGAATATGAACGACTAAAACTCTCTCTTATGCCAGGAGTTCAGCAACAACCTCACACAACTTTAGAAGCTGCTAAGAAAAAGCTGTTATTTTGTAAATAACTAAGTATTACCTGCTACCTCCTTGCTCCTCTGAGAGGCTTCAGAAGCCAAAGCGTATGATATGGTAATGATGCGCTCCTGCTCTTGCAGCTGTGAATCTAAATCAACCGAGTTGTGTTTGTCCTGGGCAACAGTAGGCTGCAGATTGTGCATACTAGTGGGAAAGCGCAAAACAACATTAACATTTACAAAACATAAAGAAGAATCCACCATGCAGATGAGAACAAGCTTGAATTCACACAGCAGTTTTCAGATCTCATCTATCAAGCTCTGTATTTTATTGAAGTTCTTTAAAGTAGTGTTAGATATTGTATGTAAATGGCTGCAGCACGCAAAGACAAATGATGCAGCCATTACACATCTAGTCTTAATATCTGCATAGCCCGAAGTACATCTGAAAGTCCTTTGCTGTAAATACGCTGTTTACATGAAAGCACTACCAAAAAATGCTATTTATTTGAAGTTGTTAATAAAATTTGCTAGTGCCCAGAGGAAAAGGTATAACCTGGTGGTCCTCAGGTACCACCTCTTTCCAGAAAGACAGCGGATACTTGAGGTAATCAAATTCTTGAAACTGAATGTTTCAGTTGACTCTACGTTAGCTGTAAGTAGCCAAGAGTCTTCTTTCAGAACTCCAGCTCTCTGGAGACAACTGAAACTTGCTCTCACACTGACTTTTCTTCTGCTTTTGGCCAGATCTGTGCCTGTCCTTCCTCCTCATTCTCATCTACAAGTTGCTTGCTAAGGATTACTACTATGTTAGGATATTCTGAAAAAGAAAATGGACGTACACAAAATTTGTCATTATCTCTTCTACTCTGTTTTAAAAAGGAGTTTTAAGTATACTACATAAATTCTGTGTGCATTTTCTAAAAGCCACAAGTTACACTTATATAATCCAATAGGAATAAGACTGTTGTATGAAGTTAGTTACCAATGTTTTACATCAGCCCCTATGTAAGATTTGGAAAAAAACCTGACCTTGATTTAGTAAGAATATTCTTTATCTTTTCTGCTTTGCGCTGCCTCGCTGCCAGTTCTTCTGTAGAAAGAGGCTCTTCTGGCTCCAGTTCAACATAGCGTTCTGGAATTGCAACCTTCTCAGGTTTTGACAACTGCAGAAGGAAAGCAAGCATCAAGTTTTTAATAACAAAGACTTAAAAAAACATTGAGATAAATTCTCCTCAATGGGAGAACACAGCGAAAAGAATAAAGCACGGGCTTTCACAGTCAGTACATGCACCTGATAGTAAACACTCCCTCTGGATACGAGCTGATGCCCTTTTAACAGTGCCTTTTCCCTCTGATTCATTTTACTTTAGAAGACAGATCAAACAAATATTAAAGAGGATTACCACAGAAATCAGAATCAACAGAGAACCTTTCTTCAGCTCAGGCTTAGAGCCCAAAGTAGGAGGCTGCCTAAAGCTGTTACAGCAGTTTGTAATCATCTTAAGAAATTCTTGAACTAAAAGATCTGTAATTCTAGGTGTTCAAAAGTTGTCTAGGGCACTGACCCAGAAACGTATCACATTGTACAACTGTAACAACACATTGCAGGCACATAATTCTGTAGATTGAAAATCTTAATATGATTGCACAAAAGCTAGCAACAAGTTTTTGTTAGGATCAGTTTCTTTGTGGGACGTTTTCAGAAATCAAAGTTTTAAATAAAAATAATACTAAATTTTTCACCACTAAACGTAGTCCTCACTAATTTAATGGCATAAGTAAAGTGGTCTGACCTAACCTTCAGTGATTAGGCTCAGTAATTCACAGGCAATCATAAGCCCAAAGCATACAATACAGTCACTGGCATTCATAACCACATTAAAATAAAATCCTTGAATTTTTATACTTCCTTCACAGTAAACCCAAGGCCAATGCCTCCGGAAAAATCCTCATTTTCCACTACACTTTTTTTACCTTCAAATCCAACTCATCTCTGGAGCTCTGTAGCTATATGTACATATATATATTTATTATTATTTTTTTAAAATTTATGTATCTATTTCCATACTGTAACTAACCTAGATAAGCTCATCCTGCCACTTCCAGAATAACAAACTCAGTTATCATGTGAACAGCAGATTTATTGGCCTTAAAGACTCAACTGAGTACATTTCCTTATGAGGCACAGAAGTACCTCCAGTACAGAAGTGCCTGCCAGGTGAAGAGGATGGGTACATGAAATAGAAAAGGACAACCGGGGTATCTTGTGAAAGAAGCTTTCCATTCAGAGCTTCAAACTTGCTTCAGTTACTCTGAAGTAGGACAGAAATGCCCATAAGCAAAAATGCTTCCTATCCTAGCCTTAAGGCGCTAATTTGGATGAATTAAGTGATTCACGTAGCCCTGCAGGCCTTCTGGAAAAAAAAATTAATAGCAGAATGCAACAAGAAAAGGCAATTCAACAAAAGTATTTTTTCCCACGTCTGAAGTTTACAGGAGCACTGCATTTTCCGTAGAAAATATACAAAGATTAATTGAATGATACATTCATTCATAGAGATCAACAGATAACGGCTCAGAGATTCAACCTCTTACAAATACCTCTCTATATAAAATGATGCATTTCCAACAGCTTTCAAAAGAGTAGAGGTGTTTTTTAATTATAGTTAATAATTTTACTAATTTCCCATCTACCATAGCATTTTACACAGTGCATAGTACCCACTGAAATCTTTCCACTTGCTATATTCTTTCTTTTCCACAAGATGGCTCAATCGCATTTCAAACAAATACTTCCCTCGGTTACTAGAGTTTCAAAAAGATCTAGTGCCCGCAACACCAACCAAGTCATTTGACAAGCTGACGGAAAGGTGTTTTCTGCTCTGACCAGAATAAAGCAGAGCTTCCTCTTCTCTACCATGTTTTGCCAGTCAAAATGAAGAGTGAAGTAGCTCTGGGGAACTAACTTCTACTTCATTGCTGTTTCTTAATTTCAAATACTCTTGTCGTTGTGAAAAAAAATTGGTGCTCAAGTTATCTTTTCTTCCATTTTACCAGTTAAAAGAAAGGGAGCAGACAGAAATGGACGGATAATGCTACGTGGCTGGTGCCCTTGTGAGGGTTTTGGCTTTTATGACAACAGGATATTCTTTGATGAATATAACCTGTTAGAGAGGGATGGGAGCCACCTGCCTAGAAGAGGCAAGAGAATCTTTGGCAGCAGGTTGGCCAACTTGGTGAGGCAGGCTTTAAACTGAGAGACTCAGGGGGTGGGCTCCAAAACGGCAGCGTTCATGCCATTGCATCCAACTGGGGAATAAGCCAGGCCAACCAGAGCAGCGACAAATGTTCCTCATCTGACTCAAGATGAGGACCAGAAGGCCAGCCACCTCAGGTGTGTGTATGGCTATGGTGGATCCTCTTGCAGCCCTCCAGGGAAACCTGCATGCTCGACTACCTCTCTGAAATGCCTGTACACCAACGCACGCAGCATGGGGAACAAGCAGGAAGAACTAGAGATCTGTGTGCAGTCGCAGGGCCATGATCTCTTTGCAATTACAGAGACGCGGTGGGAGAGCTCGCATGACTGGAATGCTCTCATGGATGGCTGTGTACGTTTTAGGAAAGACAGGCCAGTGGAGCGAGTTGCTCTCTATGCAAGAGAGCAGCTGGAACGTATCGAGCTCTGCCTAGGGGTAGATGAAGAACACGTTGAGAGCTTATGGGTAAGAATTAAGGGGCAGGCTAATACGGGTGACACTGTTGTGGGTGTTTACTACAGATCACCAGATCAGGAAGAAGTCGTCGATGAGGCCTTCCACAGACAGCTGGAAATAGCCTCACGATCACAGGCCCTGGTTCTCATGGGGGACTTCAACCACCCTGATACTTGCTGGAAAGGCAACAGCCTGGCACTCACAGTCCAGGAGGTTTCTGCAGAGCACTGATGATAACTTTTTGACACAGGTGGTGGAGGAGCCAATGAGGAGAGATGCGCTGCTGGACATTGTGCTGGACTAGTTTGGGGATATGAAGGTTCGGGATAGCCTTGGCTGCAATGACCACGAGATGGTGGAGTTCAGGATTCTGCGTGGAAGACGCAGGGCAAAAAGTAGAATTACAACCTGGGACTTCAGGAGAGCTGACTTTGGTCTCTTCTAAGACCTACTTGGAGGAATCCCATGGGTTAAGGCTCTAGAAGGTAGGGGGGTCCAAGACAACTGGTTAGTATTCTGGAGTACTGTGTCCAGTTCTGGTCTCCCAGTTCAAGAAAGGCAAGGAACTACAGNGGATCTCATCAATGCTTATAAATATCTAAAGGGCGGGTGTCAAGAGGATGGAGTCAAACTCTTCTCAGTGGTGCCCAGCGAGAGGACAAGAGGCAACGAGCACAAACTGAAACACAGTTAATTCTGTCTGAACATAAGGAAAATTTCCTTGCTTTGAGGGTGACTGAGCACTGGAACAGGCTGCCCAGAGAGGTTGTGGAGTCTCCTTCTCTGGAGATATTCAAAACCTGCCTGGATGTGTTCCTATCGGATCTGCTTCGGCAGGGGAGTTGGACTATGTGATCTCTGAAGGTCCCTTCCAACCCTTACCATTCTGTGATTCTCACTTTTTTTTTTCCAATTTATATAATATTGTCTAACTTAATCACTTTTTCCTCTATAAAGCCTGAGATGTCTATTTTAAACAGCAAAGCAAACCTTTCAATTTCTTCTCTCCGCTAAAACAGAATACAAACCTTACAGAGATTCTAAATGCTAGGCCATAAATTTTCAATACCTAAAAGACTCCTTTTAGTTCAAGCTTCCAGCTAACTTTTGAAAGAAAAGATGAGAATTCACTACCTAAAATTTAGAAAGGTTAATATTTTGGGGCACAGAATAGAAGGCAAGAAATGATAAGCGTTACCTCTCTGCTGATATCTAAATCATAGTCTTGAGGCTCCAGGTCTGTCTCTGTCACTGCTACTGGCTGAACTTTTAACCATTCATTTTCATCCTTGTCTTCTCCACGAATTGCCCTCTCAAGTAACTGCAAATCAAATTCTTGCTCTCGTTTCCACTGGTAATAGATACAAAACAATTAACAGCATTCAACCATACTGACAAATTCATCATTTAGCAATGTACATTACTACTGCTGCAAATGCTATATTGCTGAAAGAATCCACAGAGCAAACTCCTTAACTGACAAGAAAAAGAAAATGCAACTGTATTTCTTGGAACATATGTTTGGGAGATTTGATCTCTAGCCGTGCTGCACAGATTTTGAAGTATTGTTTCATTTGACAGGAAAAGTTCAGCAGCATTATGTTCTAATAAATGTATTAATCACAATTTCACATATGCTGATTAACATGGAACTAGCTACACACAAACGTCTTTGGAAGCACAGATGTCAATACAAGTGAGTCTATAGCCTGACAGATATTCTAGGCATTCTAACCAGGCTGTGCTGTGTGATTTTGAATCACTACACAGAAAGGGTATTTACATTGCAGGTTGAGAATTGCTACTTGAAAATTTTATCTATCTTGCTAGAATAATACCTAGTGATTAAAGCTGATCATATTTTACGTACTAACATTAACTTGTCTTGAATTAAAAAATAATAATTTAGTAACTTCTACGCTCTTATGTCTTTACTAAAGTATCTACCTGCAAAGATAAAAATCTTTCACATTCTGTCTTTACAAGGTAAATATTTGGCAATAATAAATTCAGAACATATTTAAATTAAGCAGCACAATTTTAGAGTTCCCAAATCATTGCATAGTAGCTCCTTTACAGCCAAGCGCAATACAGCTGCATATAAACTTGCACTTAAGAACACTACCAACACCTTTTTGTTCAAAAAATTAAGTTTAGTTGCAGTATCATTCCATCCAGCAGATCTCAGCAACTTTACCATACAGAACTGAAATGTGATATTAAAAGCAATGGGAAAGAGAAGGGACAAAAAGAACAATAAAAACATTATCTCCTCAAACATTTGAGGGTACCAATAGAATGTGCCATTATATGTTTCTTAAAAGTATCTCTGCCATTTCTGTTACAAGTCTTTGGCTTGTTTTGGTTGAAATTTGAACTACATATGAAGTCCTTAGACTTCATTATGCCACTTGCTTTAATAAATCTAATTGAAACCTATTCATGCACAAGCTCTCAATATTCACTCAGAAGATACATATCTTCCATGTATGTTAAAAAAGTTAAATAGCTAAAAGGCAATTATATCTCAAAAATTAAGATGTTTCTTTACAGAATTCAAAAGAGAAAAAATGTTTTCTCATAGGAGTACTCCAAACTCATTCTTCTACTCATATTCGAACCAGGCCTGATTGAAATAGTATATTTTAAATACCCAGTATCATTTTCAAGTTGTTCTATATAGGTAAGAAAAACATCAAACCATTATTATGAAGCAGTATTTTTATTGGCTTTGATGTTGCGACTTTTACATTAAAAAGGCATTGTATATAACAAATGAATTAACGTACTGTGATCAATACTTAAAATGTCATACTACACGTGAGAGCTGACCGATTAAAAATTAGAGTTACACATACAATGTATGTTTAAAGCAAATGTTACATACTGAGCAGCACTTCAATTATACATTTAACTGTTTGCCATTTTGGCTGCTAAATAATTGTAATGCTGTAAGTAATTGTGCTATCAAACATGCTTTTTGCGTATTGAAGCCCTATAGGTACAAGAGATGACCTCTACAAAACATTGCTAGGGCTGAAAGATTCTATTTTAATTCTTTACAGCAAGAAAAAGACCAAGATGGCACCCAAATTTATAGATAAAGTGTTTGCCATAAATGTTAATAAGGAGCGTTACAAAAACGTTTAAATTCGACTTGTATATGTTACGTGAGTCAGGAAACATAAGAAGCTCAGATTTAGTTTTTCTAATTAAAATATGAAAATAACAGTGATACTATAGCTCTACAGTTCCCAAATATTATGCACTATCTTTAATAAACTTGTGATTACAAAACAGAAGACAAAACAGATGAATGTCTCCAAGTAGTGCACTCGTATTTACTGGGAAAGTAAATACAAATAACTGGCTGGAAATTAGTTCTACTGAACAGTGGGAATGAAAGGCTGAACATTATAGTGTCGTTTTTTTAATGCCAGCAACTGACACACAGTTACTAAATGCAATTAAGCCTGGTAAAAATTGAGTAGTCCAGTTAGAAGTTTTAAAATAACTACAAAATTCTGCAAATTAAAAACAAGCAAACAAAAAAGGAGGCATTAGGTATGATAAGTGACGAATCTAAAAGCAAGAGATCTTGTGCAATGAATTAGGTAAAACAAGGTGATCATTCTAAAGCTTTAGTGGACCAAATAAAAAATAAATTAAAAGACCACAGCATAAGTGCAATTACAGTACAATCTTGGTTTAGCACCAAGTGAGCAACTGGGTAACTTCACCAATTAGAATTGCTTTGGTTAGTATCCAAAATGTATCATTACAAATTTATTGTCTGTACAGCATTTAATCTCAGAACGCAAGAAAAATCCTTTTCTTCAGCAGCTTAAATTTGAGCCTTATTAGAATATTCTACGTTGTGAGCTTTAAAGAAGAATTTGTATCAATTAAAGCACATTAGCTCTTACATAAATTTCTAATCAGCATGATTAGATTTTAAAACTGATTTTCCATTTATCATCTCTCTAAAAAAACCAAACATACACCACCCTGGACTGATGTTACCACGACTATCTTGCAGCCTAATTTGTGAATTAAAAAGAAAAATACTCATGGTGAATAAGAACATTCTAAAAGGCCCATTCCATTATGAAGAAGTTTTAAAACTGTACAAGCTTCTTACACTTTCTAAATACAATTCCAATAAAAAACAATCATGTCTCTGAAATCACTCCAATATACTCACATCTCTGCTCACCACACTAACCTCTGACCAACTTACCTGCTGAACTTGCTACGTATACTTTAACTACTAGTAAAAAAACCATCATCTGTTACTCACACTCTCTGATCTCATTTTATACTGTATAACACTAGTTTAATCAGACTAGAAGCATCACACACACTCAAGTGAAAGTGCTTGCTAGGAAAAAAAAAAATAAATCCAAAGATATTTTTAGTTTAGTCCTTTTAAGGCATATCTAACATACTGAGCCTATGTCTGCAGAAATGGGCCTGATGAAAGACCGAGATGAAACAGACTGCCTTTCTCCTTGGCTAAGAGTTCTCTTGCGTTCACGAACTAATGCCTTCTGATGTCGCTTCATTCTTTCTAGTTGTTCCTCTGCACTCATCTTGCCTCTTTGGTGGTCTCCAGAGTATAAACGTTCCAAGGCACTCTTTGGTCTCTCCTGTAGAAGTCACAAGGCATGCAAAACACATGTTGAAATTAATACTTTCCAAGAAGTATACAGAAAGTTAACTCTTTCTCCTACCTCATTACTAAATTAAAATGATTTTGTTCTATTATTTTTGCATTATTTTGCATATTTCAACTCCATATTTTTTATTAGTACTGCTGATTTTTGGTTCTAAAGCTTGCTTTATAAATCTATTTCAAATGCAGTACGTTATCTGTCTGCTTCCTGATTCATTTAAGAAAGTGAAAGATAGGAGATTTTATTAGATCACAGGTGTTGGGTCCTCTCCCATGCTACTGCAATCCCACCTCCTGCTATGCAAAATATATTCTGGGCTTAACTGCTTTGAACAGTTCAGACATCTGTCTTCAGATGTTCATTTAAAACTTACCTTGGACCTATCCCTTCGAAGCGTTGCATATGATGAAATGGTAGACGATTGGTGCAATCTGGAAGTCGATCCAGATAAACCTTTATAAGGAAAAAGAGAATGCTTTAAAACCAAATGACAAACCAAATGAAGACAAGTGTCAATTATGATGCTTTTTCTACGATATTCTGGCTACTATGTTAGCTCATGTTTCACATTTTGCAGTTCAGAAGATCATGAGAGGCGCGAAATTTCATTTCAGGCAAAAGTAATGTGTTTCAGGTCACTATTGATGAAAATTCAGAAAGGTCGACAGTAATTTAGAAGCTCATATTAAATGAAGTATGGAGTGAACTCAGCTGTACAACCGTAGATAAGCTGTACAAATAATCACATCTATGAAGAAAATCAATCCTTAACATTCACAGTTAGAAAGGAAAGAAATAAGAAAAATGGCTAAGAAATTAATTGCTCTTCCCCAAATATCTTCTCTACCCTCATTTGTGAAACAGTTTCAGGACTGTTACACAGTGGGGGCAGAGTGTCAAGTGACATGTAGCGTCTGGGGACGTTATATTCTTATTCTTTATCCCTTTCATTCCAATGGCAATATAAGTGTTTAAAAAAATACTTGAGTTTGTAAAAGATCACACAGAAATTATGAGGAAAAATAACTCTGAATATAGGAGACATTCTAACAGCTAATTTCATGTTTTGCTATGCTTTTTTTTTTTTAAGCGTTATATATTAAGTTGCTTTGCAAAAGGCTGGTTGTCTGTAACAGCACCATTAAAATACACAAAATCTCTAGACTTTCACAGCATTGTATAGTTAATCTGAAAATAATGATCTGATGATAAAGACTATCTCCAGAAAATCCTAGGAGAGAAAAACTCCCATACAGACAGTACTGTTAAAAATCAACTACATAAATTCCTGGCTTACCACGGGTAGGTAATGTCTGGTATCCACTGCTGGAGCTTATTAAACCACTGGAAGGTTGGCTGAGGTCACCACCTATCATTGCTAGTTCTGGTTCACTCATGTATGAACGTAGTTCCACCTATATGGAAAAATACAGGTGGAAAAATACTCATCAGCTCAAATGAAGTCACAGACAGCAAGTCTTAATTATCTTAAAACAAATCCTAAAGCTTTGTTTCTGAATTACTAAACCTCTCTCTGCCGTTATTATACAGCATAGATCCCTCCCTGCCATTAGCTCTCTTTCCTTATTACAGGACCTAGAGGTCCGTATATTTTACAGACATTATCTTTTATTACAGATTCACATATCTTTAGCGTGCAGGTGTATAGGTGTATGAGCGCTCACCCTATAATCTCCATTTACATACTGTCCGAGTTCTCTGTCTCTCTTTCTTTCATCTGACTGACGTTTCAGGCCCCGCACTGATGTGTGTCTGATGACAGTGGCTTCTCTCGGGAGAGGTGGAACAGCTGGTGGCTGATCATCAGGACTGTACAACTGAGGGAGAGGAGGTCTGGGCGGTGCTTCATCTTCCTGGTAACAGGAAAGTACAAGTATTTGGCAAACGGTCTTAAAACAGTCTAGCATAAACTGACTGAAAGTTCATTACACTATATGAGTTATTTGTGACTTCTTTAGCCTGCTCTCCTCTGTCCACATCCGCAGCTTAAAATCAAACAAGACCCAAGAAAGCAAGCACCTGATCAACCACAAAGCATTACCAAGGAAGGCTCTGCACTGGTATGTTCTAAACTAGTATATGGCTACTGTACATAAAGCTCCAGCTTATGCACATATATACTCTTGTAAGTGTTATTGCTCAGTTTCAATACAAACAGCTTAAGCGTCTCCCTGTTGTGCCTCCACACCGTGTGCACTTTGTAACCATGAAACTTTCACTGTTTCTGCCAGAAGTAAATGGAAACTTTGGTGAATGAATCTCACAAGAGCAGTACTTACAACCTTTGGCTTTAGCTTAATCGGTGACTGAAGAGGCGGCTCGATTTTTTTCAGTTGCTGTGCTTGGTGCTGCGTTCTGGCCTGGAAATAAGGCTGTGGATACAGCCTAACCTCCAGAGAGGATTTAACCGGACTGGATGGAGGGCTCTGAGGAACTGAAAGCTTGCTGTCCGCAGTTGCGAGGGAAGCTGGTAAGGAAGGCACTGAAGACAGAGAAAACGAAGGCACTATTTTTCTCTCTAAGGAAGAAATGTGCAAATGTGTTAGGTGTTGTTTCTTATTAATAATGTTCATAAGAATAGCATTTAACGTCCTTAGACTTCATAAAACAGGCTTAATAGCCTGCACATCGCTTTGAACACAAATGGGGGTTTTTTTCAACATAAAAACATCTGATTGTTCCATTATAGCAGGGGTGGAAAACATTGTCTTGATGAGGACCAAGCAAGCCTTTCAGGCCGAAAATAAAAACACATACTTTAATATCATCCAGTAAAATTCCTTGGAGAGGGCAGTGGGAGGGAAGAAAGGAAAAGCCCGAGAGTCATAAGAAATCAGTGCATAGGCTGTATCTGGCCCCATGCCACAGACTCCTTAAGATGCCTACAGATCTAGACCAGGCTAAGCACTCATAGCAACACCTTAAATAAAGTAAGATCTCTCATCTCAGAACTATTTAATCTCCGTATGTAAAAGGTAAGCAAAGATACTTTAGATATAAAGTGAATTTACAGGAGGCGTTAACAGTCTCTTGCTATCCCAATGCCTTAGGTCTTTTCTTTGAAACATAAAAAAGCAATTGAAATGCAGACCACACACACTTTCCTCTTTTCCATCGCTGATGTTGTTGCTCTGCCCACCAACCACCTGCCTGAAGAGGGAGGGGGAAGGCAACTGCAGCAAGGGCAGTTGGGCAGCATCCAAGGGGCGGGGGGGGGCGGGGAAGGCAGACAAGAACACAGAGAGGAGTTCCTGGACAGAATGCAGAATAGATACTATGCTGGTATCAGCCTGGCAAGTGACAGAAACTCTTTCTGCAACTTGCAGAACTTAGCCCATTATTATTTCCCCTTTTATGGCTTGTTAAATTTTAATGCCATCAGTATGTGAAAACAAACAACAAAAGACCTTTTTGCCACCTCAACCAAAGAAACGCCAAGTTAATGTGTTCAATCAACAGAGATTTCTGATGCAACCAATAGTAGAATTAACAGGATTTTCTGCAGTAGGACAAACTTCTAGACTATTTGCACAGACCCAAAAATTCATCTGCCTTTGTATATTTTTTTTGTTTTAATTATGCTCTCCTTACCTGGATTCTTGATAGATTCTACTATAGTTTTGTAGTTTGCTTTATTTGCACTCAAGCCAGCTGTAACATCTTCAATTCTCCACAAGTCTTTTTGTATTTGTGTTTTCTCCTAATGTTTGTAGTAAAGAAACAAATAAAAGTCAATTATATCTAATTTTTAATTTATTATGGGCTTATCCTTCTTTTGATACCAAAACCGAAATAATGTTTCAGAACTTACATGAAAAGTTAGGAGTCTAGAAATTAGCTAAATAATTACTTTAAAATTTAAAAAAAAACCACCAACACAAACCAACATATCTTGCCCAATAAATTTCATAGAGCATTTCCTGAGCCGTTGAGGACTTCCTATAGAAGACTGGAGAAAGAGACATATCTACATTTTGCTCTACAAAAGTATTCAGGCTACAAAAACCTAGTTTAATGTTCTACATAAAAGGAGCTTAGAGAACCTTTTCATTTGAACTTTGTTCTTAAATCCTATACTAACACATTTAAGACTCCTAAGGCAGCCTTACAAAACTCATCTTAATACATTTAGGGGAAATGTCCAATATTAAAAAAGCAAAAAATGAGAACAGCCTCCCTGAATACTGCTGTGAACTTCCTAATGGCCTTTAATGGATGAAATATAAACCCAAAACTAACTCAGAAGGGCTGACAAGGTTAATTTCTGCTTACGTTTGGGTTGTTAGGCCTACTGGACATGATGTATTCTATGCTGAAACAACATATTGCTGCTGTTCCAGGATTTGGTCTCATCTTGCATCCTGTTTGCTTTACCGAGTGTTTCCAGGAAGAAAGAAAGGGAAGCTGTGTCTACAGTCTGGACTCCGCCTTTGATTGCATCTTGCAGCCAGAGGCCTCGGCTACTGAAGCCACCACTTCAGTCAGATGTTCACTGCAATCATCATAAATAGCTATTCTCATCTACTTCATCAAACCCTGGTAATTCTGCCTTCAAAAACTGGCATTAAGAATAAACTTAGTAAAACCAAGAGGAAAACAATATTATTAAAGAAAGCAGAAGGCAGCGAAACACTTTAGTTAAGAACTGCTTACAAACTGCCCAAGAACTCTAGAAATTCATCACTTGTCATGAGCTGTAAAATAACCGCTAATTAATCCTATAAGCCTGAAAGAGAAAAACTTTACTAAAGCTCTTACACCTCATAGAGCTAAGGAAAGCATATAAATTGCTTTCCACTTTCTGTCTTAGATCAGAAGATACATTCAGCCAGGTTATAGATCAGCAAACAGGGTGCCAACAACACAAACATTTAAATGATGGAGAACGTTATTTGCTGGTAGTAAACTCACTCGATAGATGGGACATATCTTGAAAGATTGTCAGGATACAAACTATAAATTTGCACGTTTCATTTCATTTTTCTGAGATTAATCATACTGCAAGGAACCAAATGATGGATTTACAATAATCAAGCCTCAGAACTGGTTAAAAAAACCCCACACGTACAAAAAATCCTGCTTCTGATACCACTCAGAAAATGTTCAATCAGTAATGTGCAAAGGCGAGGAGATCTTTTAATATTATTTCTTCCCATTACTTAAATATTGATGTGAAGAGAATATTTTAGATCAAAAATGGACTAGATCTAAAAGATAAACAGATTAATTTATTCTTAAATTATGAAAGCCAAGATTGCTGTTCACGAAAGGGTATAAATATACTTTATGGGTAAGCATGAAAAGGTAACTTGGAGCGATAAATCAATTTCTCTAACTTCCTTCACACAGAAACATAATTTAGAACGATTTATAAAACCAGAGGAGAAACACTTAGCAACTAAAAAGTTATCACTGACAAAATACCACATCTCAGTTAATTTCAGCATGCCCAGATCCCCCCAGACTTGAAGCAAAAGACAATGACTCTTAGAAGCAAGACTGACTCTGACCGAGCTGCTTGAAACATTTAGTTTTTAACCTCCTAATTAATGGTATATAGAAACAGTATTAGCTGTTTCCTACAGCAACTTGAGCCTGCAAATTTACTGAATTTTTAATAATATTCCATGAAGACTGCATTTTTTTAAAACATGGTGTGTATTAATTTAGTGCTATTGGAAGATACTAGATAAACAATCTCGAGTCTACATATCCTCGGGCAGAGATCAAAACACCCCTCTATTACGGATACTTCAAGTGAGACGTTTTTGAAGGAATACAGGTTTAAGAACATTCTGTACTTTCTGAAAAAATCAGCTCCTCTTTGTATCTCCAAAATAGGTATTCAGAAGCACTTTTTAAAAATCTTAGCTGAAGACAAACATATCTATACATACATATATATACATACCTATGTAAGTATACACACACAAAACACATAATGTGCGTATGTTTGTGTGTGCATGTGTATTTTTTTATAATTATGCATTTATGTGATACGAGATGATAATAAAACAGAATTAACATTCTTTCTGTGCAGACTACATTCCTTTCTATATGTATTGACAAATCACATGCCACACATCCAGTATTTTAAGCATGCTTACTGCGCAACTGGAAATTGTGTGTAAAAGTACTTTAACAAAGTGTATTGTCTTTAAACCTGTAATTCCCCTTTGTTAAACAAAATAACTTCATAAAAGGATGATTTTATTCTAAAATACCCCTGGGGTTTTTTTGAGGGATGTATTCTACAGCTGAGCTCAATTACATAATATTCTGGCTCTAGAAACTGAATCACTCCCCCACCTCCCAAAATTAAAAGTAAATGAAAATGGACTTTGAGAAAGACTTCACAACTCTTGCTTTGATACAAAACACTTATCCGTTAATAGTGAAAATAAACAGACTTCAATTCATATCTGATCAGATATTCGTTGTAAATAAATAAATTTAAAAATTTAATGAGTGAGCTCTTTTGGTCCAGGATATTTGGAAAAGTAGGCTAAGATTTGAGCAAAATGTATACATTAGCTTTGCGCCTTGTGTTTTATATTTTAAATAAAACTGTTCTGCTTAAGCACAGGAAAAATAATCCAGACTGTATTCCTTGCTCTAAGAATAAAATCACCAGTTGTAAGCAGGTATGTAGAAATAATCTGGTATGCCACATCCATTTCAGCAAACAGAATAATTTAGCTTCAAACAAAGCTTCTTTGTAAGATTCAAAACTGAATAATTGATTTAAAACCGAGATGCCTTTCAATTACCGATGGCTGTTAAACACTTATTCCACTTCACAAAACAATCTGCAGAGATAAATCTTCCATAAATAGCAGAACAAGACAAAGAACAAGTAATGACAATAACAAGCTAGTGACTGATGTTCTTAAAAATGGATAAAGAAGCCAACAATGTCAGATCAAATAAATGGAAGACTAAGAAGTCCTGCACAGTCTTATAAATTAAATACGTTATCAATGTCAAGATGTCAGCATGTAATAAAAACATAATAAAATAATGACAAATTTGCATAGACAACTTATGAGAAACTATTATACATGCTGCACAGCTATGCTGTTACAATGTCTGAACTTTGCAACCTAAGCTACATGACAGCTGAATACAGTGCAAAAATTGCAGAGAATTGCTCTTATGAGATGATAGCTTTCAAGTTCAGCCAAAATCATTTCAAAAGTAAATGAGTGTCTGGAAATGGACTCACCTGAGATACCAATGAACTATTCATCTGTTCCTGTAAGGCTTTTTTCAGCTGGTTCACATCCTTTTCTAATTTCAGATATTCATTCCAGGCATTTTCCATTTCCTATTAACAAAGGGAATACTCTAATACAATGTTATGATAAACTTCGAAATCACTCTATCCATTCTCTAATTGAGCACCAAAGTGTTTTTAAGATGGTGTTGTTCTATTATAAAAAGAAGCAAAAAATCCATTTTGTAGTCTACATTTTTGCTTAGAGTTGATGATAAACTTCAAAATGCTTTATAGCTTGCAAGGTCAAGTCAAGAATCCCTAGTCAAAAAATTCTGGCCAGCTTCCTCACGCAAAACCATTTCTTAAGCATAAAACTGGCATTTAATAGAATCTGAACTGTGACTAATATGCTACGAAGGAATCAAGTCTATTCCAGTTCCATTTCCTTTTACCTTACTCCTCTATTTAAAACAAATTTGTAATTAAAATCCAGTCACACTCGTGTTTTGAAACACAAAGCAGGTTATTCTTTAGAAGTTTTACAGACTGTGTTGTAATGGCACTACAAGTGAATAAACAAGGAGACACCTGGAAAATAAGGCTATCCAATCACTCTTACTTTAATTAAATTATTTCCACCATCCATGGCACCATAGCCTGCCTTGTGACCCAAAACTGAGAAAAATCAAGTGTCTGGAGCGTTTTTATGTGAGGAAAGATGAAGTAGGCTTTTTCTCTGAAATTTAGAAAAGAGAGAACTTGGGAGTTGAGGGGAAGAAATCATGGAGGTCTATGAAACCATGAGTGGCATAGAGAGAGTGCATAAAAACTGAGCCTTCCCCATCCTTTCTTGTACAAGAAGAAGAGTCTATCACATGAAATGTGCAACTCAGGCTCAAAACAAATAAAAAAAAAAAAGTGGCTGTCAACACAGTGGGGAAAAGATCTGTGCAATACCTTGCCAAATGATGTTTCAGATGCAAAAAGTTCATGGAATTTAATAGGTAATTGTACAGGTTCTTGGAAACAAGATCTACTGAGGATTATTAAATCGACAAAAAAAA
>VYZM01017530.1:120081-132331 GCA_013398915.1 Dromas ardeola
AAAAAAAAAAAAAATAGCAGCCTCAGGAATTCTCTGAGCAGAAAATAGTTAGAAGATTGATTGGTCATGACAGGAAATACTACCCACCTCTCCTACCCTTACTCTTCCCTGAGCATCTGCTTATTCCCACTGCTGAAGCCAGAACCCTGTGCTAGAAGGAGCCTTGGACTGGACCAGTACAGCCATTTTTACAATTACTTGTAGTTTATGCCCCCAATTAAATTTTAAATGCTGTTTGTGAAAGTCACACATTTTCTACAGGCACAAAACATTCCATATATACATTTAAATACTGTCATTTTAATGATCAGATCTTACAATAGGAAAGGTGTTCATGCAATACTAGAAACAATCTTATGAAGACCTGGTCCCTTATTCATTAAGAGGTAGGATTAATATAGTGAGTACAGAACACCCAGGTTTAATATACCCTCTTTCATGGTCAATTCTTACAAATATATTTATTAATTAAAATGAAACATTAAACTGTGTTTGGATTTCATTAAATCATAGTATCAACAGCAAATTTTGACCAAAATATCAAATATTCCCGATTCCTTTTCCCCTGGAAAAATACCATGGAATCACATTTATATATTCAAAGGACTAGCTGAAAGATCAGCAATTTAAGCCCCAGACATAAATGAAAAAGGTATAAAAAAGTTTTTTGAACTTTGGGGAGGGGGGTGGAAAGGGGGCACTGAAAAGGAAAACTGGAGAGCTTGTTTAACATTTTTTTTTTCTGGTTTAGTATCCTGTACCTTAACCACATCAGTTCAGAATACGACTTAACTCCCCTATCCAATGATCAATACAGTTTTACTCTAACTGGTATTTTAATTATGGTTTTCTTGAAACAATGAGAACCACATACCGTTGAAACTTTGGATATTTCAGCCCGAATATGTATGAGATCCTCTTGCAAAAGTCTCTGCTGGTAAGAAATTTTTTCTGCGTGTTGTGGTTGGTCTTTGTACTGTTCCATCTGCCTGTGTAAAACCTCCAAAACAGACTCCAGCTGATCCTAACAAAGAGGATGATGGCAGTAAGCTTACAACATCTACATGGAATTTTATGAATCTACCTGCGGGAAAATAAAAGTTGTTTTCCACAGCCCCAGTCTTTCCTATAAGCCACTAGAGGTGAGGACTGGCCTCCTGTTGTGGAGACTAAGATGTAAACGTAAAAATGCAAGAGCCTTAATTAACTATTATAGGCTTATATTATCCCTTAAATCTTTCCATTAAGTAGGCAAAACTGTGGAAAACACAAAGGAGTAAGAGGGGAACTTTTCTATTTATAGTCTGTACAATGCCATAATTTACAGTTTTAGAAAAATTCCCTTAAGCAGTATAAAACTGAGAGAGCCCTACCACAGCATGGCACTAGCTGTTTATTTAAGGATAGGTTCTCATTCACTACTATAGTTAAATTAGCCACGTGAGGGATTAAAACATTGTCTAAACCACTAAGTAGGCCTGATTCATTCCATCAGTAGTAAACAACAGTCAATCATTTTTGCATGGTAGCTCTTTTGAAGGATCCAACTGGACAGTACTTTCATTTTAGAACAGATTTTTTTCTGAACCACCTCGATTTATTGACAGCTACAGCTCATAGGCAGTGAAGCAAATAAAGATGCATACAGGCAAGCAAAGGCAACCATTTTGTTGTTGTTTAATATTTGAACTCTGACTTGGATAAGCACAGAGGAAAGGAGGTAGTTTCCAACTACGAACTTGTCACAAAAGATATTCCAGCATTTCAGTCATAACCCTCACAACTAAGTTCACAGTACTATATATAGACCAGTATAGGTTTCTGAAATTACTACAAAATTGAATCTCTCTCCCTTCTCTCACTTCCTCCCCTTTTTTTTTTAAAAACAAACAAACAAAAAACCCAAAAAAACCACCACACAAGTTCCAGTGAGAGCTCAACATGGTAGCACGCTGCTACTTATGCAAACAATCTTTGCAGAGCTGGGAAGAACTGCAAATGAAACATGACTCTGCTTCACACCATAAACATACTAAGACATAAAGCAAAACTACACAGAAAAGTGTACACGCCCCAGTTTGTAATAAATGCCAGAAAATTAAATGTCTGTGGGTTTAAAACATTCATTTTCAAAACCACGTTTTCTAAAAGTGGGTACTCAATCCTAAAATAAAAAACAATTCTTCTTCTCCTTAAGTTTATATACATGTACAAAGAAGAACACTACAATGCAAGCAGCATCCAGTAATTTGATTTTTTGTTTGTAATTCTGTATTTTATGATTAGAGGAAAGTTGTTATTTTATAAAACTCTTTTTAATCTACTCTACCTTATTTTCCTTAAGGGCTCTTATTTTGTCCTCCAAGTCCTGCAGAATTCTGTCCTGCTCACAGAAAACACTTAGCTTCACCTGAAAATGAAATCATATAAGTATATAATGTTAGATTTTTAAAACCAAGCAGAAAAGTCTAGCAGTACATTACCCCAAAGAGCATAATAATGTGAATATGGGACAGTAGAAGATAAATAGCCAAAACACTGCAAGAGGTTGTGAAGTGGTACTCAATACTTACATCAATATCACTTTCTGCGATCTTGACAGGTTTTGTACTTCGTTCTTTTAACGTGTCACGCCCCGTCACCTAAGCGGAATAGGTTTAAAGATCTGAGAAATTTGTTGCAAACTAAAACCTAATTATGCTTCAGCAATGAAAAAAAGAAGTTTTGTTAAACATTCACGGTTATTAACAAAGATGAATGAAATTTTGGATACAAGTCTTTTCAAATATGACTTTAGTTTTTAAAAAATATTATCAGAAAGGACTATGAGTTATATTAGGCTATTCAATAACTCTCACAGTAGCTTAAAATTCTGCACAAAACAGCATAATCCCACTTGTTTATGGTTACAAAGGTCCTGTTCCTTCTAAACCTAACAGTTTTAATAGATCAGCTTTAATAGCTTTCTTGAAGCCAAAGGACTTGAATAGTTCCTTTAAATGCACGATTGCATGTATAACAGTACTAATTAATGACTAAAAATACAACTTTTTGGCAACTATTTCATTCTACAAAGGATAGTCTCTTCCGTAGTACCGGGTAAATTTTATTAAAGACAGACTGCTATAAAAGTGCTATAGTGGAATTAAATGTAATTAATCTATTTTGACGTGTTTATAATATACCAAGTTTCTCATTCCATAAATCACTGATTTCCTTTTCAATTTCTGGTGAGAAGATTATCTTCTCACATACGCAGTTTTTAAATCAGTACAGAAACTACACCACATTATACTTCCAACCTTCAAAGCAATCTTAAATGAAGGCATGTCTATCTCTGTGGAAACATTTATTATTTCCACTGTCTACATGGGACTGTTTTGTGAATAAATGAGGTTAAGACAACGACAATATAATATAGCTCACTAATTGTATGATTTTTAAAAGCCCTAAAGTCTAATGACTTAATATTACTAGATTAGAACACTTTTAAAGATTCCTTAAAGCAAAGACTATCTTAGTAAAGAAACATTTGGTGTTTAAAAGTACGGTACTCATACATAGTGTATTTCTATTCATATACAGGCAAGAGTTTATGAAGAAAAATTCACCTAAATATCATCTTTAAATAATACAAGCGCAGAAGTTTTAATACAAGAGCAGAAGTTGTTGGCTTTTTTGGTGGGGTAGAAGGCGTAGTCTGCTTTTTTACTGACTCACTGGCAATCTCCAGGTTTGAAGCTACATAGTTTACTCATTAACCTAACTGGCACCTACAGGATCGTGATAGCTTTCTTAAAGTAATTAAATTTTACTCTAAGTGTAGATAAATCTTTGATACAACCTCAGTTTCCCATTTAACATGTTATATGAAGTTAGCCATCTACACACAGTATTTTCAAATAACAAAGGAGGTTTAAGACAGAAGAGTATGGTCATCGTTTATGTTTACTGTCTTTTCTCCTCCAGTGGCAGACTCCATTTAAAGACTTATCATGTGTTTTCACGTGGTGAAATGTTACTTTCCCACCACCAAAATCAAAAGCATTTACTGCCTCTCAGAACTTTCATTTTTCGCATATTTTCATTTTCAACAATGACATGGTTTATATAAGAAAAATCCTTTCTTTCAAAAGTATTAATGGAATTATTTAAATGCTAAACCCTATATATAATAGTAACAAAATATTAAATATAAGCATAGATACTAATATGTCAAAGTAATAATTTTGCATATTTAGTAACCTGCAAGCTAAGAGAATGCCAAAGCCTTTTTCAAAGCAATGGAGTTAACATAAAATCCAGAGTTTACAGATTTGGGGGATATTTTAAATTACATAATCGGAACTGTGAATAATTTGTTAATTACCAAGCAGTGAACATGAAAACGTAATGAAGATTTAGCATGCTTTCACATTTTCAAAATTACACATAGGAGTCACTACTTGACACAATCATTTTCAGAACACGATAAAATGAAACCAAACACTGAGGTCAGCCATAATTTTGCATACAGACTCCAAAATGGGGCGGGGGGTGCGGAAGGAAAAAAAAAAAAAAGAAAGAAAGAAAAAAATTTACAGAAAGCTTTACTATTTACCATAAGACACCTGTAAAAGCCAGAATATGTAAACATTGACTGCTATTTTAAAAAGCAATGGGATGGGCACATTTCAGATGCAAGCAGTCTTACATGTATACTGGATAGTAACCCTTGTGCTGAGTTCTTTAGCACTTTGTATATCATGTTGATCAGAGGTCCATTATTTTCTATCTGTTTCAAACAAAAGTTTAGTAATAGCTTGTTATAGATGTAAAAATTAAAAACCCCAAACCGTACAACTCAAAACTCCATGAGCAGCAGTAATCACATGCTCTTATGTCACACCTATCCTTGAGGTTTACAGTCTATATAGTTTGTCATTACGGAAGCTGCAACTGGACATCTACCTGTCTTATTATATTGTGGGTAGATTGTTCATCCAACCATAAGACTTTTTCACTTTTGCAAAACACACGTACAAACACACAACAGGATTTGCCCAATTGCAGTTTCAAGAGTGTTGGGAATTACAGCAAGATACTTTCTGTCACATAATAAGAAGGAACGCTTGCACCAAGAGCTCTGTATTGATAATTTGAGCAACACAGTTAAAATCTCAGTGAAAAAAAGTTATTTCAATCACAATTACACTTCCTCCCATAACGAATACCTGCCATGCACTATTTCCTTCATTATCTATGTGACACAAGCTTGCACTAGCAACCTCTTTCAACTGCAGTAGAAACTAAACAGCTTCAGATACCACGGTACAACTGCAGAAGAATGACGCAGGACCCCTGCTGAACCACTGAGAGAGAGGGCTCCAGGTTTGCGTCAACGGGTTGCACAATTTATACTTAGTGACGCAAACCTTCCTATACTTCCTCATCCATATTTTGTATAACCTGCTTGGGAATGTTTGTAAACTATGCTGAAGGGAGGCTGCCCGTCCGTCCCTCCTGTAGCCTCCTTGAACTGGATTTCATAGTCAAAAGGAAAAAAAAGGGGAAGCTTCCTTCACCACTTGTGTTTCACCTTATTTGCAAAGTCATCTTAGAAGCTCGTGGTGAAAACAAGAGTTTTTCTTTCCTTTGCTCTTCCTGTCTGCTTTTCTAATACAGGGTCTATCCACGTTAGAGATAAAAAAAACCCCACTGTGAGAAGACAACTGTGGAAATCTGTTTGCAGAAGAGGCATGGTTATGCTATAGCATACAACTACACCATTTCTTTCATGCTCCACATGCCTGCAGTTCATGATTGAAAAAAAGAATACAGAGTCATTGCCACCATTTTTTTTTTTGGGGGGGGGTGGGAAAGTTTATAATCTAATGGCAATATCATTAAAGCAAACCTCTGCAACGCATGGTATTTGGCAAATTCAAACTTAACAATAATTGTTTCTCATAGTGTGAGTAAACAGCCTTTAGACTTTTTTTTTTATGTCAGAACTAGGAGAAAACTATTGAAATGGATTAGTATCTCTAGAGCATTCTTCTTTAATTTGTACTTATGACAATACATTATAATGTTGAACAATATCATCTTGGTATTAACATAAAAAATTATTTCATAGATAATATTTTTAAAGTCTTAATGAATAAAAAATAGGCTAGTATAAAAGGATAAGTGAAAGGGGGGCACAAAACATGTGATTAATGACAAATCACTAAATGCTGTGTAACTCGTTTCCGTAATCAGTTTCAGTACTATGGCATACATTATGCAGTTAATTACTTAAGCACTATTTCATGTTGAAAAGTTACGCTTCAAAACCTCTAGGAACAGAGATCTTCAGAAGTAACAGATTTAATGAAAATAAAAAAGTTCAACTCCACTTCTAAAATCTTCAGTCCTGTTTGAAATTGTTTAATCAGAGTGCGTCTAACCCAAAGCCCAAGGAAGCCAAAAGAGAGACTTGAATTAAAGGCCTTCTATCTAAGCCTTCAGTGACTTAAATGAAAGGTTCCATGTGAATTTGTCATACTCCACCGTTACCAAATCAATATGTAATTTGCTTGGTTTCATTCAGCGCTCTTTTTTTTCCTCATACTGTAAAACAAAGCATCTCTTAAGTAATTTATATTTAGTGGCAAAACACAAATTAAACCAACACAAAGACACCTTCTCAAATTTCCCATGGTGTCTTTAATCTCTCAGCAACCTGACCTGAGTTTTTATGTTTCCAGACCACTACTGAAAGACGGTTATTAAGAAATGCCCGTTTTGAAAAATTAGATCATTCTTATGGTAACACATTTGACACTTTTCCTGTCAAGATTTTCAAAAGGGAACTAACACTAACATTAACGCTAATGCTGGGGGATGAAGGGATCGAGAGCAGCTCTGCCAAGAAGGACTTGTGGGTACTGGTGGATGAAAAACTGGATACGAGCCGGCAATGTGTGCTCACAACCCAGAAGGCCAACCACATGCTGGGCTGCATCAAAAGAAGCGTGGCCAGCAGGTCGAGGGAGGTGATTCTGCCCCTCTACTCTGCTCTGGTGAGATCCCGCTTGGAGTACTGTGTCCAGCTGTGGAGTCATCAGTACATGAAAGACATGGACCTGCTGAAGTGAGATCAGAGGAGGGCCACAAAAATGATCAGAGGGCAGGAGCACCTCTCCTGTGGGGACAGGCTGAGAGACTTGGGGTTGTTCAGCCTGGAGAAGAGAAGGCTCTGGGGAAGACCTTATTGCGGCTTTTCAATGCTTAAAGGGGAGCTCATAAGAAAGATGGGGACAAACTTTTTACTAGGGCCTGTAGTGATAGGACAAGGCGTAAAGGTTTTAACCTAAAAGAGGGTAGACTCAGATGAGATATAAGGAAGAAATTTTTTATGATGAGGGCGGTGAAACATTGGAGCAGGTTGCCCAGAGAGGTGGTAGATGCCCCATCCCTGAAAACAGTCAAGGTCAGGTTGGACGGGGCTCTGAGCAACCTGATCTAGTTGAAGATGTCCCTGCCCACAGCAGGGGATTGGACTAGATGACCTTTAAAGGTCCCTTCCAACCCAAACCATTCTATGATTAAGTTTCTTTCCACAGCAAGATAAGAGCCCCCATACATTTCTCTTTCTGGCTGCTTTTGTCAGGTGCTACGCAGGCTGCAGGAAGGCACAAGGGGAGCTCCTGGGAGACCATCGGCTCTTCATGTCCTGGACTGCAACAAATCAATCCAGATGAAATCCACTAAAAAGTTAAAAATCCATCCCAATAATTTGGCTAAGTAACATTTTCAGAGGCTTAAACTGTGGCCACTTTTAACTGTGAAAATTGTTGTGTTTTATAATGGGCAAAACACTGTGTTTATTAAAAACTTCTCAAATTGTAGGACCTTTTAAGCTGAAATTTGTCATAAAATTCAGCCGATGGCTTGGGATATTGTTACATTTGGCAAAGCCATGAACAAACCAAGAACAAGGCCTAAAGTGAAATGTGTCCAACCAATTTTCAATTCATATATTAATATAATATTTTAAAATGATGTAGTCACAACAGTTTATGTATTTGATCATTTAGACTATATATACAACATATATTATGTGATAAATATTATATATATATATATGATACTATACATATGTGTAATAGGTATTACTAATATTTTGCATCGATATATTTGGTTATATATTCAGCCATTAAAATATCAGCTAAAATTGAAGTATACGTACTAATAGGTCCAGTCAGCTCATTAGTTACACACACGCAAAGCCCCATGGCATCAATGAGAACTATGTATATGCAAACAATACGGATAACAAGGTGTCAAATTCCACTCCACTCTGATTTTCAGAAACACCATATAATTTACATATGGTGAGACATCCTACACACCATAGAAAGTGGTACACTGCTTCGCTAAGCACAATTATGATACGGTTTGGTTTTTGTTTTTTCTTCAAAACCTGTTATTAGTAAGTCTAGATTTCCTTTCAAATTGCCAACTATCAGGTGTACTACATACAGAAGTAATTTAGTTTAGACAGACGCTTTGATGCTCAATATCATATTTTAAATTATTTTTTTAAAGGAAATATCAGGTATCATTATTTGGGCAGATTATATCTATGGGTGGATGGATGAATGGGTACGTTTGAAATGTCTTAGCTCTAATAATAGGAAAACAATGACAGGTGCTAATTAATCACCACGTTTTTACAAGAAAGCAAGACATTATAAATACAGTATATTATAAAACCAAGAAAAGAGTCAGGTCAAGAAGATTTAAAGGGAAAACGCTGGATTAAAAGAACACCCTATTTTAACTCAGAGGAGTTGACTTCATAGTGGTTCTAAAGCTACAGCAGACAAACATTTTGAATCAGTTTTTTATCTGATCTCACTAAACCCACATAATATCATTCATCTGGAGTACTAGTAACACGAGTTCTTCGTACAAACTGAAGCAACTACATTTTCTGAGCTCGCACTTTAATTCTATAGTCAATACTATAAAGACAATATTCTAAGCACAACAGTGATGGCAAAAGGCACAGAGTTTCCATCCCTGAACAGAAGGTGATCTGAAAACCTGCAGGTACCAAGATGATACACAAAATGGAAGCAGACTCCTATAAAATCTTACCTTTAGATCCAAATACTCCAAATCCTTTTTCAACTGGATATAAGTGTCATCCGCCTTCAGGTAAGTACATAGGGGGAAAAAAATGCAATGTATTTGAATGTTTGAAACAATTTCAAAATACTTGGATTGGTTATAAATAAGAAAATGGATGAAAGAGGAAACAAAATAACAGAGTAGGAAGTACATAAAGAAGCACACTTGCTCCACCAGCATTTTGCTATTTACAGCTGAAAAATGGGCAAAATATTTCCCAAGAGTATTACTACCTCATGGCCACCTTCCAAACACAGATTTGATTTTTCCACCTCTAATGAGACATGTAACTACCTGAAACAATAGATTTTCAAAAGTTATTTTTTCAAGACCTATTTCTACTGACTGTCCCTTCACTGAAAATGTTACGGTGTTGTCCTCCAGCATAATATGTCCCTTTGGGAGAAGAAAAGACCTGTGCCTGACTGAATGTCAGATGTAACTAAAAGCCATTATATAACAAATAATTAGAATGCTTTTGATCGCATTTCATACACATTCTAAGATATGAATTCCTTTATTCAGGAAAAGTACAAAGTAAGTTTTGTGAATAAAATACTGAAAAAGATCTCACTTATACGATTAGAGAATCCATTTTGCCTTTTAAGTAATAGCAATCAACTTGATCCTTATTTTTCATTGGCTCACCTGTAGTTGCTATCAGCTTAATTTTACAGTTAAATTCACCTAGCACTATCTTCATTACAGTCGCTCCAAGAAAAGCACGCACAGAAGTCATAACAAAGTTAGTTCTCATTCTTTCAAGAGGCATTTGCAATACACAACAAAATAAAGCTTAGCTGTTGCAAATGTGCTTTGCAATCAGCATAAATGCCCCCAGATTCCTAGAACTTTTACTAGTATTTTGACAGGATTTTATATCCTGGGTACATTAAACTTCAGAATAAAAGAAAAACACAACTATACCTTTTCTCAAGTTTTGAGCCAATGAGAATGTGTAGTTAAAAAAGAAAAGAAAAATCCTTTATGCCATAAAATCAATACATCACTCCTGCATTTCTTTAGAGGTGTTCACTTACAATTCTTGTCTGATCAGCTTGTAGGTTTGGCTGAGGACTTGACTACAAAGTCTGCCCATTTTTTGAGAAATCCTTGTTACTATCGCCCATCTTAATGCAATTGTTCTGTAGGTGAGGTAAGTTGGGAAATTAAACTTTTCCAAACTCAAAAAAATTCCTTTAGTTTTTGGGGCAATATAAAGCCTTCACTAATTTCAAGAAGAGTCACCACATTTTATTCCCAGATGGCTCCATTTTTGAGCTAACATGAGCCAAAGAGCTCTTTAAGTAAATTTCTGTTTGATCTCGCATTTACAAGTTTCATCCATCAGTGCAATCAAGAGCACTGTCGATGATCCAAGATGCCCATGAGCTTTTATGAACCAACGTTCACCTGCAGAACTGACACAGTTACAAGCTCATATGAATGTACAAAGTAGCTGATGCATTTCAACTTGCAGGTGACGCAGCACATGGCACAGGGAGCCAATCGCATCATGAAGGCAGCACAAAGAAATGGGTTTGCTTTAGAATGAACTTATCTAATATTTTAACCCACATTTCTGAAGATGCAGCATTTTCAGAAATAGTATAAAAGGGAAGTATACATAACACTTTGAAACATATGCACTGCTGCCCTGTAACGTAAAACACTCATCTTTTATAGCAAATACAGCAGCAAAGAAAAACTGCAAACGACCTGGGAATTGTAAAATACCAAAGAATGGGCAAGAAAGCACAGACTCAAGCATGGCACTAATGAAGCATTTGCAGAGTCACAAAATGTCATACAGCACAGATGAGCCAAGCAGCAGCTGACCTGATAGGTGGAATTAGTTGGCAAGTGCTGCAGTAATTGTGCGATTGTGTAATTTCGTATACTAGCCAACTTAGCCTGATGTCTCCTTAATCGAATGAGAAGCAATGTTAGCTCTTCAGGCTGCAGGTATTTAGACACATTGTAAAGAGGAAATTAGCAGTCTTCAGGGAGAGTAACTGTAATTATATTTTTCACCTCAGTGCCCAGAAAGCAGTTACTTGACATGATTAACCAATTATTTCATTAACTCTGTGTTTGGTCAAATAAACATAATAGAAGTTGAATCCTGTAAAAACAGACGGCTCACCCCTGTTCACGTTGCAGATAACAGCAAAATTCCTACAGGCTTTACTGGGAGCTGGTTAAAATTAAGTTCTCATTCAAGTTATTTATGTTTTAACTAATGAAAATACAGCTACTACGGAATGAGCAGGATTTGACAACTTAACTACAATATTATGATGACACAAAAGGAACAGTAACTGCTCTCTCCACTTACCGACTTGCCATGCAAACTGGGTGCGCTGACAGTATGTGTCATGTAGCCCATGGCAGGCATAGAGCGTCGATCAATGTGAGTTGAGCTCTGTAAGAAGCCACAGTCAGAACTGTAAGGATCGTCTCAAATGAGAGGTATGTTGTACTTGAGGGAAAATTCAGAAGATATGCACCTCTGCCACAAATTTCGTATGTGAATTCACAGCATGCTTAAATCAGGGTTACGTTCACGGGCCAGCCAGATCCCTTGATGATTAAGTAAAACTTACAAATGAACAAATGCAAATTTAGCACCTGTGATGCTGGGCAGATCAGCAAATTTTGGCAGCACAAGATGCTTCAGCAGACCATGCACAGTGGCTTCCAGCAAATAAAAAAAAATAAATTCATAAATTCCCCACCACCACCTAGTGTCTGCCAGAGAAAGGCGGGCTGGATTATGCCCTCCACTTGTACTCCATACAGTAACAACCGTGAATGCCCTCTTGTAGCCAGGGAACACTAAGCTACTGACATGAGTGACACCTTGTGGCAATGGGTTCCATTAATATCATTTTTTTTTTAAAAAATCATATTTGATCTGCCCCTTTCTGCTTATAATACGAAAACCTACTGCGCATCCATTCTCTCACCTTTCTCTTAATGCCAAACTTTCATGGTTTTCTTCAAGGCAGACTAAATGTCTCACGACTTATTTTTATTCCTATCTCTGAATTTCACTGAATGCTGTTTTGTTCTGCCTTTTTTTTTT
>VYZM01017530.1:132377-185571 GCA_013398915.1 Dromas ardeola
AGTGTAACTGGATGGAATTTAATAAAGCATTCCAAGGAGGGGGGGAGTATCACAGATTTCTGTAGACATATAAGTTTAAATGTAAAATGATGCTGTGTGCTTACATATAAAAACATAAGCGTTTTTCTCTAGAAACTTTTACAGAAGTTTCACAAAAGTTTTACAGATGAGGAATACTGTGTTTTCCTATATCGGTAAAACCAGTATGACATAAAAAGAGTTTTATTTTATGAGTAAAATTTATGCAGCTACATTGCACAGGAAGGGAAAAAACTGCTGTGCATTCCTTCATAAGGGATGTAATGCTCTTTCCACTTACACATGGAGAAATCAATGTCTGGTATAATATAATCAGGAGTTAAAAAACTATTAATTTCCAATGCTGCACATCACTAAACTATTTCATCCTCTGACAGAATATTATAAATCTATAAATGCTGTAAGATATGCTACATTGCATATATACTTGGAAGAAGTCTAAACTGTGCATAAAGCTGGCACGCAACCTAAAGTCATGGTCCTGCACCCACACAGGGTATTTGAATTTACAAGTTTTTTTTCTTTGCAAATACTTTCCCCATCAGAGCCTATGGCTGAGGTCAAAGAATTAGGTGAATACAGAGGCTTTTGTTTCCACTTATTCCAGTGTAAGAGCTACCACAACAAGTAAATTCTACATTGATTCAATCCTGAATTTCCCTAATCTCCTTAAGCAAGGACAGCCATGTGGAGTACCCAATAAGGAAACCTCTGTCACCTCAGGATATGAGGGTACAACAGTGCCTACAAAAATACCACACTGAAATTCTGCAGAAGGTTAAAAGTTTCAGACCAACGCTATTTGATTTTGGCGAGCCCAATGATAATGACCCTGCAAAGGGCTTAAAACTATCAAAAGCATGAAAAATTCTTATGTTTTTTTGCCATAACTAAAAATTTAATCAGTTGTAAGACTAACCACAATAGCAAAACATGTAGAGAAGGCAAATGTAGCAAACACTGAAGACTACAAGCATAAGTAAATAATCAAGGAAGAGTTCATCCTGCTGAGTTTTATATTCTTGCCTATCTAGTCTATACATTGAAATACTACAATTTGTATTTTTTATACATATAAACATATGCCTTTCAGGTTTTCAATAGAAATATTCCAAACGAATGTGATGTGCCACCAATTTTCCTTTCCTAACCAACAAAAATCAACAAATCTGAATGATCAGAAAGATAAGATTTTTAGGAGAAAATTACTAATTGTATTAACTTTTACAACTTGCATGATCTTTCATACACAAGGAAGGATGCAATGAAAATGACTAAATTAAATTATCAATGTACGACACCACGTGTAGAATAACTTGAAATCAGTTATACTGTATACAAACCTTTACAGCATGATTTCGTATCTTCCTGGGTGATCCAGCAAAAGGAACGTCTACAGTCTGTCTCTCATCAGACGGTTTAACTGTAAGCCTTTCTGCAGGAGTATGTGGTCTCCTTGGGGGAAAGTTTTTTGGAGGTCCAGGTGGAGGAATATCAGATGGAGAGGGTGGAACAGATATTGATCGTGGAACATCTAATGAACTTTTTGACTTAGCCCGATCAATAAAGTCTGAAGAACCTACATAAAGTGGGGCAGTGGGGCTGCCATGTTTAAATTGCTGTCTCTGCTGCCACTCATACAGCTGCCAAACAGTTCCATCTTTATTTGCTTTCCTTTCCTCCTGGGACATCTTCAAGTGACTAACGCGGTCTTGTGCATATTTGTAGTCACTCGGCAAATTGCGGTTTGGTGGTGGCGGTGAGCTCCCTGAAGGCTGCCTGGTATTCTTTGGCAAAGTGTGATAGTTTTCAGGAAAAGGTGGATTGGGACCCTGACGTGTAAGAGTCTGATCAGAAGTGAGGCTATAAAGGAGGGGGGGAAAAAAAGGGTAAATTTTAGCATACATTGATGAGTGGGAGTGACTGATTAAAAAAAAAAACCCAAAACTCTAATGACTTTAGCACAGGAGCTACCAGACACAACATACAAGAGTCATTTTAAAAGAATTTACAGAAATATTAACAAAGTAATATTAGTGACATCTACCCTGCACAAAAAACATTACACAGTATTCATGCAAATGTGCAAATACTATAAATACAGGCTTTTAATTTAGTGTCTAACCTAGGATGACCTACTGGAAATAAACTTAAGGGACAGCAGCATTATGTACTTAGACCAAAAAGAATGTCGAGAGCACGAAGAAAGGAATTACTGTTATGTTTAAAGAGCAAATCCGTAAATTAAAGTATTTCTTTTCACCGAAAGCCTGCTCACCACTAGGTGGTGCAGGTTACGAACAACAAATGCATGCTCATTACAAAAAATTACCTTAAAGTGCAAGAAGAAAACTCAGAAATCACAGAATGAGTATCTCAGATAATTTTTGTTCATATGAATGAAGCAAAAAAAAAGTAAGAAACTGCTCAAAGTCCCCAGGTCTGTATGATTTACTTTCATCTGACCTAATGCTACTGGTGCTACTGTTTTAAGCAATGCAAGGCTTTTTACAACAAAACTCATTGACAAACTATATAAAAAGAGGCATTAAATCCTGGCTTTAGCACTGCATCCATAATACACTCAAACTGTAGAAATGAAATCTTTTAGTAGATAGAGAGTTAAGAGTTGTCAAAAGCTTTAACAAAGCATAGTTAGCTCCCTCTCCTACTTTGAAATCAAAATCTTTCCATAGCCTCATGCATAAGAGCCTGCCTGTCTAATCTCTGATTCTCCACTTAAACATCTGGGGGGTTTTGCGCTTGCAGTCATTCGCCCATTGTTCCAGGATCTCCAAACAAAAAAACATTCTGCTAGACTTGCTACAGAGCAAAAATACAAATAATAAATAAAAACAACAAAAAAAACCCAACCCACAAATGAAGAAACTGAGCGCACATTAATCACTCCACTCAGTAGGTTCCACTCTCTGCACAAGAGGGACACCTGATGGTGTGGGAACTGCAGGAATTCCACATGAAAGAAAGGGCAGGATGGAAAGGAACATCTTTGTTCAGCATCCAAGAATAACAGAAGCAGGGGGAAAAGAATTGCTACCAGTAACTACTCTTCAGTAGTTGCCCTCCATCTATTTGTACTTGCACGATTTGGCAGCGTCTTGAAATATGGAAGCTCTTGAGAAGATACATAATTCCTCATGTCAGAAAGCAGAATAACTACCCTGCACTGCATGGAGGATTACAAATTCATAACAACACAGAACCTTGATGTTACCTCGAATTTTATAATGAAGGTTAAAGTAGTATGAACAAAGGCAACTCAACAATCAGCATTTAGTGGTCAGGTAACCTCTTTTATTTGTCTAGCTCATTACAACATGTGTACTCTGTATGTTCTGTACTGTACTGCCAATTCTTTCCACTTGAAAATCAAAGCCGTTGGTAGAAAAGTGTTTTCTCTAGATAGGAATGAGAACTGAGAAAGCTTGGAGCCGGTAATGCTTCAAAAGGACATCTGAGGCAGGCATGAAGCTAGTGCAGATCCTTTTGGTAATTTCTTTGTGTGAAAAAGGGGAAGGGGCTTGACCATTCTTACACTCCAGCCTAGTGGAGCCCTCATGAAGGCATCAGCAAACTATGAGTGTTGCAAACCATCTGCATATGGTTATTTTCGAATTGGACATGAAAAGGTAAAGCATTGAGATGAGCAGGAATTTCTGGTAGTCAATGAAGACATCAGGGCTAGCAGCTTTAGAAACAAAAGCGAACTGAAAACAAAGACCCCATGAGTTGGGGGGAATCACCCTGTTCTTCAAGAAAAGGATGCATTTATCTGGGAGAAACTAAAAACTCTTTGGATGAAAGCAGTACTTCAAGTAGCTGGGAAGTGCTGGCTTCATGCAATACTTCGGCCTGCTAGAAAAAAGAACAAAGTTGCACGTGCTTTACATTGCACAGGGAATGTCCTATTCAAAGCTGAACTTTAGAGGCAACCAACCGCATACGTGCAGGTTGCAATTTCTCAGTAACTGAAGTAGGGAGAAACCTCCAGCTATTTAAGCAGGTGGCATCTCTACCACACAAGGTTTCAGACCCTTAAAAATAATTTGCATTATATAAAAATAAGTACTTAAGACAACATACCAATTTCAATAACAGGAAAGGAACAACGTCCCGAATAACTCAAATTAGTCCACAATGGCTTGTGGACAATTGCTTTCTGAGGGATCATGAGTAAAAATGAGCTAAAGCAGCTGTTCTTAGAATCCCCCTCTCTTGAATGATGAGGTAGAAAGAATATTAAAAAGAAAGCAGACACTGAAGAGTGAAAAAATGGTCTGATGCCATGTTATATGATTATTGGCCATGAAAATCATTCAGGGTCTGCAATGGGAAGCAACTGCACAGAAGGCATTGTAAAGAGAGAAGATAAACATTCAAAAGAAAACAAACACAATCATTGGAAACACTATGCCCATTCATGGGAATGCAGAGAAGCTAACAAAGACAAGTAATGTTTCTTCCTTAAGCAAATCAGGAAGGAATGGAAAGTTCTGCATAACAAGAAATGTTTAACACTGTACTTGCAAGGAAGGAAATTCCTCAATATGACTACATTTGTTAAGCTTACATTTATCAGATTTATATACATTTTTTAAGTGCAAATAAACTGTTAGAAATAGCAGATTCTTTACAATTATGCATTCACTATGTCTATCCAGGCACTGGAATAGGATCAAAGACTAATAATTCTGGACAGCTGCTGTTTGATGGTCCTGACCTTTAATTACTTGAACCCCAAATCTCCTGAAAGTCTCCTTTCAAACCTCCTTCCAATTCTCTAGATCTCTTTCAAAGGCTGGCATGAACCTTGCCAAAGCAGGTATTCCGCTTTGCTGAGAACAGAGGGGGGTTAGATGACTACATTGGACATTAACTGTAGTGCAGCTACCAGTTCATTGTCTAAGAGAGATGAATCTCCAAAGCAACAGCTAACATTTACTAGTTAGCAAACAGTTCTCAGTGCTTTATAAAAAGGGGAAGTAACATATCTATTTGAAAGAATTAAATATCTATATAAAAGGTGCAATCCCTGCAAATAATTGTACAAACAACCGCTGTATTTGTGTGACGACTCTAGCTGAAAAGGTTCTTTCTTGTCGTAATCAACTTGCAGGCAAGCATTGCATCTCTGTACACCTGAGCCAGGAAACAAATATAACTGTACTCATGCCATGTCCAAAAATTATAAAGGCTTCTAAATCCTCAGAGGTTCTTTATTTGTAAGATTTCATGTGGAATAACAGTAAACATGGAGCATTAAGAAATAAAGTGGTCCACTCATACTCACTAAAATCAAAATGGAACATTAATCAAATTATCATCTCTATCTTAAATTTCTACATCCTGAAATCAAGAAGACATTTGACAACTAACATGCCACTTTTATCCATCAGTTAAGTGCACTGCAACAACCTCAGCAGGTTGAGAGAAGGTGCCATTTAAAAAAAAATTTTAAAAAAATCAATCCATTAATCTTCAGGAAGGTAACATGCAATTTATTCTGAACGCAGAGAACGTAACAGCATTTGTCAGGGAAAGACAAAGAAAACAAGGTCAAATGAACTAAAACAGAACACAAAGAAAGGTAAGAAGAAAATTACTATATATTTATATAAAGTTAGATTTTGGTTACATCACTGTAGTTAACTCTTGCAAAGTTTCGCTGAATACTTAACAGCTCTAGCTAAGGCAGCTGGTTTTTTCTAGAACAAATGCTGGCACTTGCAACAGCACTATCTTAACACTACACCTGATACACACCTAAAGCTGATTTACTGCAAGGAGTAATTAGGAAGAAAACAGTACTTATTTCGCTATCAGTCAAGCCTGTTCACTGTCTATACTTCTGATGTGAAAAACATCAACAGAAGTTTTCTTAAGCACTGGCTAATTAGTTCAATAGTTTTCTATTCATTTTAGACTAATGCATCTGTGCATGTAAGAAGAACTAACATAACAAGTACTTTTTTCATTAAAGACTTACTCTCTCAGGAAGCACTGATTGATATCCAAGCAAAAAAGATGCAAGTAAACTGACTCTAGCGGTCTAGAAGAATGTTAAATAAAATCGAAAAATACAAAAGCTTCTTTAAGGATAATTCCAAAGCTAAGAAATTAGAAGAACGGACTTCCAAACAGAATTGGCAAGCCTTAAATTTCTTACTGGATCCAAAATGATGAATGTTAGCTTCAATACGCATTAAAAAAAAATGCCTAAAATATTTTCTCCCTCCTAAAAACCACACGCTAACATCTCCTATTGTTCTATATTATAATTATATTTTAGCAAATTTTTAAGGTACTAATTCAGTAGGTTTCCCACATTTGAAAAATCCTCACATGCAGCATAGAGCCCAACTGTCATTCATGCTACTTGACAGATGGTGACATTCCGAACGGATGCATACATACAGCATTGCATTTTTTTCAACTGGTACCTAACCTGAGTGCAAACTTTGAAAGTAAAGCAAGTATGACATTTTCAAATTACAGAAGCATTCCAACGTGCATTCTACCTCTTGGTACAACTTATAGAATTTTCAGGGACGGAAAAGGGAAGAGAGAATCCTGAAGACCATGGGAACATCCTAGGACCTCTTCATTAACTAAATGAATATATGGAGACCTTTCAATATGTGACGCACACACTGTGACTTTGAGTCCAGTGATCTGATAGAGAGGAGTGAGTGGATGTTTGGAAAGGAACAGAAGGGAGAAAAAAAAAGAAAATCAGCATTCTTTACGTTTAAGTGGAAAACAAACGATTATCTATAATAGATAGCTAACAGCTGTATTACTGAGGGCTGCACTTCACTTTCTGGCTCTTCAATTGTAGCAAATTTTAAGAAGTTTTAAGCATCCACAGCGATTAAAAACAGTAAAAAAATAGCACTCTAATCTCACTTCTTCTATTTGCAATATAGCAACAACATTAAAGGGATTTGATTAGCCAATCCCATATTGACTTTCCCATGAGATGAACACCTGAAAAATACCATTCTGCACTGGAGGAGAAAGTAAGTTTTGTTATATATTGTCTCTGTAAAATACAATTCTGTTTTGCTCTAAACATATTACTAATACATATTTTCCTCTAATTTAAGAAAATGCCATTTGGCTGTCTATTTAAAGATGGGCTATTACTGACCTTTTTGTATCTCCTTTTTGGACTTTTACCCAGTGCTCCACTTGAGCCATGTTACTTTTTCTTTGAATCTGTTTATCTGGATTTGTTCTGGGAACAAACCCTCTTTTATATGAGCTGGTACCATTCTGCTCCACTAGGCCAGCACTCATACTTAATGAACTAGGAAGCGTTCCATTCTTCTCAGCTGGCTGAGGTTGAGCTACTTGGGACCGCGGTGCATTCGTTAAGTCTGGAAATAATGAATCCGCTTCTGTTAACGCATGCTTAGCCTTTCCCTTCTTAGTTTCCAGAGTTTCCTTTCTGTGGATATAACGCTCCTCCTCCTCTTTTTCTCTTCTTATCTCTTCACGCTTATCATATCCAAGCATTTCACCTGATTTTTGATAACTTTCTTTTGTATCTGTAATCTCTGCCTTCACACACTCTTTACAGGCATCCACATGATTGACTTGGGGAACAGCTTGCTGATCCGCTTTTTCAGTTTCTCTGAAAAGAAAATACATGTCAGTAATGTACACTGCGTAATTGTGAAAAGTTAATGTGGTCTTGTTACTATTTTAGAAAGGATATGCACAAAAGCACCTTCTCCAGGCTGTGATAAATTTGACAGAAGTGTGTTTAGATAGATATGCACAGGAAAACGCAGTTGTTATCCTAGTTTGACAAAAGTTACCTTTACGGTGCTATCAAGGAAGCAGAAATCATTTACACGCATCTGTAAAAATGACTGAAAGTAATAATACTGTACGAAAGAAGTGTTCTACTTGTGTAATATTAGTACAAACAACTGTAAAAAAGAAAGTCGTCCTATCCTGGGAAACAGTGAAAGCCAAAAAACTAAACCCAAACTGCCAACTGCTCATTTCAAAGTCAAAAAAGTCTTTCATATCTTTGTAGATGCCTTAGGGCCTAGTCATTTCTGGCCAAGAGGACAGAATGACATCTACATTTGAGTCAGTACTGTCATTGTCCAGGGAATTTCTGACCTGGGGGCTATTCCTGTCAAAAAATAAAATAAAAAATAAAAAAATCTCCACTGCTCCCAATTCATCCTGCAATGCACAGTAGTTTACTTATTTACCTTATTGTTTAAATTTTTCAAAAACTCCATACCAGAAATCTTGTTATTAAACTTACAACATACTATAAAATGTTTAAGGATCCTAGAAGTTTTATATTGCTTTTGACACATAACATACTTCATTTGCAATTTTCTTCATCTCCTTATAGGAGCTTCTCAACAACATTTTTTTCCCTTACAATTCAATGGTGTATCATTGATCTCGGAGTAGCACCTCACCTTCCCCGAAACTAAGTTCAGCTTCTTTAAAGCTTTATGGAAGGTGAATTCTGAGCAAGTGCCATGAAACAATTGTTTTCACTTCAGTCTACTTAGTGTCTCAAAACGCATAGTCTACTAGGGGGAAGGACGCTGGATCAATACTTCTAACATGCCAGACTTCCCCACTTTTTCTTTCAATTATTTCTATCCTTATAAAGAAAATACAGGTAACAGGTTACGCGCTATTTGAAATTTAAATTAAAACCAGAAAAGCTCAACACAAAATGGTATATAGGATGCAAAGCTCTGGAAGAAATCTTGTTCTTTGCTTATATTTGATTTACCAAAAGCAAGCAGTAGCAAGAAATCGCACCATGACATTTTAATCCTCACAGCCCCAAGGGTTAAAAGCAGGATTGTCTCACAGTACAGAGTATTCTTTCACAAGGAGTTGTAGGGAAAGAATTACATTCCCAAAGTCAAAACATCAAGAAGGCTATACCAATTTTAAGAACAGGGGAAAACTGCAAGCATGTGAAGGCACAGCTGAATTTGTCTGCCTCTAGTAATAATCAAGAACAATGGGACAAAAGACATCCTCCTTTTGTCACAGTGCTTCTTTCTACACTGAGAAAAACATAAAAAGATCTTACGAGTACTAAAGGCCAGCAAAGTAAGTAAAAAAATAAGCAGTTAATATCTGCATAAATTAGTTAATATCTGTAACTCTATGCACTTAGGATTTAGCTACCTTTAACATTCTTTTCCCTCTTAACAGCATTTTAATCCTAGTTCTAAACACTCATTTGAAATAACTCGTTACTCTTCTGTCTTTTCCCTTTTACTTATCTCTCCTCAGGGATGACAACTGGCTGTTGCAGATGTACGAATTTGGTCACAAAACTGTAACTTTTTAACTGAAATTCCCTAAAAAATTATATATACACAGAAATTCATCCATGTCATTAAATGTGGGCACACAATTTGTGTATAGGCACAAACACTGAACACCAGGTTTTCTTAATTAATGTTAGTTAACTGATTTGCAACAGAATGTAAATTCAAAGGAATTATTTCTTTAAAATAGGAATCAGTTTCATGTACACATTTGCAAATATCACTTCCTGAAATCACCACCAACCTGATTTTTTTTTAATATATATATATATACACACAAAAAAAAAAATATAGAGAGAGATATATAAAATATTAGATAAAATTTTTAAAGCTAACAGTTTGTGTATTGAACTTGCCTCTTCAGTGAAGAGCGTGTTTGCATAAGAGCAGCTTGATTCATAGCCCGGATCCAGCCATTCATATCCTCTTGGGTATCTGCACTGAAGTAGTATGTCCGCATCCCTGAATGCTCTGCCTGAGAGCCAATAACAGAATTCTTATTATAAATATATGCCCGCATACCTGTATGAACAGCCTGCAAGAAAAAAAAGAAAGAAAATAAATAAGTCAGACAGCCCTTTCATTCCCCTCCCCCCCCGAAAATTTACTGTAACTTTTGCTGCTATCTTTAAATAACTTTCCAGATTCTTTGACTTTTTCTTGAATTTTGTATAAAATAATTACACTGCCACAGTGGGCTGTAGCGCAGCAAACTCAAATAGCGCACTCTGATTTTTACTGAAATTCCTCTACCTCCTTCTTGCACCATTAATCTAAAAGTGCAGCACTTCTGTTTTTCATAGTAGGAAATTTCAGCTTTTCATTTTCTCTTAATGGATACATTTCATTTGCCATAAATACCATACAAAACAAATTAAAGAAATTCTCACCGAGACATGCGTAAGCAAACCAATTTTCCCAGCTCATTTAATAAAGCAATTTATTCAGACAAAACACAGACAAAAATCTTACAATTCAAGCAATTAAACCACTTACTTCAGAACTGATTATAATGCATGTTAAGATCTTTTGGTTAAAGCGTGCACTTGAACCTCTATATTAGCTGCAAAATCACAAGACTTTCTGATAAAGTTAGTAATACTGATGAAATTATCATAGCACATAAAATATTGACAAGTATCTCTGCACACCAAAATACTCCAAGAAATTCCACTGCAAATTTGAGGTATTTGGAAATTCCTCTATAAATATATTCAATATTCAAATGTATTCAATATGGAATGACTTTGTAAATCTAGGCTAGTTGAATTTAATCAACTCTCATCCACATTTGTATAAGCGATAGTATAGATATTATTTCCTGTGCAACCTGCTCTTTCCTGTGCAACCTACTGTAAGGTGACCCTTCTCTGGCAGGGGGGTCGGACTAGATGATCTCCAGAGGTCCCTTCCAACCCTATGATTCTATGATTACTAAGTCGTATCAGTCCTGAAACACTTGACTGTATTTCCTCAAAGTTACTTTACAGATGTGCTTCAGATTAGTAAGGAGAGATTCATTTCCTTACTTTTCAAAAAACTGAAGGCAGTATACTTTGCTTGAAAGCTCTTGTAATGGTATTAAAACAAAATTAGTATTTTTAACTACTTTTTATAAAACTAAGCCTGCTATCACACACAAAAGCTAATGGCATGAAACACTTCTGAGACAGAGGGTTTTTCAAAGGAAAAAAATTATCACAACTTTTTAATTTGGCTACATCTTCTTTTAAAGGTTAAACATATTTCATAAACCTTCCTTAAATGACTGGTCTTTTTATTTTGATGAAATCAACTCCCCCTCATTATTCCAAATTAAAACAAAACAAAAAACTCTCTACAGATGGCTTCAGAAACACAGCAAGAGTTTTGACAAAACTCAGGACATTTAATCCAGTGCAGCCCTCCCTAAATGTTGTAATTTCAGTTGTTTAGCCTGAATTTCCCAAATTGCCATAATCTTAGAGACTCATATCAACAACTACGAAGAGTAAAACATTTGCTTGCTAAAATTCCCTTTCTTTCTATTGCAGCCTGTTCTTATAAACGTGTGAAGCGTGGCCTTTCCCTTCTGCGCCTCGAGCATGGAAGCCTCAGTTTGTTTTGCAAACTGTGGTGATACAGTCTCCACAGGGGTCAGTCCCTGGCCTGCCATGGCACCTGTGGTGGAAAGGATGAGACTGCAGCACAACAGCCAGCTAGAAGGAGGAGGAGGAGAAGGATGAGGAGGAAAGGGTGACACAGAGAAGTTCAAGACTATCTCCTTCTAGAAAGAGTCCCTGCTTCCCAGCAGCACTGGCCGATAAGGGAATACAAGGAGGTTTCTCCCTCCCCACCATTAGCTGCCTACCTTACCACAGGAAAAGAGGATACACATACATGACACAGTAGCTCTGATCAATTGGGTATTTAGGAATCAAAGGATTTTTTTCCATGTTTGCCTGGCTGAGGTCTTTGGGTTTGAGTTTTCTTTGCTGTTACTGGGGCCTTGTTGTTTTTTTGGGGTTTTTTTTTGCCAGTTTGAAACTGTTACAATTGCTCAAAACAAATATGATTTAGAAGCATTTAATTCATTGCAATTTACGGTTAGCATCCAGTGTAACAACAGACCCAAAACTGTCAGCTCCATATGTAAAGGAAATCAGTGATTTTAACGTTAGACGTTATGACTACAGGGTTCCTTCACAGACCACATTAAGGCCATAGAGAAAGATGCTAGAATTTAGAAGTGCAGAGACTCCTGCAGAAAATGCCCCACTGCAGATGGCACCGTAGGACTCTACCATGGTTATATACTTGCTGAAGAAAATCCAGAACCTTGGGTAACTAACTGCGGAAACTGCATACCACATCAATAAATGGATTTAACAGCTATCTGTCTTAATTGACCTGTAGGTCCTGATGAACACAACTCATTTGCCTTTCAGGTTCTCTTTTCAGCGGTGCATCACAAACACAGCTGAAAGCGTTGCCTAAGAGGCTGTAGGTGAAAATGGTATAAAAATGCGAAGTATGTTGCGCCATTCTCCCTTGAGAGACTGAAGCTACCACAGCCATAAACATTCATAGCTTCAGAAGGGATAACAGACATGGTGTGTTATTACCAACGAACATGACATTCTGAAGTTCCTAATATATAAAACTGGTTAAAGGAAAATTCAAATATATTTCAGTTATTTATTAGTAGCATGTTTTATATGCAAGAAAGCCACTTTGTGCCAATGCCCTGTAGCTGTCACTGCTAGCAGACACGGAACCTAGCGGTTCTTTCCTTTCTTTTTTTTTTAAAGCAATAGCTATTAGGATGACTATAGCATACTAAAAAGCCTAAAACACAGCACATGCGCACACGTACACCATACACACAACAGGGAAAAAATAATATTGGTACCTATTCATGCATTCAGATGCCTTAATGTGGATAGATTGAGAAGAAAAGCAGTCTCTCTCCCATAATGCACAGAAGGAGAAATGGACAGTAAACCCCAAGGGTATATCAATAGGACAAGACAAGGACAAAAAGTTAAACAAGTTAAAATCATGAAAAGATTCATGTTTCCAAAGAAAATACTTAAAAAAAGAGTACACTAAAAGTAACTAATGCCTAGAGCCATTATGTTCACCTCCAATAATTCAAAATTCCTAGGAGAGAAAGAGCCACAGTCCATAGGACAGAAGAATGGGGAGGGCAACAGTTTTCTAATAATTGTAATCTTTCAAAGTTAGTCCTCTCAATAAGCTATAAAATACAGGAAATTCTCCCTTCTCCTGAAGTTTGATATCTGTGAACGTTCATGAGCAAAAATTGAAATAATACTCTGAGCCTTCACTATAAACACAATAACAGCACACTACAATCTAACTCATCTTTCACCCTTAAATAATATTGAGCTTTTTCAGGACTTCTAGAATCTAGAAGCTTCCCTTTTCCAAATTCTAAAATGGCACTTCTGAAATCTATAGCCCTTGGCAGTTCTTTACCTGACTTACCAGAACCAGAGAGGCTTTATAAACAATATGGGAGCCCAAGGAAGCAACAATGATCCAGAGAACATAGAGGAACAAACTATGTCACAACTTTTTAGGAAAACCAGCAAGATCAAAGAAACAGATAAGAAGTTTGCCCTGGTCCCAGGAAGTCTAAGCAATGAACAGATACTTCAATTAGCACGTACTAGAGTGTCAATAATGAAAAGACGTTTAAAACCGAGCTGCAGTAGCATCTTCTGGAAGTAATGGTTAGACCTGGCTTCCTGACTCTGAATGCCCTCATGCTGAAAGGGTGTATCTCTGAAAAAATTTAAAAGGTAGTATCAAAACAAAAAGGAGTAATTTCTATCTCCAATGCTACTTCCTACCTCTTACAGGAACATCAGAGCATCCTACACTGACTCTATTTGGTAGCATGATATGCACCTAAATACAAACATATACTTGCATGAAGTTTAGTTGCTTTCTTTACAGCAAACATTGGTAGGCCTTCCAAGCTTCTCCATTTGTATTACTGTCAGATTCATATAGATGAGTTTACATTCAGTATTCTCTCATATATTTTAACATATATAAGACCAATTTAAAATAGTTTTCATGATTGAGAACTTCATGATGAGGCTTCTAAAGAGACTGCGATGACAATAACCTTCATAAATTGATACTACTCATGTTTAAAATTGTGGTATTACTAAAGAGTACAGTCAATTCTCTATTAATTACAGGGAATATTTCCAGCTACATGTTAATGTTGTGCAAACTTTTTGACATTAAAATCTATACATTGGATTTGTGCTTTCTCACATTTGCATCAGCAAAAAATTACTGTATTAAAAAAACTTAGTGATTAGGTTAATTAAATATCTAAGATGCTAGCTACTGACCTAAACATGCAGTAAGAATCTTGAGTTCTAAAAGGCTGTTACACAGCTTAATGACAGCAGGTTACAGCTAGTCACAGCACTTTGCTTGGGACAAATAAACAATGTGAAAAATTCATCAAGATAAATACTTGATAGCAGATTTTCTAAACAAAACAATTTAACATACATACTACTATACTTCAAAGTAGGTTTTTGATTACATTTGAACAGCCTGCACACAGTTCTGCAGGCCTGTAATTGTTAAACACCCCTTGAGACACAAAAGCTTAAAGCTGGGCCTTAGGAGATGGTGAAAGAAAAATAATTTTGAGAACTCCTATGTTAGCAGTGTTTAACAAATATCCTAGTGAGCATGTATTTTAGAAACTTTTTTCTAAGTGAATCATATGCAAAGAGCATCCATATATTTGCTAAGTAAATTTCCTTCCTTTAGTTTTACAAACCAAAATGTTGAAATTTTTCACAGTCTGACTGCTTCCCTAGTTTCAAAAACTCATTGTAACTTAAAACAGCCATTTAAAATGAGAGCCTATACCGCTATTGTAACAGAAGATTTACAACAATCCGAATAAATGACAGGCCAAATGTAAAAAGTGACATGGCACATCCTCCCACTCATTCAGGACTTAAATGTGAAAAAGTCCTATCTTTATTTTGGGCTTAATCTGCTTGTGTTTTCTATTTCTGGCTGCACTACGTTCTGTTGTGAGACAGAATGTCCGTCTACGCTCTGGATATCGAAGTGTACTGAAGAGATTAGATAAAGGTAATGACTGGTGAGTGATGGAATGCCAGTATGGCCGTGCTCCTGCTGCCGTGTGCCCACAGCCGACTCCAGGACCACTGAACGTTAGTGTTGGATGGGGTCCATGCAACAGGAATCTTACAAAATCCTCCTGCTGCCCTAGCAGTTGGTTCTAAATAACATGAAACTGCAGCATCAAGTCTGCAGTCAATCATCAAACACCTAAAGCAGAGTTAAGACTGACCCAACAAACTAATACATAAAATGTACGTTGTGGGTTTTTTATATAGATTTCTAGCATAAAGTTTCTTTTGCTATCAACTCCCTACTTCTGTATTGACTTTTTAGTAACAACCCTAATGTTGAAAGTGTCAGATTACTGGCTTATGCTGATTTTCAGAAAAAGACTCAGATTAAAGACTTGGTAGAGCTCATATAGGTACGATATCCTAAAAGGAACAGGGGAAACCTGCAATTGCTTCTGAAAACGTTTTACCATGATCACAACCATGGATTCTACTCTGCAGGAAAGGAGAGGCACAACTTGGCAGTGGTGACTTGAGAGCTTGCCTAAAGAACATACTGCTTGGAAACTGCACGTGTGTATGTGTGTCTGTGTGTCTATTATATACGTATATATATATACACATATATACATATATATATATACACACATATAGATATATACATACACACACACAAAAAATAGCACACAGAGAGGGTTGGGTTTTTTCCCCTTATCACTGGTAGTGTTAAACTGGTTAATAATCCTAATATACATTTGATTAACATTTACAAACATCCTTTCAATAAAATAAAAAGCAGATTTTTTTTTTCTAAACTCTAAAGCAACTAGATACCATCACTACTTTCTTCATCTCCTTCCCCAGTCTGCACTAATTCAAGAGAAGTAGAAGCCTAGAAGTACATTGTGTCCTCCTCTTTCAGTATGTGCTTCTTCCTAGGAAAAGGCCCTAGAAGAGGAGGGCTTGATGAATTACATTCATTAAATATTAGAGTGGAATGTTTTTCTTAAACAAAGGTTCATTTGTAGCATGCCCTGCTATCTCACATTCAATGCATTTGAAAAAGTACAATAAACATTTCCACAAAATGCACTGAGTCTTTTTTTAAACACATTTCCCAAGTTAATATTTGTTTAATAAATTTCCAACCATTATGCACTTAAAATTAGAACCCAAAGCAAAAAAAGGCAGACTACAGTTTTAAAACACCCAAAAAATCAAAATGCAAGACGATGTCTAAGATGAGCACACGTTCTTCGTAATTTCAGCACAGAACAAAATTTAAACAGAAAATTTCCTTCTAGATCTCCTAAAGTACACCTGATCAAAACCTGATTTCTAAACTTATTTTTTTAAAGTACATTGCTCATTTGCTTGATATAAAAGCAGGTTCTGCTCCAAGTATCAGTAGAATTTAAATCTGCAACATACACTGAAGTTTCTAAACTCCGCCTTAGTGCTGCAAGCTCAGACAATCAATTGGAGTCAGGTTTTTCCAATGTCAAGAAGGAATGTATGTTTTATTTCATTTTCATAGGTTTTTATAACAAAGAACAGAACTGTAAATTACACAATTGATTTTTTTAAAAAGAAAAAAAAGAAAAAACACAAAACCAAACACAATCAAAACAAGAGTACTTTTTCCTTAAAAAACTCCATGTCATGCACAACAACTATTGCTCCCCCCCAAAAAAGGAGAAAAAAATTGATTACTCTTTTTCCCCTTGAACTGAGGAAATGATACATCAAAAGCTAGTGTTGCCATTTTCTAACTGCAAGAACTGAGCTAATTCTTTTATTTAAAAAAGAACACAACACCACCACTTTATAAAGAAAAACTGACAACTTTTCTTTCACTTTGTAAACAGTACTGGAACAACTTATCAATACTAATTTCTAATTTTAGAAACAGTATCTTTACTCACAGACACATTATTAAGCTCTAAAGACACCTACATAGTAACAGACATATGAATGTCAATTCCTAAGCAACAAAAATGTCCAATGTCACATTTGAGCAGGTAGTCAATAAACCTGTCTACTTTAAAAAAAAATAATAAATAAAGTAGGAAAGCAGATGACATTCCTGTTTACAAAAGCATCTTTTGTAATGTAAATAAGCATTTTAAAATATGATGGGCAAATAAGCTTTGTAACTGTACCTTAAAAGAAAATTTCCGATGTATGCGATCTTCAGGTCCAACTGGAGATATTACGTAACTAGGCAATGGTATGCTCCCCAAAACAGATTCTTCTCTGCTGTCTGTTGAATAAAAAAATAGAATCTAATTCACTGCACTTTTCAGTGGAGTAACAATTCATTCTCCCTTACAGACACACATACAACTGGCATTAAGTAGAAAGAAGAGCGGTTCAGAATGGCTATAAGGAAAAGAATTTTCCCCGTGAGGACAGAGCAGCAGCAGAACAGGCCAACCAGGGAGGTTGTGCCATCTCCATCCTTGAAGGTTTTTCATCGCCTGACTGGATTATGCCCTGAGCAACCTGGGCTGACTTCTTTCCTGACCCTGCTTTCAACCAGGACCACACACTTCCTGAAGTCCCTTCTGACCTGAATTTTCTTATGACTCAACACTAATAACAGAAAAATGTTTTAAAGAAACAAGATTGAATTTTTTTAAAAAGATCAGTTTGGTTTTTTGTTGATTTTCTTTTGGGACGGGTTGATTTTTTTAGGTTCAGACAGAAGAATACGCTTTGAGAATAAAGCTTATTGTGACAAATGAACTCTGACCGGCTGCATAACATGATGGACCTTCCATTTAGTATTCTACATCTAGGCTAATTGCTATAATTAGGAAACCTCCATTACTGTTGGCTCTAAAGTGATCAGCAGCAGAAATGCAGCGCCTAGAAATATGAATTCCAAGTTTCATATTCTGTAATGCTTTCCCAAAATTGCAGCACACTACAGAATACCCAAAACTTCAAAATAACCTTATGTAGTACCATTATTCCTAGTTCAGGCTAAGAGGACATCTAACTTTTTTTGGTAGAAATACTGGATTCAGAAGTTCTCACTCTTACGTTATCCCTTCGATCAAAGCTGAACCAATGCCCTGATCTGGCCACAGTGCATTCTCAACAAATCAGCCGACCACGTGCAAGCAAGTAGGTAACAGAACGGAGACCAGAGATGGGATAAATCTTAAACTGGTATTGCTGCCAAATTTTTTGCAGCGTAACATTTGGCATATATCGAAGAGAAGTGATGTGACAAAAAAAATCACACAGCACCTCCTTGTTCCCCAACTCTGGCCTGAAATTTGCTGCGCATTAAAGACATACGGATAAGTAATTGTTTCACTATGCATCTTCTCAGAATACCTAACTATATCTGAAGAGTTCAATTAGTTCAATTAGCTTGCAATGTGATTTGAACAGGTGAACTGTTACAGACTAACTCAAAAGAACTAGTATCTACTCACCTTTGTAGTAAAACAAACAATAATCAGCAAGCACAAACCATCGTCTTTTCCATAATCGCATTCCAGAGCTATCCTGAAATGCAAGAAATATGATACACTTTTCATTTAAGGAAAGTTCACAGGTTATCATACAATGCTGTACCTGCGAGCAGTTTAAAAGAAGTTTACCTAAATATGATATTAATTGCAAAAACAAGTGGCTTATATTTTAGCAAAATATTATGTACTAAGAAAGATAAGAAGGAAAACATTAAGCTATAAAATAATTAGGGTAGAATATTCAAGCCACTAATTTTCATTAACTAATTAAACTTGCATCCCCAAAGAGCATTCAGATTAGCTTTATACACAACCAATGCATATTTTGTCTAGACAGATTTATCCTGCAATAAAGAAACAAAGTATGCATCTGGATGGCCAAATACCAACAAGGATGGCCTGGAGACCAAGATGAAAATCACTACACAGCTGTGAAGTATGACCTCACATTTCAGGCAATGATCCCCTGTAATTCTACAGTCAACCTCCCATATGTTAGCCACGCCTAAAATGTAATTTAATCAAATATTCCTTAGGAACTAAAACAGGGCGCATAATGTGCAAATTTTAATGACGTGTAATGTAATATGCCTGTGGAGATCTATATATATATATGTATTTATCTATATATATAACATATATCACCTTGTCAAAATGAGTAATATTTATACTGAAATTAATTTTAGAAGCTTGTAAAATTGCCAGGCTGTAACCTAAGCAAGTACAACTTAGTTGAGGTAGGCTTTGATGAGACCAGCAGCACAGAAAGCATCTTCAGGCTTTAAGTGCTTGCGAGTAGAGGAAAGGGACAGAAGGAAACAGCTAGAGGAATGTTGTGTACACTACTTCCGTTCTTCTTTCTGCAGTCATATTAAGTACACAAGGACTTTCTTCCCTTTCCTTTTTCATGCTACAATGCTGTCAACACATACTGTGTCTGAGTACTGACTCTGTCCTGAAAACTAATGGATTTGGGGTTGTGGATGTCAACAGAGTTGATAGCAGAATACAGCTCTCCACACAGGAGGAAGTGGATGGCTGTCAGCTATTTCACTTTCTGGTATATGTAGAATCCTAATTGTAAGCCTTAGATTTCAGCCTTCTCCTACTCATCCTTAAACCTAGCTGCTGTATCTCTGGTGATAATCTGATGGACGCTGACTGCCAAATTAGAAGCAGGGAAGTATTCTCATCCAACAAACAGCTTTATTTACTTTTTGCACTCAAGGACGTGCTTCTGTCAGCTTAAGAGTTCAAGATGCAGCAGCTGTAAAATTATGTTTGTTGGATGAAATCCTATAATGCAGCCTTTGCTTGGACACTAGCCTTGGTGACAGGAGTGTGTGGTGAACGTGTCCCTGTCTCCCTTCATTTTCTCCCTCCTGCTTCTGGAGAAAAAAAGGCATATGGGTTGGAATTAAGCCTTTGATATGGGTATAAGGGCATAAGCAAGCAAATGGAATAAGGCCTTGACAGCCAACCTCAGGTTTATAGTGCGTTCTGAAAGAGCCTGAGATCAGCCTGGCAGCAAGCCATCAGGATAAAACAGGGAAAATAACCAGATTTAGACAACAAAGTTATAGCCTCAACATTTAACCATGATGGCGACGTGCATTTATTATTGTTTCCACATCTAAATTGTATCTGTAGTTAAAACTTGGTTTTCACACTTGCTGAGCACAAGCCCCTCATTACAGAAGCTTGTGGGAGTACCCAACACTGCCCTGCATCACCAACATTTGAGCTTCTGTTTTTCCAGTTACTTGGAAGGTACTTATTTTTACTTTGTGATTGTACTGAAGTATATGAACAGAAACAGACGATTACATACATACCTGTTTGTGTAGCCAGCCTCTTACTATAACAGGAACATTGGGATTCCTCCTGATAGCTTGTTCCCTCTTTCCAAAGCTATGAACTTTGTTTCCAGCCTTCACAATCTGGGAAGAAGTATAATGTAGCAGTGGTTTTTAAACTGCACTGAGACCCATTTCCTATTACAAATAACCTCACTGCAATAATTCATACTTCATTACACAATAACAAAGTATTTATAGCATTTTCAAGGGCAAGTAAAGTAAATAGACAATGATATTTACAACACAGCAAAGTCAATCTCCCACTTCCATCAACATATCAGTGCCAGGATGGTTTGCCAACTCCCAGTTGAACAGCAGCAGCCCTGGTGACTGAAGTCTGAAAGGCAGAACTCATGAAGTTATAGTGTGCTTGGGAAATATTTTTGAGTGCACTACAACAGTCTCCTACATGCACAGGACTTTGTGTGCATGAATCCTGCTTTTGCTGTTCATTGTTTGGGGGGTTTTTTGGTTGTTTTAGGTTTTCTTTCCTGTTTAAATTCAAACAACATTGATAGCTCAATAAAATGTTTGGACTTTGACCCTGCAAACAAAAGGAGAAGACAGAGTGACGCTGCTAAGGAGAGACCTAGACCGCAGTAAGTGGAAATCACAAGGTCTAGGTAATGGTTTGTGTTTTACTGCAACCTCAGTTTTGACTCACATGGGCAAAACTATTTCAAAAACAAACAAGGAAAGCCTATCAGTCCGTGAAAAAGACAGCAAGAATCTCTGGATGAATAACCTGCCTGTTCTTTTCCATTCTCAGCACAGTTTTGCTACTGCAATTGCTTTAGGAACCTGAGGTGCACAGACCATCCTTACAGTTGCTCCCAACTTCTCCAAGGAAAGAGCTGTCCAGATTCACTCTCTCTGTCTCCTTCCTACAATGCCTCCTTTGTTTGAACCTCTCCTCTCTGTCAGCACATTTATCATAAGCAAGGGACGATATCATAAAAATATCTCAGCGTACTGCTTCTACCAGTCAGGCAACATCTGGACCAGAAGACAGCATACATATTAATAAAATATCCTAGCAACATATAGAATCATAGAATGGGGCTGCACAAGCCCACCAGGCCAGGCTGCAAACAGCAACAGGTTTCTGCGCTGATGCAACTGCCATTCCGCTAGCAATAAGCAGTTCCCAGTAAAAGCCAGGTGAGGATGGTATCCCTGAGACCTCCCAGCCCATTTCTCTGCCACCCCTATGCTACGACACTCAGCTGACAGGCTGCAGAGCCCTAGCTTTCTGCAAAAACAGTGTGTCAAGCATGACCACAAAATCTCTCTCACAGACCTGCAAGCAGTGAGTCTGAGACTAAAGGAAGGACGCAAGCTGATGTTAGGCATTTTGTGTTCGCTATTGAAAATATTTCGAAAGATAACTTGTGAACCTGTGTTCAAATATCACTTTAAATGAACACACAAAGATGTATCATGAGGACAGCCAAGCTCTGAATGACCATATGATCATCAGGCCAAGCCATAGATATTTTCTTTGAAGACTTTTAAAAAAAATGAACAGTAATCAATTCAGTCAAGATTTTAAAATACTGTTGCCAAATGTTAGATGCAACAGCTACATTACAAGGGTGATGACAAATAATGAGGCCCAAACTGTTTAAGGCTCTGAAAGTCAAAAATCTATGCTCGAACAGAAATCAACTTACAAAATGTACAGAATTTAGTTTCCTAATTTTTCTTTCTCATATTTATCCTAGGAAGGGTGGATGCACTGAGAAGCAGTTAAAGTATAGCTGATCTGGCCTTACAGCAGGGTTTATATTTGATTTTTTCATCAAGATCCCCTGTCAGTGATTAAGCACTTTGATTCTCTGACCTTATTTAATTTTAAAAAACTGCAGATCACAATGTAGAAAAGTCATCCTTGGACTTGGTCAAAAAGACCAAACAATTTCTGTCACACAGGAGGGGGAAAAGTTTTCCTAAGGTTGTGTGTTCTTTATCAATACAATACCCATAATAGAAACAAAAAATCCTTTTATGGTGCTCTATGTAATTAAAATTCTCACATAATCTGTAGTACTAATCATCTCATTCTGCTCTGGAATAAACCAAAGTATAACAGATACTGTCATGCCTTGCTTCCACTGGCCAGAATAAAATGTTAGTTTTAAAGAAAAGGTATATTTTTAAAAGTATTTGTCTGCAGTAGTCTTTTCCTAACTTAAAATATTCTGATATCATTGTCGTGTGTTGAAAAATGCAGGTCAGAGCAGCTGCCTGTGTCACTGAAGACAAAGAAGTCGCTTTTGACTTCACTACATTTGTTACGCTGGCTTGTCTATGAATGACTCATAAGTTTTTCCAAAAAACCCAAAATGTCAAGAGCCAAAATTTTCAAATCCCTTTTCATCACTGTGTCATCTTCTTCCTTACAGTAGCCTCTAGCTGGGGAGGAAAGTTGCTAACTTAATGATAAAATGTAATTCTTTTTTCCTAAAACTGGACGGTCAAAAAGAAAAGTAAACAACCTGTCATTTGGAACAGATTTTCTAAATAGCCAAAAGGAAGACTGCACCCTGGTAAAAATATGCATAAATACATATATATACACACATAAAAGAACGCATAACTTAACTTCCAGTCTACAGGGAATTGGAAAAAAAAAAAAAAAAACAAATCACAACAAAAAAACCCCACAAAAAAGCCCACTTGTTTAACTCTATGTCATAAATTCTTCAATAAAAAAAAGTCTCAATGTTTTACTAACAAATGAANAACGCATAACTTAACTTCCAGTCTACAGGGAATTGGAAAAAAAAAAAAAAAAAAAAAAAACAAATCACAACAAAAACAGCCCACAAAAAAGCCCACTTGTTTAACTCTATGTCATAAATTCTTCAATAAAAAAAAGTCTCAATGTTTTACTAACAAATGAACTCATGAATCCTTTCAGTATCTCTAAGGAAATTAGATAAAATCCTTATTTTTCAGATTGGAAAACCTGAAACTCAGAAATTCATGCTCTTCATATTGCACATTCATCTACAGTGGCCCTGAATTAAACCCTGTGTTCTACACTCCAGCTGCAGGGAGTCCCACAGAGCTGGCACCATGGCATACATGTCCCCATTGCCTGTTTCTCTCAACTGCTAGACCCATTCTTTATTTACTTGTTGTAATCCTCACCAGTTCATCTTGGAAAAATACCAGCAAACTATCTGCGTCATCAACAATTCAATTACTTCTCTTGCGCAGAATCCATCCAAAAAAACACTCTTAAAACATAGACAGTAATAAATACGTTACACTTCTGCCCTTTACGCTTTCAACTTGGCCAAAGTACGGTGTAGCACAGTAACATTTACAAGCTTCCATTCACACCATCAGATGATTGTTAACAGACTAAATTCCAAATGCATCTTACTCTCAAATTGAAACAGATCTTTATTCCTCAATATCCTTCATTTGTAATAAATATAAATGGCTTTTGATATAGTTAATAATAGGGAAAAAATTACTCATCTGTAACTGAAGTGGCTATGAACAGGCAGATCTTTGGGACAGAGAACAATTGTGGTTTATCAGCACATCCGCTTGCTTTTTATTTCCTCAGCTCCATATCCCTCAAATCTCAAAAGGAAGGGTAGACTGCATTGGTCTAAAGTCTTCAGATGACTTATTCAGACAGTGACAGCATCAAAATGGTGGGGCCCACCCCAAGAACCTACATGCATTTCTGCAAAACTGCCCATCTCAGGTGCCTTACAAAATGAAGCCTTATATATTTATATGCACATCAATGAAACATAATGACATTTTGATAAGTACAAGTGTCATTTTGGTTTCTTGTTTTTCTTCTTTCCAAAATGCACCTCTCATTGTACACTGTAAAACTGACACTGCTGGACAGAACATGTGAAATTCTCCTTCCAAATAATTACTCTTTATTTCAGAAGATTTATTCAATCCAAGCTCAGAATTGAACACTGCAACAAGGAAGCCAAAAGTCTTCATCTCTTTCATCTTGAACTGAGAACGACAAATCTGCTGTACAGCTGGCAGCTTACCTTCCCCCTCCACCCCAAATGTAGCAATTCTTAGCTGTCGTCTTTCTGCAAAATAATCAAGTGGAAAGCCATGTACCTGTTCCTGCACTTTCTGATTTGGTGCTACTTCAATGTGCATAGCTCTATATAAAAATCACTTTGAATTTGGCCAACATCCCAGCCCTGTATCTACATAATTCTGTGATGGCATATGCAGGACGAAACTATGAAAGCATTTAATAAGAGATAATAATTAGCTGTGGGTACATAGCTAGAGACTTTGCCAGAACAAACAGAATGTGTCTCTGGCTTCATGACTGTCTTGCATCTGCATCTGGGAAGTCACCCTTGGAAAGAATGGTTATGGAATTAATGGCAGAAAACATTTAGAAAGAGATGAAAGGATCTTAAAATCTACTCTCAACGTGACAGAAGTTAACCTCAAAATGGAAGACATAGGTTATTCACTTTACAGTCTTTGTTCTCATTATTAGTTAACTTGAATTAATTTTGTGTTAGGCTGTGAAGGAATTCAACAGATCTCCTTCTGACTCTACAGAATGAGAGGAGTGATTCAAGCCTGGAAATACATGCAATGATGAAACAAAACATGTAAGAAAGATGTTGATCCTCTGTCCTAATCAAAATTCCATTAAAGTATCTACTGAGGGCCTGCAGCAGGATGGATCTTATACAAAGAAATTTGGTGGAGAAGAAAAGTACAGGCAAGCCCTTTATGAGAGCTGTATTCAAAGTCTAAAGCCGCCATATATTAAAAAATATATGTATTGTTAACATTTGACACGTGACAATCTTTGCATTGGTTGAATAAACTGTTCACTTTTAGCTTTTAGTGAAATTGTTTTCATACCCAATATTCACCCAAGCCATTCAAAACATTAGAAAAAGATTTTAAGTGATTCCAACTCCATAAAAATATATTTGCAATCAATTTGGCAAAGTCCTTTCTTCAACTCAATTACTTAACAGGCTTCACATCTTTGCATTTAAAAAACCACTGAAGTTTAAGAACTGCAGGCAAAGTTAAGAAATCTATCTTATCTCTGCTAATTCTTCCAGTATTTTTTTGCTTTTTTTTATCCAGCCCCCTCCCAATCTCACTGTACTGTAGTTTACTGTAGGGTCAAAGAAGCATTAAAATAGTTGGTGACACTTCAAGTACAGCATTCTAATATATTTTGTGCAATAATAAACTCAGGCCCTTTGTCAATGCCAAATAATGGATTTTTCTATTATTAAACATTCTGTGTGTAAACTTGGTGTGTGCACTGTTTATGCACTACAGTGATGGCAGAAAAGGACCCAAGCTGCTACACAGAGGAGGAACAGCAGTAAAGTTTCATGGAAAAGAAAAACGTGGAAATTACAGTTCCTGGTATTCTGCAGCATTTTTTACCTTATATCCTGGACTATCAAAAGGTTTGCCAGAATACTAGTATTACAGATACTTACTTCCATTCTTAAGAAGCCTCTCAAACTTTACATATCACAATAATCGCTATTTTTGGACTTATCATTCAACCCTGTCGTGTGGGTATATGGTGTTCCTCTGCTATAAAAAGGTTTTTACTTGGGTAAAAGATATTACATCTTCTTTGAGGTAAGTTATTAGACTTCTAGGCTCAACCCGTTGCCCTATTAAAATCAGCATTAAAAGTGTATTGGATTTCAAGTGAGTGAAGTTCTAACCATCAAGCTTGTTTTAACAATAGCATTTTTCCTTTACCTTTGAGACAGGTTTTGTATCAACAGCGGATGTAGTTACTGCAGTGGACGTTTCACTGACCATGCTTGAAGGTCTTTGATTTATTTGTTGCTTGGACATAGATGAATTCTGTCTAGAAAACAAACAAAACCAGATAATCTAAAGCACATTGTTTCAGTCAGCTTTACCTTTTTATATTTAAGATTCACAGTAAGCAAATGAATGACAGGTGAATCAAACATATCCCATGCATCTGAAAGTTCCTTTGCATCACCCCTATTATTTTGATTTCAGGTATTTCTCAAGCAGATGCTGCCAGTGACATCTGATGATTGATATTTCCCAATGTATCAGAAGGAAGAAACCTGACAAGTTGTCTGCAAATCCAGCAGAGAATCAAGATATAACAAAGACCACTCAGAGAAGATAAGGCAAATGCAGAGAAACTCAATTGTGCCCAATTTAAAGGCTTAGCTGGAAACATGTGGAAGCGCCTGTACTGGGGAGGGAAGGATAGGAGGCAGCATTTTGCAGTAACTGGCTTCTTATTTAAAATCAAAGAGAGACTAGCCGACTGTTAGATCTTTCACTACCTTAATGTTAGATCTTTGAACCTGCCCAAAATGTGATTCATACTACAATATGAATTATTAAAATACCTTTTAAGTGAAATGGTGCAATTCGTGGCAGATATTGTTAGAAATAAATGACTTCTGAGTCATACTGAGACTCAAGAAATCTTTATAACGAGCTCAGATGAAGATACCCGTTAAAAGCCTACCATAAGAACCTGTTCAACAAGTAAGAATTCAGCTCAGCTGCCCAGTTGAAGAAATGAGAAGGTAAATCAAGTACAAAATCTTGTGGAATCCAACATGCAGGCTGTGAAAAGAACCCTCAGCAGCCTTGACAACAACTTGTGAATTAAACCCACATGCAGTATTTTCAAAATTCATTAATAACATAGTTTAGCAAATTGTATTTTAGGAACAAGTAGCAATACAATCGCATCAGAAAAAAAACAAAACAACGCAAACTATTAACACTAGACATAGAAGCCACAACAAACATTGCGGTTGCTACTACTGAAATTCAACCACATTCTGAAGAGAATAGAGTAATCCTTAGCAGTTATCACTCATAAGAACACAGAAGAAGAGTTTGTGATTGCAGTAGTAGCTCAACACGGGTTTTAACTGAGGACAAAGTGTTTGCCACCATTGCTCGTCCTCAGTTACAACTTGAACAATTACCTGTGTCCAAAAGCTTTTATAGTTGATTTGGTGTCAGGGAGAGCACATTTTTCTACTTGTGACCACACGGTTTCAATTAAGCTTGCGAGGAAATAATACAACTTTGATCCCTTTTCCGTTATGCCTTTTTTATCTGGCATAAAATATCTTCTTTCTAGCTTTCATAGGTAAGTTCAGGTCCAAGATATGAGAATGAACTACAGCAAGTCCCTAAAATCCCTGGCCAGCCTTTAATGCGTGAGAGCTTCACCACATCAGTTTGAGTCAATTTGCCTTATCTCTCACAGATCAGGTACCCTACTTCAGCATTTAATCAGCTTTAGGAATATCCAGTTTCAGCAAAGAGCAGATTAAGACACTTCCCATATATTACACTGCCTGATTAAGCTATTTCTGTTGATCAGCCAGTCTTATTATCTACTTTTGACTCTGTTCTCACTTGTTCCCTTCCCACTCTATAAACTTTCAGAACAAGTAGAAAATGCAGACTTACAATGTGCCTGCATCTTACGTGGAAAACCATCTTTCTTGCCTTTTCCTAATATATCTACTTACCAAAAAGGTTCTATTTCCCTGCTTGAGGCAATTAAACAGAGAGTACGTATTTTAATGCAGGAGGAACACTAAAAGAGATGTGACAGTGTTCTAGTTTGCCTCCTCAAAAGGAATTTAAAGGATTAGATTTGATATCATTAAGAAGGCCCCTAGAAATGAGTCACAAAAGTATGAAAACAAACACATCCAAAGACAACATCTGGCCTTAGAAGACACAAACTTTCTCTTCTTCCCTTGAGGTTTAGATTCTTTACAATGTCCACACCACAAACTATTGAGTTTTATACTGCAGGACAGTCACACGATATATGTTATCTTCCAGATACTCACTGAGGCAAGGAGGGGGAAAAGGAGGAGGTGGAGGGAAGAGGAGATAGCACATAACGTCCAGAAAATCTGTAGGCTTTCCAGGCTACAGATAATCTGATTAGATTATGTTTTTTCATTTTATAGGGTAGCTATTTCAGAGAGTGCTAACTTTCTCACGAAAGCCAAAAGTGAAAAATAAAATCTAACTTTCAAGAAGTTGGAATTCATTTTTTCCAATAAAAGCATTAATATGGAAAGAAAAATAACCCTAGAGGAATGTTTTTAATCTACAAATTTGAGTAGGCAAATTCAGATTGAACAGATTTTCACAATTCCACAAAATACTGTTTTCACAGTAGCATACTGCAGAGTTTTTAAAAAAAAATAAAAAAATTTAGAACTACAGAGGAAGATAAGCTTTATATGTTTTACAAGACCATCACTATCAGGAAATCATAATGCAATACAGAACAATAAACACATACTTTCTAAGCATTTATAATTTGACCATTTAGAAATTTCTCTTCCACTTGCTACTGAAAATTATCATTGCCAATGAATCAAGCTTTCCTTTTCTAGAAGTACCAAGATTAATGATGAACTTCAACTTTGAAAAGAACAAATTCAGAAGGAGAAAAATGTTTTTTAAAAAAATGTGAGGTTGTTCCCAGGTGGAAGAACTCAAATAGCCATCAAAAGAAACAGTGAGTCTATTGAAAGAGAAAATAGATTATTTTTCTCCTAAAAAAATGCCTTCAGCAGTAAACACTGGTGGTCCAAACTTTCTGTACCTGAGATGTAAGGGAAAACACCAAACAACACCGAAAATGAATTTAAGAACTTGTATATAGTATTTCAAGGATAAAATAGATTTGCCTGAAATCAGAACATAACAAAACTCAAGTATTCAAGTCTCTTAATAGCTAATTAATATTCTCAGTCTGTTTTTAAAAGCAAATAAAAATACACAGAATATGCAGAATTACCTGAAACATCCTGGAGTTAACACTGTCCTAATAGTATTTACAGATTCATCTTTAAAAATAAGTGACTACAGTATTTACTCTATGCGCTCAGAAACATTAGTTCAGAATCATTATTACCAAAGACGTTTGATAATATTTGTTATCCAAGATACCCCATTCTGTCTTCATGGTGCTGGTTTTTTTCTGTTTTCAGGATATTTTTCTTACTGCCTCCCCCAGGCATGTGCATACACATGCAAAATTGCAGTATTTACATTCGGAGCTCCAGTCCCTTGTAAATTTTTTTAAAATACTTGAAAATAACACTCTATATAGTATCTCCTGTCAAGCAACTCCCTGCTCTACTTAAACAGTGTCAGTATGTCTATCAAGATTACATTTACTAGCAAAAAAAGTTACATGGCCAGTATTTGGTTTATTTAAAAAAACCAAACACTGAACAACAACAAACAATTACTTCAGTAGCCCATATGGAAAATGCAATACTCACGAGAGAGCACATTCCTTTTCTCTAAATGATCATAAAGATTAGTCGACTTAGAAGATCCACATTCATACCAGCAACTCAAAAAGTTTATTTTGTTGGAATCAAATAGGACACAATAACATCATGCCAATCTAGCTTTAATACTAGTAAATTTCCTATTCAGCTAGATAAAAATTTAACTGTCCTAGTATTTCTATACATGTAAACATGGCAGATGTTTATTTTGGGGCTGTTCGGGTTTCCTCCTTTCTCTCCACCTGATATTTTCGCTGCTATAGTAACCAAATGCAACAGACAAAATAAGATGGCTCTCTCCCCAGAGGTGATACACAGGCTTTACCAGTTGCACAAAAAACAGGAAAAGAAGAAGATAACACTCACCGGATTAAGCACATTAATTTTTTTTCTGTATTTCTACATTTATGATGAAGTCTTATCTTTTTTAAGTACTATCTTCTCGCTTGCAAACATACTACCGTCACAAATATATTATAAAGCTTCTCATACAAAACTACTAGTATTAAGCAACAGATACAGGTAGATACATGTCTGTAAGTGCTGCCTTCTTCCTTTCTGTATACAATTATTTAAAGAACTGTTATTTAAAGAAAGATAAGAGAGAAGAAATCTAAACATTATGTACATCTATCCTAAGTAATTCTATCACAGATTTTTCAGAGAAATGCGGATATAACAATGTGGTTAAACCAGATCTAACATGTGTCCATCAGCCTTATCATTAATACTAATTTGTCCATTGATTGTTTAGGAAAGGTCCCCTTGTGGATTAAGGGTTCACTAAAAACATGAAAGTAAAGCACAGAAATTAAGAGACAGTTGTGAAATGGAGGGAGGCTACCAAAGGGACTTCCCATACAGCCAAGGTGTTCAAATTATATAGAGGTGATCCTGAAAACTGTGAAGTGACTAAGTCAATAGAGGACAAAAATTATTTTGGACAAAAACTGAAATGCTGACAGGAACAGATAGAAAAATAATCTTCAGATATGAGTGACCATGTGATAAGATGCGAAACTGAATTCAGTGTCAAAAACAAAAAACTCATTTAAATGTGGAAGAAATTAAAAACATCTCTGTGTCTTTTATTGCTCAAAATAAAATTGGCAATATGAGGAAAGGGTATTTATAAATCTTAGCACAATGAGTAGCAGCCGCCAAATCATGTTAAGAATTATTAGGAAAGGAATACAGAAGAAAAAGTGCAATTACATTATTATAAAAAACAATGAGCTCATACATTGAATACTGCATTCACCTGTAACCAATCACTCCATCAGAAAAAAGACAATTCTAACAGCACCATACAGAAAAGCTAGCTCTCAGACAGAGCTACTGGAAGGTACGGAACACACATCCCACACACTAAGTGACCAAAGCTACTAAGCTCAGAAAAACAAAATGAGAGGTGGGGATTTGACAGTAGTCTCAGCTAAGAATGGGTTATTAATCACTATTTCTCAAAAAAACCCCAAACTAAAGAAGAACACATTTAGGAAGAAGCAAGAGCATAAGGATCAAAAGATAACAATTCAAAATGTACAGGTTCCAGGCAATACTCTTTGTTTTTATCCTCCAGTTACAACAGAGTTGAGGAAATCAGATTTTGGCTTAAAAAGGAAGATTGATATGATATTGTTTAAAAGGGGAAATGCCTTAGGAAAAGACTAGTGAAATATAGTCTTAGTCTTCCACTGAAAGTATCCAGTTCTCATTTGATCAAGTGAGGCAAGGGCGTCTGGTTTGTAACTGACTCATAATCAAGCTAGGATTACATCATTTATTGACATAATTTTCCAAAACTTCATTTCAAATCTTCCTGCCAGAACATTGCTTCCTGGATGAGAAATGGCCAGAGCCGTCTGTACATTCATCATTTCTAGATTACTGCAAATTACTTTTCTGATGTTAAATGTGTCCTTTTAGTAGATTGTTGCAGCCTGAAGAAGTTTGTGCTTACAGCTCCCCAGTAGCTCCCAGTCAACAGCTGTGACAACTCCTGGCCTTGGCCCTAATTTTAAATTAAAATCAACCCGTAAGTAATAAATCATGTCACAACAGCACTGAAGAACAAACTGCTGTTTATGAAACCCGTAAGAGTGCTACTACTTCAGACAGTGATGCTATCTGAAATCTTCAGCTATAGAAAAGTCTTCAGCTTTAGAAAAAAGTACTCTTGGTGAAAAGGATCCCATGACGGAAAGTTTCCACACACCACGCAAATCCAGAGACTCTCTTTCCGACGGCGTCCTGTTTGTGAAAGTCATTTCATCACAAGATACTATCTACAACACTGATTCTAAACTAATACAGGATCAACAACACCGATTCCAAACAAATCCCTGACGCCCGAGGGAAAAGAACTGGAAACAGCATAGCCGCATTACGATTCCTAGGCCTAAAGCCAGGGAGGTGCTAACAGCTCCTTTGATTTCAGCAGAGACATCCACGTGTGACAACAGTGTCGTTTGACAAGAATTCAGATATGACTGTGATGAACGGCATCTGTGTAAAACCCACACTGTTGCACGGAAGTGGTACAAAGCTAAGGAAACCAGAGCATCCCATGCACTTGAAAATTACATCTTTAAAGTAATTTGAACTGATACATTAAAACCATCTAATTTTAAAAACACTCTGTATGTACTTCACGCCAATAATGAAGCTTACAAAAATGTTCTCGCAAAGACCGTTTCCTGAGTAGTCAGTACAAACGCATACTCCTCTTTATATCCCTTCAGCCATTCCCTCCCCTTTTAGAATAAAAACCACCTGTCTCTCTTAATTCTACTACATTGTAAGATCTTTTTCCCCGCTTTTGATACCATCTCAGTGTAATTGAAATCTAGAGATGACAAGTTCTGCCCATTCATCTGACCGTCCTCCAAATAAACACCTTAATTTCTCTTCCAAAAAAGTTTCTAACATACACAAAAGATCACTAAAACCATGTGCCACCAGCAGGTTGTTCTTTCAATTCTGCTTTTAATACTTTATCTGCTACTACGATTACAAAACCAGAAACAGCCCAGGGAGGTGTGACTAACCCAGGGAGGCACTCCAAGGAGTTCTATCCAAACACCTATTTTCTCTTACACACATACAAACTTTTTTTTATTTTAAATTTGATCAAACCTTTAAAACAGATTAAATAAAAATCAATTAATGGGTGGAAGTAGGAACACAGATGCACAGTGGCTGTTGCCCATACTGTCTTTGAGATTTGCTCCATTGCAAGATACCCGTTCTCCTCGCTAAATGACTTGGGGCAGCTTGTTTGTAACAAGCCAAACCCTTCACGAGCAGCAAGTCACCCTCACCCACATAGCACACAACACCTGGGGTGACCTCCAGCTCAGCAGCCATCCCACAGTACTATCACACAGATTAATACCTAATCGCAGGCCTCTCCCACACACTGCAAAATACGTCCAATGTTCTATTTCATGCTGGTTCTCAGAATGGGCCTTAACAGAAGATTGGCCCTTGGATTTGATTTGGGGTTTGGGGAGGGCAGCTGTTTAGTTGGGTTTTTGTTGGGGTTTTTTTGCTATTTTGTTTTTATTTGGTTGGTTTGTTTTTTAAACCATATGAGAAGCAGTTCTCAGGGCTGTACCAGCAGCTCTGAGCAGAGGGCTGTACAGTCATCCCCCTGTATTTGGCACTGGTGAGGCCCCACCTCGAGTACTGTGTCCAGCTTTGGGCCCCTCACTACAAGAAAGACATCGAAGTGCTGGAGCAGGTCCAGAGAAGGGCAACAAAGCTGGTGAGGGCTCTGGAGAACAGGTCTTATGAGGAGCGGCTGAGGGAACTGGGGTTGTTTAGCCTGGAGAAAAGGAGGCTGGGGGGAGACCTTATCACTCTCTACAACTATCTGAAAGGAGGGTGTAGAGAGGTGGGTGTCAGTCTCTTCTCCCAAGTAACAGGTGATAGGACAAGAAGAAACAGCCTCAAGTTGCACCAAGGGAGATTTCAATTGGATATTAGGAGAAATTTTTACACTGAAAGGATTATTAAGCATTGGAACGGGCTGCCCAGGGAAGCGGTTGAGGCACCATCCCTGGAGGTATTTAAAAGACAGGTAGACACAGTGCTTAGAGATATGGTTTAGTGATGGTTTTTGTCAGTGTTCGGTTGATAGTTGGACTAGATGATCTGAAAGGTCCCTTCCAACTTAGGCAATTCTATGATTCTATCACTTCTCCCTTCCTCTCAAAGTCCGCAACAGAAGACATTGCCAGAAAAGCCTCAGTCTCCTGGGAGTCTCACATGGCCCTTCTCTGGGGCCTCATTTTTCTTAATGCTATACTGCTTTAAATTAAATGTAAAGCAAATTAAATGCCACATTATTTGAAACATAAAGTGCTCAGAATTGTGCCAGCAGCCATAAAAACCACCACATGCAGGCCATCACATCATGATGCCCAGTCTCTGTGATGCAGGAAGGGCCAGAGGCTGCTTAAACAGTGTCGGAAGACCAGGCTGGAAAAGGAAAAGCTATCTGGTGGTGTCCCATTCCTCTTGCCCTTTGGAGTGGTTTTAGAAGTGATGTAGAACTTTCTCCTAGACTCCATCTAGGGAAGATATCCAGTCATCCCATTACAGAAGGGATTCCAGGAGCAATCTAGTATGCAGCAAGGATGACAGGGGTAGTTAAGCCCTACAGTGAAACAGGGAGTGATCCAAACCAGCACCAAAGGCGTGCCAAGATACACCAGTTTGAACACATGCATTTCTTCCTCCTCTTTTTTTCTAAGTCAGACAATCAAGATAAAATATGCTGGAAACTAATACGTATGATTCTATTTCTCTAGAATAAATTGAAGAATGTGTCATAAAAAAAATTTAATAAATACCAGCCCAAGACAGAAAGAGTAGAAGATCTAAGGCGTAAGAAAACCAAGGAATTACAATGGAAACTAGTAATATTTTGTGTGTTTCAGTTTCAGTACAAACTTTCCAGTTTGCTCTAAAGACATTTTACATTCATGTTGTGTATATTTGACATTTATATAAGGCTAAAGCATTTATTATTTAAGTATCCTGTTTAAATTGCCTTTTCTGTTTGTCTGGGGGGAGGTGGGGTATTGATTGTTTGACTTTAAAGATTTTATAAAGATTTTCTCTCAAGGTCTAATGTGGAACAGTGCTAGAATCAAAAACACACTATCACAATGAGAAGTACATTTTTAAGCATAAACCATTGCTATGACATTTTTGCTACAATAACAGAAGAACCGTCAAACTACTGAACTACGGCAGGTTATTGGTTTAGATCTCTTGACGTGGGTATAAAACTACTTACTCTTCTCGCAAAATAAATTCAATATTTTCTGGAGAAACCTGTCCTGTCACAGGATGTCTAAATGACGTGGTCTGCTGATTATGGCTGAAAGGAAAAAAAAAAAGAAAAAAGAAAAAAGAAATTAATATTGGTAAATGTAAAATGTACCTAGTGATCTCTAAAAGGCAGAACTGTTTATATTGATGCTTTGCTGCAGCTACTCCAGAAATTAAACATATTTCTGAGGTACTTTTCAAGCCAGAAACGTTTTCAGTTCCTTCCTGCATTCTTGTTGACTTTGCCAATGGCATACTGTACCATTTAATTATTAAACAGGTTAATGTTTTAAAAGCAAACTAGCTGCAATCCTTAGTTAGGGAGACGCACTTGAATTTATGATTATTTACACCTGACTGTTACCAGATTATTTAAACATAGCATAGAAATTACACAACAAATTACTGATTTGTATTTCTGTAAATTTCACAGAACAGAAACAGTAAAATAATTTAAAGTGTTGCTGGACAACACTTTAGACAATTTGTAATATTTAATGAGATCAGAGAGAGAGATTCTGTGGAAGACATTCCTACATGCTTTTTTTTTTTTTCCTCTAGTATGGTATTCCTTCAATGATTTTTCTTTACACCTCCATGTAGAGGATCATATATAACCTCAGTTCTTCAGTTGCATGGCCTATATAAACCAACATAATTTAGTATTTCATCTGAGTTGAAGTAAAATTGGGATTTTCTATCAACTTTCCCCTAAGAGTACTACCTAGACGTTTTGCTACCCCCTGTGAAATATTGCTATCCATTAAAGACAATTATTTTATTTGTCTGTGTAATTGTACTCATATAATGCAAAAATACGGAGTGAAGAAAGCTTATTTCAAGATAAATTGGTAGTCTTCCCTCCTCCCCAAAGTAGATAATTTGAATTAGTTGTATAGAAAACACCAGACAATTTCTATAGTCTCATACCTGCTAAGCCCCTTATTCTCAGCCCTGTCCAAAGTAGCAATCTATAAAAATCACAAATCTTAAAGAAATAAGAAACTGATGATCGTATTTCAGCATTAGAAAGGTTGTGTCTGACATGCTGTTAGGGAGCCTTAGAATTAGAGAGAGTAATGAAGCAAGAGCTTACTTATTCAAGGTTCTGAACTTTTATGGGTTTAGTTAACAATATTTAGGTAAACAACATCCAAAACTAGAATTCTGATCTCATGCAGCAAAATCTTAACACATTGCAAGTATATTCAGAAAACAAAAATACTAAGCCTTTTAAATGAATTGCACCTCAAAGAATCAAAAGTGAACGTTTCATCCACTTTTTTGTTTCAGAGAGGATTTGGGTTTTTTCCTCCCGTAATGCTCAGCAATTTCAGGTCTTACAGGTTTGCCTCAATTACCTAGCACAGCAGAATGTCCCCCCAGAAAGAGAGTAAGGCATAAAGAAATACAGGGTTTCAAAGCAATGAAATTCCAAAGAGGTAACAGCCTTTCTGCAGAGTAAAGGGCAGCTAAAAATCAAACAGTGCACCCGTAACATTCAAATGTAAATAGCTCAGGACATGCTTTGATTTAAAAAACAAAACAAAACCAAACAAAAAACACCACCAGAAAAACCAAAACAAAATAAAAAAAAACCCACAACCCCACAAACCTCTCTAACAGCAACAAAACTCCCCCACAACTAAAATCACAAACTGCTCACACTAGTCCCACTTGGACCAGGAACAGCAGGGGATGTTTTCTGTGTTATAAACTTTTCACCCTTTTCCAATATGCCTTGCTACAGGAAGTCATATATAAGGGACCAATATAATGGACATTTTCAATGAAAAGCTGAAAGCTGTGACAACTTACGCTACACCAAAAGGACTATTCCCAGCCTTGCCAACTGCAAAAATTGTAGCCCTATAGCCATTAAAAACCATGAACAACATATTAGGATATCAACTATCCCACAGCACCAGCAACAGCAGTCATTTCATACAGTGGTGAGAACTGACCTCTGCTACAGAGGTGGGTTCATGAAATACCTTTGTAGTTTCTAACTCTTCAGTTTTCCATGAAATAAGAGAACAGGAGAAAGTATTTCCAGTAAGCCTGCAGCGCTATTATCTACAAAGCAACCATGATCTTTTTCGCACAAAAGGACTGAGGAGTATTGTTTTCTGAAGAAGCACTTTTACACGAGTTTATATTCTAATTTTGAGTATACATCCAAAGAAAGGAATAGGAACTTGCACATGTCAAAGAAAATAATAAATAATTATAACAGTAACAATTAAACTCCATTTTTGCCACACAGTTCAAACATTTTTAAGTTATACGTCTTTTCTTTTAAATCAGGACTGAAAGCAGTCTGTTTAACCTTTGATACTTAGGCTAGGACTACTAGCAAAAATGCAAATACATCGTTAGCTTTAAAAAGGAAAGTACATTGTCAGCTTTATTCTCCAGAGGCAGACAAACTGTCAGCAAGCTCTCATCTGCAGGCTTTTAGTCATTAATAACTCACTCTACAATTATGACTAAGAAAAAAGACTATATTCCAGAAGTGCTCTAGGGTTATTCAGGAAATGAAGTTACCCATTATACTATACTAGCACTTTTACAAATGTTTTATTATTTCCCATGAAATAAATTCACCAGGCCTTCAAAAGATGAATTAATCCTCTTGCTTGTAATTAAAGAGCAAGTCCATTAGTAATAGACTAATCATCACTGGCTAATAATAAAGTTTCAGCTGGAAAGTAAACACTTCTTCAATATCTGAGCAATTCCATTCTGGGACAAGATTTGCACTTTGAATAGTAAGAGCAGAGAAACCGAAGGATAGTTCTGTTACTACACAAAATGCAGATGGTAATTTCGTCAACAAGAAGAGGACATACAAAACCAAAACTTCCTGCAAATACGCAGCTTCAATCCTTAGGACTTCACTGGGAAGAGAGAAATGAAACCACCGCCACTAACAATTAGTTTTGCAGAACACAGTGGTTTATTTGAATTTGAAAAGTGAGAGTTTAAGTGTTTTCCCTCATAGGACTCATTAAGAATAAGCAATACTATTCAAAATAACCTATACAACAGATGGCTAATGCCTTGCAACAAGGAATTAGATGGCAGGGAGATTTTTGTCCACAATGAGAGCAGTCAAACATTGGAAAGGTTGCCTAGCAAGGCTGTGGAATCTCCATCCTTGGAAACATCCAAAATGTGGCCGGATAAGGCCTTTAGCAACCGAATCAAACTTTTTAAGTTGGTTCCAACTTTGAAGCTGGCCTGGCTCTGAACAGGAAGGGCTGGATCTGACAAGGTCCAGAGGTTCCTTCCAACCTAAACTGTTCTGTCATTCTCTGCTGCTCCCTCCATCTTTCTCTGCAATTTAATTCTTACATCCCTTCGAAGCTTTCCCTGTATTTAAATAGATGTATTCTAAGAAAATTAGCAGTACCTTGCTTTGATTAGAATGAGGGAAATTGTAACATTAGATTTTTAGATTTAGATCATTAAATTTTTTTTTGTTTTTTCTTCATGTCCTTTTAAACATTTGCTTAACAGTAATATCTGTTTACACAACAATGATAACAACGTCTCCAGTGAGAGTGATGTAGTAAACATGTTGCAGTGAAAGTTCTCCTTCCTTTCGAAGCACTGACTAAGAAAAGACCTGGCACAGTTGTTCTCCAGACATCAGCTAACCAAGCCTCCCAGTAGTTAATCACCTATGTTTCCTCCAAATAGCAACTGCTGAATGCATTTCTATTGTCCAGAAATCTACCATGTATAACAGGCACAATAAATGAACCTTAATAAAAGGACACGATATGCTGCTCCACTCTCCATGCCTCTTTTATTCTTTTTTCGTTAGAGAAAGACTTAATACCCCCAATAAAGCTGATGCTTCACCACATGAATTCTGAACGCCGTGTAACTTGTATTAGTACACCACCACACACTGGAAATGCCAAGCTAACTTTTCTAGTAACATCACAAATTTTCTGTGTGATAAATTATGGCATTTTTCCTAGCAATCATAATTTAATTTTAACAGTTTTGTATTATTCTGGTTTTGTATAATTACTAATCAACAGAACGACCAAAACAAAGTAGGTTTGAAAACATGAAAAATCCACATAAAAATTAGCATCTACCACTAACATAATCATTACATTACACTATAGACAGCTAAAAGCAATTCTGAATTTCAAAGTTCCAGACCACCACTTTCCAAGGGTTCCTGTGGGTTTGTAATAGTTAAGACTCAGACTTTTCATAACAGAATCACAGTTCAAACACCGACCGGTTCTTTGAAATTAGATGCTGCAACACGAATTCTACCATTTCACAGCATACGTACACAACATTTACAAACCTAAGGATTGATACTCCCTCACTGTCTTAAGGTTGATGTAATACAGCAGTTTAGAAAGACTTAGACCTTCAAGTTGTAAACGATGTTAATACAGCTGGCTAATATTAGCCACATGTGAAAGCATGCTGCTGGAGCATCTAATGTAACTTCTCAGTTGGCCCTGGGTTCAGGGGTGGTGGTGTGGAATGAAATAACCTTACAAACTGGATGTTGTTTATGATCCTACTTGGGTGGGTGGGAGTTCAGACAGACAGACACCTGTATCCTTTGATAACACCTTACTGCTCGCCATCAGAATGCAGCCTAAAACATTTCTCGGGTATTGATAAATCAAGTCTGCAAATTTAACACTGCCTATCATCCATTTGCACCAACCTAACCTATAGTATGATGAAATTGAACTAATTTAAACACAGGAAAACCACACAATTACAATCCAACCTCCAATCCTATAGTATAATTGACACAGCCAGACACTTTTGCCTGCATGGATCCTCTTGCAGAACTCATAATTAAGATGACTTCACCTTTTTTTTTTTCTTTTCAGTTCATTTTGTATCTGAGTCAAAGCCAAGTTTTAAAAAGTAACTTTTGGACATGACTGAGGCTGATGACCTTTCATTTGAAGTCAAGTAAGTTTATAGATTGCCTCTAGAGTAATTTAAATGCCCATCCAGATGAATCTTGAAATGTGTGAATCAACTGCTGATTGAGTCTATATCACATTAACAACAAATTTCTAAGTTGCAAGAAAAATTCAAGTTGTCATTGGACAGACTGTCCTATGAATTACTATGAGCCATTTCTACAGTATTTTTTTCCATGTAGGCTGACTCCTTTAGGCTTACCTGCAAGACTAGATAAGCATGAACATCTTTATTTTGAACACCCCAAATGATGGTGATAGTTGTGGGTGAGCATCCATGCTTCTATGGCAGTTACTGGTGTGGGTGCAGCTGACAGAAGAATTCATGCTCCAAACAGGACAAAGTGCTTGTATCTAAACAAAGCAAACAGCCAGGCATAGTTTGCTTTATTTCATAACGCATTTCTGAAATACATCAATAGCTTCAAAATAGTTTCAGCATTGACTTCTCAGTATTTTTTAGATGCTAGCTTTTAGAACTGGTTGGAAAGAGTACCAATGAATAGTCCAAGAAAATCAGTGCCATCAAAGTTCTGCAATGAATATTATTGGAAGAAAAATACAGTGTAATACAGACATAATTTGGAACAATACCCACTAATTGTATTACACAAGCAATAGCACCTACTACAAGCTGAATGCACATAAACCCCCATCTTTTCAAGACACTGAACATTATCCATAGTTTAAAATAGTTGGGTGCCTCCTCAGAGTAGTGGTAAAATCCTTGTTTTGCTGTAAATTACTGTCTGGGAGGCTTTCATAAAGCCGAAATTTCACCCCCTCATACAGTTTAATTAGCACCTTAGCGTATGAATTACTACATATGAATCACAAAGTAAAAGTGATTCTCTCAAATCTCATATCCTCCTTAGACTCCTTAGACTATTGCCCTGAGAATTCACAAGTGTTTAGTTATTTAGTCAGTACACAATTCAGTAACTGTCTTGAGCAGCTATGTCTGTGACTACAACCAGTCAACACAAGAGCCTGAGCTTATAAAAACAACTAAAGGGACAACTGGCATGACATCAGATTACATCCTATTTTCACTTTTCCTTGTAAAAGCTTGCAGGCAAGAAAAGTTTGAAACTAACAGTTAAATGGTCAGTAAACCAACAGACATACAACAGACATACAACAGACATACGTAGTATCCTTCCTCCTACCTAGCTCACTAACGATGAGGTTAAAAGGGAACTGAAAATTTCTTTGGAACTGAGTCGATATTTTTTTCTCTCTTAATGAACTACCAAAGATAATTTATACTATTCAATAGTAATACTGGCAGGAAAGATTGTGTTGCTAATGAACATCCGTTTAAGAACAGATCTAATAAATCAATGGTAAGCTAATACGGAAAATGCCACAGAATCACTACAGATATTTTTCAGTCATTAAAAGAAAAGATAAAAGGATGACTGTAATATTACATCACAGGATCATCACAGATTTCCATGAGTAATACAGGTTAAAGTCATCTGCTGATTCACAAATCCTTCTGATGCATATCATGAGACACCATCAGGATTTTATGAATTCACAAAAAACACACTCAAGTAACTTGAAAGTTACATGAAAGTTACAAGGAGAAAAAAGCATGATAAAGTTTTGAAGACAAGGAAATCCTTAGAAAAGAGGACATTCCTGACAAGTGAAATTTGATTCTACTTCCTTACTTTTGCAACTGTAGAAAAACTACAGTCCTTGCCTTTAAGACTGAAAATTAAATTAATTCTCTGAGCACAGAAAAATAAAATTAGAAAGGTAAAAGATCACATTATTGTATCACATCATCTTAATTCTGGCTTGGAACTCACTTAAGCCTGTTCCTTTCTTTCCCACTAAAGTACCTGAAGACAGATGATCCTCCATAAACCTCAAAAATAAAATGCAGTACCTTCAAAACTATCTAAATTAATCCAGAACTTTGCTTCCTAATAAAAATAATCTTGACTTTTAGTGACAATGAAATGTCACTAATGTCACAATGTGAACAGTGGATTCAATCAGTGTTACATTTCTTACAGATACCATGTGAACCTCTAAGCCAAATCTTGGAAGTTTGAAATGGAAGTAGGAGTACATCCAATAGTTAAATACATGCAGTGGTGATATATACATGCATAAATTTGTATGCATACATATATACATATGTATATACGGGATATATATAAACACACACCTGCTTTACATAAAAATATTATATATCTCAATTTTTAAGCCACAACAAAACTGGTTAAAATAGAAAAGAAGTTCATATGCATAACATCTAAGTTTACAAATGGAGGCTGAAGACCCCCACCAGTTCTACTTGAACATATTTTACTTTGATGCTAAGACTTACACAATAATAGACATGATGATCCGCATTGTTCTAAATATGAAAGCAAATACAAGTTTTCCAGCATCCAGCTTTCATCTAAGTAGCAAGACATACACTGTAGAAGGCTGAAATAATTTAATACAACAGCTACAAAAATTGAATAAAACAGCTTTCAAAAACTTCATTTCTCTGCCATGTAAGACATACAACCTCAAAACATTTTCTCTTCATTGGCCTTTTTTATGTTGAAGACAGATTTCAGCTTCTTAAGACAAATGCACTTCTGATTTATTATTTATTGAATTTAATGCATAATAGAAAAAAAGTGATTATCAGAGGACAATACTGCAGACTGAGAGCTTGCTGGGCTGCTGTGTGTGCCCTTCAACAGTGTGGAAACACATTGCCCTTTTCCCCTTTCCATAAAATGGAAATGCTTTATCTACGCCTGTACCATGGGAATCAAGTTTTAATCAAATGCTGTTTTCCTACAAAATCACAAGTGTCCATAACAGAATTAAAGAATTATAACTAGTATCCATCAAGTTCTCTCAGGGCTACAGTCTAGAATACTGTACCCAATTTTGGATCTCCTCAGGCAGGAAAGGCATCAACAAAGTGAAGTGAGTTCAGTGGAGGGGCACCAAGATGGTCAGGAGCTCCTGCTCTGTGAGGGGAGGCTGGGGAAGTTGGCCCTCTTCAGCCTGGAGAAACAACAGCTTCAGGGTGACCTACCAGCAGCCTCCTGCAAGGAGGTAATCAAGAAGGCTCTTCACAGTGGTGCATGACAGAAGGACAAGAGACAGCAGGCATAAATTGCAACACAAAAGCTTCAGATTGCCTGTAGGAGAAGCTTTTTCACCTTGAAGGTACAAAGTTGTATCATGAGGATGGTAAAGCACTGGAACAGGCTGCTCAGAGAGGTTGTGCAGTCTCCATCCTTGGAGGTTTTCAACACAAGAGTGGGGAAAAGACCTGAGTAACCCGGTCTGACCTCACCACTGACCCTGCTTTGAGCAGGGGGCTGCATTAGAGACCTCCTGAGGTCTCACCCAAACCCAATGGTCCTACAGTCATAAGGCTGGGTATAGTTCCTATTTCTACCACAAAGCCAAAAAACCTCAACCAAAACGCAAAACAACCAAAACAGTTTCGCAGAACAGATCTTGCTAATAGAATAATGTAAAAACTCCACATCATTTAGGAAATAAAGACTCAAACTGGCATTAAACCCTGGTTTCTTCCTTCAACCTTTAGTAACACCATTCGTTAACTTCTTCACCAAATAATTAAATCCAAAGTTCATTTACATTCTACTAATAAATATTCCATGAAAGAGGAGAATTTATGAACCTGGGTTCCTGTGGTTATGTGCTTTTTATCTAATAGGACACATGTTCAAACCAAAGCCTTTCCTGTAGTTAAGGACATTCAAAACATGCATGGGTCTGTCTCAGTCCCCCTCTAGCCCTACCCATGTCCTCCACTGCTTCACGACACTGTTGAGATATTGACTGCAATCCTACAAACCTCATCCCCTTCAGACACCAGGCTAAATAATAAACAAGGATACTGGCATCACATTTGCTGAAGCACCGTTTAATATGAAGAAGCCACAATTCCCACAGCTCACACCTATTCCTGTGGGTTGGCTGTTCGTGTTTACTGGCATATATATTAATAAAAGTTCCTTAATTAGTAACAAACTGCTCCAGCCTATCCTGTGGTTAATTCTGAAATACTTAGAACTCTATTCACATACAGCTTAAGCCAAAAATAAAAAATTACAGCAACAAAGTTACTTCCTTTGGTCTGTGTGATTCTTGACTGCTTTAAAGGAGTTCCTCCTTCCCCAGTCTCACTCAGCTCACTGTGTTGGACAAAATATGATGCATCTCCTCCAAATTTAAATGCACTTGTAAAATACTTTTTCCTATCAAATCTTAAGTATAAAGTGGACTACAGTACACTTGAAAGGCACATAACATCAAGCTTTCGCTTGAGAGAACACCAGTAATACAAGACCATCCTGCCTAGAGCAACAAGTGTAAATTAATGGAGTCTATCAGACCAATTTTTCAGAGCTTTGAGTTACACAGCTACTGGTTACTTTCCTTTCCAAAGAGGCCCAGCACCTACAGTACTGAATTACTGACACATATAAAAGCCACGACGTTAGCATCAGTTTATAGACCGTTACCATAAGTCACACACAAATCCGTACAAACCCAGAGCTCAATTTACACTCCACAACTAAAACGGACAGAAGGCCCATTAACAGGGGATAGCAGGAGTCATTCCTAACAATACTTCATCCTCCCACTTCCTGCGCATTTCTTCCCTCCTGCCTGTGGTGCAGACCTCAGAGCCGTGGCCATAAAGCCTGGCCCCGCAGCACACCTGCGCAGGAAGCGTGCAAGAAGTGCGCCGTGCCTGCACGTACCACGCATGCGGAGGACCGATCCCTACCAGTCAGAGAAAAAAAACCCAACACATTATGAATTATAGCTGGCACTGCCATTAAGCAAAACTTCAAAGATTACAGAAAGGGGTTATTTGCACTGTCAAAGACTAGTTTCTCTTAAAAAAAAAAAAAAAATTAAATCATAGTCATCGATATATTATTGTGAATTACCATGTATTAATCATACTCTTTCATACCTCATATAAAATGGTTCTGAGGCCAAAGCTATAAAGGGGATACAACTTTACGGAAAAGTTATTTACCCAAATGTTTCCATCATACAAGTCACCCCACTGCGTAGTGAGTGACTCACTATGATTCATAACCTAAAGCTAGTTCCAGATTAAAATTTTGGGATCTTAACTGTAAAACAGACATGTAAGAGTCTCCTTTTAGATTGCCCACAGAATTTATAAGCTATCCAGAAATGCCTTTTTAATTCAACAGAAAGCTCTGCAGCATTAAAAAATAATAAGAAAATTATTGCTATTTTATAGCTGTGTCAGTTGTGCTCAAAGAAATGTAACTTAGAGCCAACTTCTCCTTACGGAGATGTAGAAATACTCAGTGGCCCCAAGTCAGACAAGCAGAGAAACTCTCATGACATTTCCAATCAAAGAAATTTGCCGTAGAACTGAAGTATTCTCTTCGGCACCTATAGAATGCAAAATGCTAAAATATACATAACACTACTAGACAAGTTTTACCAAAGAAAAGAAAACAACATTAAGATTTTAAGAATTTCAACATTGTATTAAACAGTTACGATCTCTAAACTTTTCTGCTTTTAAAACAAATTATTTTACTCAATGCAGAAACCCAAGAAAATTGTTTTGAAAATAAACCATTTTGGTATGTAACGCCAGAATTTTTGTTTATGAAACATAAACCAATGAACTAACTCTGCAGAAAGAAGGCAATTATTTTCGGTCATCTCCTGTCTCCTCTCCAACTCACAAACCCACCACTATGTAATCAAAGCCTGTCAGGTCACAATATCACCTATAGCAATGGCTTCATAACAATTTACATTATTGGCATAAATTATGCTGAGTTTAGTGTACTGAATGTCTAAGTATGTGAATCAAACATAAATCAAATTTAAGGAAACTCATATAATCACATTCTGTGTTTAATTTCTTGAACCAACACACTGCACTATCAGAAGGTAAAAATTAGAAAATAAAATATTAAAATAAAATACAATCAGATAGCTGAGAAGAATGGCACTGAGAACAACGCAGCCACAGAAGAAAAATTTGCATTTTCTTAATGTCACTAAGTAGACACATTAACAGTGCTCAAACAGCCAGCTCAGAAAAAGCCCACAGTAGACACAGGTGATGATAATATGAAGATCTAGTGGGTAAGGAAAATAACACAAGGAATGTAGACAGACAGACATTTTCACTCTTTCAGTCTCAAAAATAGCTTTAGCTAGCAAATACATTTTTAAAATTACTTTGTTGGTTTTCTGTGAAGTGGTTCAGAGGTTTCGTTTATATCGGCAAACATCAATATCCATTATTGGATAGCATGCAGTCATTCGGGGATAGCACGCATCTTCAGCTCTGAATTAGACTCTGTGTGAAACCACATTATCCCATTGGAAAAGATGAAAACTTCTTCCTTAAACACATGGAAAGTGCTATTTTTCAATGTAACTGGAAGGATGACGTAACTACCACCTTTCACAATAAGCCTGGAAGTCAACAGCCAAATATAACAGCCAAAATATCAACAGCCAAAACAGATTAAATCAAGCTCCTTAACTTCGGTTCAGGGAGCAAGCTGCAGCAAAACCCAGCCAAAGACAGCTCTTAGTACATCACTATATATAGTGGAGTTATCAGCTACATTCCCCCCGTACCACTTAAGCAGCATGTTACAGCCGCCTTCTCTGGTTCTCGTCCTGTAGCTCCACCGTACTGAAGCCCCTACCAGAGCACTCTATTCTCACCAACATGAAGCCGGTGCAGATAACGTCTCCAAGAGTACAATGGCACTGCTCTGCTGCTGCTTTATCGCCAGGCCTTTCACAGCCCGTACGGCTCCATCACAGAGCTCACATAGCTGAATATCAGAGAAATAAGCCCTTAAATAAAACCTCAGCCAGAGGATTTACAGTATTACCCACCTCTCACCTTTGTAATGCAAGGTCTAGTTCTCTACCATCTCCCTGAACTGGCCAGGGACCTGTGAGGACATTCCTGTGCTGGTCCTTTCTGACCTCAACCACCCACCACTGTTCACCGCCGTCAATAACACAGCCAGAGCGGCACACAAGCACCGCTCCGGGAGTGTTCCAGTTTGCATGTCTCACCACTCGGCTGCCTTTCTTCGGTCAGCCGATGCACAGGCAAGAGCAACGCTGAAGCGAGGGAATCTGGCAGCAGGCAAGCTCTCACGTTGCTGACGAGGCCTGGGGTGAGGACAGGGAGCACTGGCAGGATTAGAGATTGAAAGAAATTCCGAAAACTTTGTCAGATCCTGCATTAACTCCTTTCCATGCTGAGCAAGTCTCTATCAAGCATGTGACTGAAACTTGGCAGCTATGAAGGTGAAGTAACTTCACATGAAATAATATTTGTTCTTTAGGTAATTATTTAACAATACATAAAATGACAAAATGCCTTTGAAAAATGTGCATCTTCCACTTACAGAAAACTTTGTAATCTCTTGAAAATACAGGTATTAAATAGTCCTTCACTATTTAGAGAATTAAAAGTTTTTTTCCCCCTTCAGATGCAGCAAGATCAAAAATAAAGTGCTCCAAAGCACATGAGTGAGTAGAGCCAGACTACGAGCTAGACACTCCAGAAAAATTCAGAACAGCATTACAGTAAAAATGGTTTTATTCAATGCTAACTTTTAGAATGCAAAGAACCCCAAATGCAACACGTTGAATACTGTACGATTGATCAAGAGGATTACAGCAGCGCAGTACCTTTTCATGCTTTTAGTGCTTCAGTTGCGTTTTAATTTACTATTATAGAAAATGCACAATGTTTTAAAAAATGCTTAATCAAATGTATAATCTAGCAATTTAATTATTTGCAAAAGAAGATTCAGTTGTTTTGGGGGTTTTTTGGTGTGTTTGTTTTGGTTGTGGTTTACATATTGACTATTCTGTACAAGTAAACCACCACCAGACATCAACATTGCAGGGATTTTCTGAAGAACTCTGGGGATCTTCCTCTCCTCTCCAAAACTACATTTGACGTTACAGCAACTGAAACCAAAGCCATGATTTTTCCTACCTTCTTGGACAGTGTGCCACACTACATTAGAAATTTTTAGCTTTAATTTCATAAAATGTACTTAAGTTTATTTGCTTTTCACTTTGTACAACTGTAAAATATGTAAACTACTCTTTTCCAAGCGTCCTATCTGCTTTCCAAAGTAGTTACAAAGAATAGAATAATTTGTCTACACAGCTGCTCACTTGGTCTCTCATTCTTCCATATGAATTCTGTGGGCTCATGAAAAAGCTGTAGCTTATAGCAATAACCTCCACAAAAGGGGAAAAAGCTCCAGAGCTATTGTTTGGAAGCTGGTTAGCTGTGACTGCTACATTCACCTTCTCTGGGACTTCATCTGATTACAGAAAGTCAAAACTTCCAACTAGGAAACAGCTCCTCTAAGAGAACAGCAAGTAACTGGACAAACCCTAGATTATTTCCACCTGATGACTTCTGTTCTGCATGTAGAAACTTAATTTCCGATTAATTTCTATTTTAATTTCTCATAATCAGCTATTGAAATTAATCAAGGTCATGAATCATTACTCTGAACATTTGCTGCCCATACTTACTTAATTCTAATAAAGTAACCACCAAGTGACACTTATTCCTAAAATGTAACTTAATAGACACTGCAATTACACTATCTTCAAAGAATAATAAATCTGTAAGTAGCACAGAAGAGAGTAAGACTTCAGAGTGACTGATTTTTGCTGAATAAGTCATCACTGACTTACAGAGTGACGCTGCTTCAAGGTTAAATTCATCAGTTTTGTGTTATAAAGTTGAAACAATTTGAATTCATTGAGTGAGGACATTTTGGTTATTTTGGGTACTTGGAAATGTGTCTTTACAGAGAGATCAGGTTCTCCCACAAGAAAAGAGAAAGAAGTGACTAAATTTGTAAAACTTGAAGTGCAGTAAGTTTTTTCTGCATCATTAACAGACAAAAGAAGTTAATGTTTTTGGCTCTACTACACTGGGATTTGGGAGATCGGGATTTAGATCTTAGCTCTGAAGCAGATTTCTCATGTGACCTTGTTGAGTAATCCTATTTTTGTAAAATCATCATTTCATTAACATTTAAGACTTTCAAAGGAGAGAAAAGGTGCCTACCAATTTAGAGTCTAACCCTCATTTGCAGCTTTCAGAGTGCTACTGCAGTACATAAAAGCAAAAACTTCCATTGTTTTCCAACAGTAGAAAGGACTACCTCAACCTTCCCAAAGAATTCTGGCAAACCTGGGAAGCAAGAACAGGCTGAGAATTTCTGGAACTAGCTAAACAAGACACATTGTTGTCTTCCAAGTTTAATTTTTACAGATTTAGGGAAAAATTCTTCCAATGCACGGAAGTTTGTTCTTTAAAATATTTATGTCCAACATAAAAAAAAAATCTTTATTCTGAAGACAACATTTTTGGCTACATCAATTATTCTTTTCACTTCGCATACTAAGCACAGGGATGTGGGAAGAAGAAGGTTGCCCCTTTTACTAGTGTACTTTTTCACAGCTGTGAGGTAACACACTGTAAAACAGCATACAATTCCATACAAAGATAATAAAACCTCATGCATTACGATACCCAGAAAGCAAGTTTAGCAAAATTATTCGATAAGATTAAATTGCCAGTGCAATTCTTCAAAACTGAACCAGTTCACACCATCTGAAAACTTGCATCTCCAAATGCACGACTTATCAATAACTGCACTGCAATGTCACGTTCAGCCTAACATGCCCTAGAATATGTTTGCTTTTGTGATGTCACATACTGTCATCTTATTACCGTTCCCTGAAAACAACCTAAGAATCTAAATCTAAGGTAGTGATGCTAATACAATAGATTAAATTCCAAAAGTGATGAGTGGCAATATTAATTCATCTCCAAGTACATAACTACATTGTAATGCAAACTACTGTCAAATCAGAATAAAAGGCCAGGAAACGCCCAGTTTCTGAATAAGAAGATGCTCTCTAGGAAAAATAAGGTAAATTAATTATTTTTACCTTGTATGACACAGACTTTGTTTTATATACACAGTATTCTGGGACTTTCGTGTTATATGCCATGACCTTAAGCGTTAATACCCTGGAATTTAACTATTCTCAGACAGCTCACAAATTCTGCAAATACCAAGTGCATATTCTACATTTTTCTGATGTGAACAGGTTGCAGAGTAAAACACTGTATTCTTAAGACATTAAGAAAAGGCAGCTCAAACTTGTTGGCACCTTGAAATGTCTGGCCCTACATACCTTACATACCTACATGCCTGTTTTCATTCTCAAATATTTCTGTTGACATGAATGTAAATTTTATCTGCATGAGAACTAGAAAATAGACACAAAAGCTATTTCTTTGATACATCAGAAAATGACAATTGAGAATTACTGTGGGAAGAAAAAAATCCACTAGAGTTCTACTTGGAAATAGTTATTACATTTTAGGGACAAAAAGCAGAAGGTCTAAATATTTTTGTTTTAAATAACATGTAATTGTTATTTAATAATGTAATTGACTTAATAAATAATGTAATTGATTGACGCTCCGACACTAATGTTTCTGATTAGTCAGCATGCCCTACAGGAAAGGACAACAAAAATAAGAAAGGGGGAGGGGGGGAAACAACATAAAAACAAACAAAAACTCAAAAACACTACCACACATTCCTATTTCCACAAAGAAACTGAACAGAACTTACTCTTTCACATATATTTTACTGAAAATGGATTTCCATAACTTAAATCTAACTATTTCACTATTAGTTGTTATTAGTAATGGTGTTAAGAGTATTTCCCTTTAACTGAGGGAACCCAAAATCTGCATCGGCAGAAGACACCCGAACTCTCCAGCTGCAACAGTGGAGCTACGATACAGCAGAGATCAGTCAGGTTCTCTGCTGTAAGTTGGGAGACCACCTCCCTGCACTTTATACTGAAGAGTCATTGGAGGAAACAAAACAAAACAAATAACCTTGACAGCAGGATCAAGAATCATGTTATGTTTCTTAATAGTCTTCCCCAAAAAGCTATGTGAAGGAAGAAAAAAGGAGAGGTGTACCATTTTTATTAAGTGGTCTTACCCAACCCAAAATCACAAATGTAAGGATGGTGGTCCCATTTTAAAGATATTTCCTGCTGCAGTTAACAGCAGATTCTTAAGAGGAGAGAGAAAAAAATAATCCATATACATGACATGTAACACCAACTATTTTTGGAAGCAATGAACCTTCATCTAATGCCAAGTGGCGTTTATGAAAGACACATGCAAGATGCCACTTTTCTAACTGCTTGCCAACAGAAGAGGAAAAAAAAACCTTAAAGATTTCTTTCATGAAATCATCAATTTATGAGAATCAGTAATTCATAAAAATGAATTCTATGCAGTTGTCATTGAGGAAGAAAAAAAAAAGGTTCATAAGAATTCTGGTTCTGTTACAGAAAAATTATTATCAGAGCTCAGAAACCAACTACTACCTAAAACCACCATACGAGGGACCGGACTGGCAAGAAACTGCATGCCCTTCAATAGGCAAGCCACATTGTAATACACACAGCCAAGGTCACTGGCTTTTTACAAGACTTCTTCCCCTACGCAAACCAAATTCCAGCAACTAAAGAAAGTCACGTAAGCACTACAGGGATTTTCCTTGCCTTCTAATCCTCTACAACCGAGATGTTCTCTTCTGTTCCTTGAGCTCCTAACTGTTCCCTGGGGCTGGAAGTACACGTAATTCCAGCTCTCCAAAGAAATATCCTGTCCTCTTCTTCACACAGAAACTAATGTATAACCATATTATAACCATTTATGTTATATTCGTATATAATTATACAATTTTTACAATCAAGATCACTATATATTCATAAATTCAAGAATTAAAACCAAAGTACTAACTGACCTATGAGATTCCAAGTAGAGCAGACTTTTTAAAACGCAGATATTCAGAATGCTGAATGTGGGGCATTAGCAGCAGCAGCAGTTGTTTTTACAAATTAAATCTCAATGGTATCAATTAGCAGATTTCTCAGGAAATAATTAAAACTAGATTCTCAATTCAGTGTTCAGAACACCGCCTCTTCTGCAACCTCTGTAATACAACAGACTCTTAGAAAACTTTTAATTTTCAATTTTCTCAGAGCCTGTATTGACAGTATTATTTTGTAAATGAGAAGTTTCAGGCACTCCTATCTCCAAATATTGTAACAAGGATGCGCATGTATTGCTCCAGGCTCTCCCATCCCCAGTCTCTCTAAACTATTCAACTCCAAGCAGGATTTTGACTTTACTTTCAGTCTAACCAGCCTGCCATACCACTGTGGTCACTATAGAATTCCTGAATTAGAAGCAGACAGACAGATTGCAGAGACATATTTTAACTTCTGAAAAAACAGCTGAAGTTCAAGATACATCCATCTCAATCTTTCTTAAGAATGTTTTCCACTAACTTTCTACACTCTATTCATGGAAAAGTATCAGGCATCTGCACCAAGCTGGCACGAAAATGTACAGAGAGAAAGAGAACATAAGCCCTTGAGTTACAGCATAACATTGCTCTGGCACACTTTCTCTTCCTTACCCTGTTTTCTTCATTTCTATCCCGGATACCATTGTAGATATTGAGCTGCTTTCATTCATAAACATTTTCTTGTTACTGAGAAATCAGAAAGACCAAAGAGGGGAATCTGTACTACAGCATCTCAGTATTTCCACTGTGGAGTTTCCAAGAACAAATTTGAACAGCTAATGCTTCTAAAAAGCATGAATAAAATTTATTACAACTAAACCCATATAATTTACTAAAACATCCTCAAAAACCTGAATTATAGCAGGTAACACTTCCTGATCATAAATTTAGAATTACTACAATGCAGGCAGCAAAACAGAGATTAAGGTAGAACTTGTAAGATGTCAGTTTTTCTTGGCTTGTGTATGCATTTGTCCATCTACTATTTTGTAGTTAAAGGTCTCATCACATTATTTTAACTGCCAAGAAGCAGATTTCCTACAGAGGACTAAGAAAGGAAGTAGCGCTACAGGCCCTTATCAGCCTTATCCAATGTGAAATATGATTATTTTACAAAAAAAGCAAATATCATATCATTTGCTGAC
>VYZM01017531.1:0-74342 GCA_013398915.1 Dromas ardeola
AAGGAGAAAAGGGAGGCAAAGGAACTGGGGAAAGTGTCCCCTGCCCTGGGTGTAATTATTAATAAATTCTGAGAGACAGTCCCCAGTGCACGGGCAGGACAGCAATACCACATAAACACCCCAAAATAGCTGTCTGAACAGTGATGTTATCATATCATAAGCCGATATCGCACAGGACAGCAAAATGATAATCTTGATCCCTCTTCCAGACATGATAAACGTCATCGCAGGGCGTACATAAACCGTATAGGAATTTACCAGCCATGAGAACAAACTAAGCAACATGGTGACAAGCGACTATTTACTTAATACAATGAATGCAGACAACAAATTCGTTTTTACAAGCTCTAGTTGGATTTTGTCATTATCTCAACCCTTCGAGCCCCACGTTGGGCGCCAAAAAGGACTGTCGTGGTTTTGGCTTCAGNGTCATCGCAGGGCGTACATAAACCGTATAGGAATTTACCAGCCATGAGAACAAACTAAGCAACATGGTGACAAGCGACTATTTACTTAATACAATGAATGCAGACAACAAATTCGTTTTTACAAGCTCTAGTTGGATTTTGTCATTATCTCAACCCTTCGAGCCCCACGTTGGGCGCCAAAAAGGACTGTCGTGGTTTTGGCTTCAGACGGCAACAAAGAACCACATGCCGCTCGCTCGGGCTTTCCCAGTGCGGGAAAGGATCAGAAGAAAAAGGCAAAACCCATGGGTTGAGACAAAGGCAATTTAACAGAACAGCAAAGGGAACAAGAAAACAACAACAATAACACGGATAGAGGGATGTACAAACACGATTACGGAACCACCGCTCACTGCCGCTCACCGACCAGAACCAGGACCCCCAGCCCGCTCCAAGCTGCGACTTCCTGCCCCCCTCCCCCGGCAGCTCCGAGTGGGCACGGCTCCCATGGGATGGGATACCTGTGTCCCTGCCGGAGCCTGGGGAGAATTAACCCCATCCCCGCCGGAACCAGGACAGTGGGAGAACAACAATTTATGTTTGCAGAAGTGAAAGCATAATTATTGTGAGGAAGGAGATACTAGGATGAAACGAGACAAAAAGATGAGGATGAGTACTGTTACAATGGCTTGGTTGTAAGATCCGCTGCCTGGTGGAGCAGTTGCTCCGGGAGACTTCTTCTTGCGGTATTTTAAATAAGCACAACACTAGTGTTTATCCCTTGGCCTACCAAGCACTGTGGGCTAGTTGATCTTTTAGAGAGGAATTTTCCATCTCTAATTTCTGTGTTTCTAAAGCTTCCTCCTCTGTAGAGCACTGTTTGCCACATCAGGGGCAAACCTCTGAGGAGAAGACAAACAAACTAGCCCACATGGAGAGAAGATCAAAATGAAGTAGAGAACTAAAGCATGTTTGCGTGTGATACTTTACAGCCACACCACAAATCATAGCCAGGCAAAGGCAGTGGCAACCAACCTTCCTTATATTGACCTCTGCTAGAAACCATAATATGAATTTTCAAAGGACACAAGCAAGGAGAACAGACTCTTCTTTCCATCCTCTTGCTTTAATTCTTCCCATCCCACTCCTGACTTCATTTCTTTCTCCAATATCTCCATCTGCTCCATCTGCCTCTTGCCTTTCATCCCCAAGGTCAGTAAACTGAATGTTTAAATTCATTACTTGGAACTGTATTACATCCATCCTAACCCCCATCTAATCTTGTTTCTATACCTTAGGTATCAGAGTGGTATGTCACATATTTTAAATACCATGTTTCAGTCAATCCTCATAGCAGTTCCCATCTTCTCTGGCATGTCTGCCATTTTTGAAACACATGGCTGTCCTTTTGCCTTTTGTTTTCCCTGATGGTCCTCTTGTGATTTCTTCTACCCCCTTAATTGCTCCATCATTGTATACTCCTTCAGCTTCCTAAGGGAGAACTTTTTCTTATCGTAATTTTTGTTCTCCTTCATCTTGTCTGCAGGTAATTTCATACACACAAGAACGGTTTAACTACCAGTGCATGTTTGTACTCTCTACTCCAGTCCTTTATCTTCCTTTTCCAGTTTACTATACTATACTATACTATAAATGCCACACCACACCCTACCCCGCCCCCCAGCCAATACACATTTATTTGGGCATTGTTTTTAATTGAGACCTTTCTTTATCTAGGTCTTCATATTCAGGCAATGTCTAAATTTTGCAGATATTTTCTGTGTGTCTTCTTTTAAATAATGTCCTTACTTATCCACAGAGCAATATATCTCAGCCTGACTTCAGTCACTTCGTATCAAAATTACTGTGATATCTTTTCCTCCAGCTTTCAAAAATATAAACTTCAGTCATATCTACGCAGAACCGTGCAACAAATGCCATTGCCCTCACCTGTCACATTGAAAGCAATACCTTTTACTTTCCGTCCCTCTCTTGGCCCATCCTTCTCTACTTATCATCACGGCTCTCAGCCTGTCTTCAAGTTACTTCAGTTTCTCACATCGTGGTTTTGCTGAAATTTGCTGTGATTGGCACTGAAAAAAACCATCTTGCACTCACACTGGCTTTGGCCTTTAGCTCTGCCCAGCACTGTCCCTCCCTTGTGCCACCAAATATCTATGTGACTGCACAGTGAATTGGATAAGGAAGATGAACTGGGTTATAAAAATGACACTGCCCTCGCTCTCCAGGGGGAGCTTGACCCAACTCTGTTCTGTTGACAGCATTGGAAATAGGCAATTGGACCCATTGTTTTATGAATCACAGTGATACCAGCCTAAGAGCACAGGATAACCTCAGTGAGTGTCCTTAGTGTGAGGAAAACCCCGAAAGCAGCACTGCAAGCTTTTCTGTCGCATGCACTGCCTTGCTGTGAGGCTGCTCCATGGGGCTCACTTTCAGGTCATTTAGGATTCGTAGGCTGTGCCAATAAAGAGGTCACTGCAGTAGGTAATTTTGGCAAGGTGACCAATAGCTCGGTTACCAGCTGCGGAGAAGTCTGATATTTCATCTATCAGCTGTCTGCTGGCAACAACTTTGGGTTATATTGTCTTTCAAAGCTGCACACCCAAAAGAGTATGCACGTGGTATAAGACATCTTTCTTATGGCAAAACAAGTGAATCACTAGCTGTTAGATGACTCTTGTTGGTGAATGGATACCAAACCACACTGCTCTAATTACAGGAGGTTTCTAAGGTGCCCTCCTTTATTCGTATTTGACTTCCTATGATTCATCTGTTGGTTTTCAGTCTGTCTTTTTTTCACTTCCTACACCTCACTTGCTGACCTCTGCGGGACAGAAGCACTCCAACACAGTGAAAGCCACTACCGGGGGTAGAGTTTTTTTAGTGAGAAAAAACAGGCTTTCCTCCTTAAAACACCTAAATGCATTTAGCACCATCAGTTTGATACAATCCTCAGAGCGAACTCAAGTCAACAAATCTGTGTGGATGCAGCAGAAGGACACGTTCACCTCCTGAGCACACTGGCACAAGAAACAGTTTATTCAGGGGACAAGAAGAAATCATGTGTCACACCAGAAGTTGTCACAGTGGCTCTGCCTATATTTATATTCAGAAAGAATGTGGGAGAGACTTGAACCCTCCCAGCCGTCCCACAGTTGGTTGGGATGATGAGCAGACATGCCTTTTTCCCTTGGAGCAGGTTTCTCATTTGTTGTCAGACAGCATATGCTGCTGATTTTGCGCAGTTGCTGACAACTTAGCCTAACCTCCCAGGGGTGACACTGCCTTCCTTGATAAAGGGAGGAATGACAGAATTCAGCCTGGTGCCATAGTCTGAATTTACAGGTTTACAGCTGGGTTTACACAGAGAAAGGGACTGGCAGAATCAGTGAGTTACAACCCTGTAACTATATCCCTCTTTATTGACCAGTTAAACTCCTTGAACAGATGCTCTTGTCTGGCATAGGTATGTCAGTGACTTCTGGCATAGAAGTGATGTACACAGTGAGGCTATACTGTAGGATTAAACTAGAGAGGCTGAGAAGGCTTGGTGGACAAATGGGGGCATTTGAAAGGTGGACTGCATTTGAATACACAGAGTAAGATGCAAATGCCCAGAATACGCATGGCTTGTGGTAGTTATGTGGATGGTAAAGTGAAGGACAGCTTCGTGGATTATTCCTTCATGTTATCAGATGCCTCTGATCCCAAATTAACTTTTGTTATCAGATAGAGCCTTTGTACCACAAAGGCACCATAAAGCAGGAGGAAGGATATAAAATGCTAGAAGTGCTGCTTGAATGAAGGTGCACACTGTGTATCAATCTTCTGCATAGGATGAGTCTTTGCAAGCCAGCAGGGTCTGTGCACTTGTGGAATTCAGCTTGTGATTGCCAGAATAAATGTCTTTAACTAGAGAATCCCATATGCACATATTTGTATTGTTTACAAGCAATACTGTACAGAGGCCAAATGGCTGTGTGTACAGACATGCTCTTCTCCAGAGAGCTAACATGTGTGTTTGAACACCAGCTGTGGAACCTGTGTCTAGGGCTCTGTGTTTTTGTGGAAGAGAGTCATACCCTAACCGTGCCAATATGAAGCTGGGCAAATTGGTTTGACACATCTCCAGTTCTCAGAATTTTTCTCAGTCTCTCAAGTTTTTGATTTATTTTCAAAAACTCTCCACAGAGACTGTTCTTTATGTGGAACTTACCCTTCTGCCAGGCGAGACTGGAATTTCACCCATTCATAAAGGTAATCTGAGATTTTTTGTGTGTGCGTGTGTCTGTGGTGCCAACTCACTAGCACAGACACAGAGCCAACTCTTGGGCTTTGCAACCAAAAATATTCAACAAATAAAACAGCCTTCCTCTTTTCCTTCTTTCCCTTTCTCCCTCCCTCCCTTCCTCACCATTTCCACACCTTGCTGAAACTTGTGAAATCAAAACACCAAAAACATTCCAAGTAAACAGTAATTTACTGTGGATTATTACTCACTGGATCCATGCACACCATTCCCTGGGCAGGCGTCTGCTCTCACATCCTCTCTCTGCAGCAGAAAGTGCATCTGCTAGGTCATGACTAAGGAAAGGCACAGTCCTGAACAGTGGAAAAAACAGTGAGACCTCAGTAAAGCAGTGCTTGGGCTAGCACTGCACTAAATCATGGGCCAGAACATTTACCAAATGAGGCACATATTCAAAGAGCAACAGACTATGATGTTCACCTGCAGTGGGGGAACTTGCCTTATGAAGGGACTCTCTACTAGGCTGCACGTAGCACATGGGGTTATTCAGTGAGAGGTGATGTTCAGGCCTAGGTAGGAGATTTTGGAAGTAAGAAGCAAAAGCCAGTGCAGCTACTTGTTGTCTGACAGATCCATTTTTCACCATGAATGATCAACTTGTTTAAAAATTAGTAGTTCCACCACGGAGAGAGGCTTGCTTAGTCTAATTGTACAATTGTTACAAGCGACTGGAAACAGGGAACCAGTCTGATAGCATAAATTTCATCTCAGGAAGGCCAGCAGGGACACCAGCCAGCTTCTGTTTGTTACTAGACAATGTAACTTATTAATGGACAGAATGGGTCATTTTAGTTCAGTTTTCTGTCTCCAACAGTAGCCAAAAGTACATGCCTTGGATGGACCATAGGAACAGGAAAAGCATATAGAAAAATGACTTTTCTTGGTCATCTCTACCACTATTTTTACCTGTATTAGCTAAGTTAAAGCTAGCAAGAGGTGCTCCCTGCACTTCAATCACTTGAGAAAGAGTGATTGCAGATGTGTTTGAATTTATTTTCACATCTGTGTTTTCCAAAGTCTACAAAGACCAAATGTTTTGCTGAGGAAAACTCCATGGCACAAGGATGTCACACATTCCTAGGAGGAGGCGAAGAGAAATAACTGGGTTAACATGAATTACACTATGTTGCTGCCAAATATGTAGCCACAGCCTGAACTGCAAAGTCAATGAAGTCAGTTCTAACTAGCCATAATCTGATTCCATACTGTCCCCTTCTGTACACACAGTGGTCATAAAATTAACGAAAAAAAGTCTTCTTCTGTTATAAATATGTAAGTTTAAGCGATGAAATCTTTTGTCACCCCCATTACCCTCGAAAAAGACATTTTGCTGACATAAAGGTATTTTTTTTATCTGATGAAAGTTGCAGTATGCAGCAGTGCTCAGGGGAATGACGGTCTGTATGCACAGGATATAGACTGCCTGCAGCTACCTTCTTGTATGAGCCTGGCAGCAGGCAAAAGAGGGCAGAAAGAACCAAGACTAGCAGCTGACCTGGGGAAGATGTGGGTTCTTGTAGCTGTAATCAGTTATTACCACTACAATGAGCTTCCAGTGTTTACTGTACACATACAGATTGGTATGCAAGGAGATGGTCTGTCTGAATAAATAAACAGAAAAGGCCAGGGTCCAAGTCTGACTGAACAATAGGCTGGAGAGAATGTGAGCCTCCTCTTTAGCTGGACTTCCCTCCAGGAAACCCAAATTGTAATAAAATCCTACTGTATCCTGTTCCCTAGTCTGGGGGTGTTGACTCAGTTCCAGCTAATCATGTAGATCGTATTTGCAGAAGGTGAGTGGAGGCTGCTGGATGCAACCAACAAAGTATTCTGGAAGAAACCTCCCTGTTCTAGATGGGAGGAGAGTTGGCCTCAGCATTTTGAGAGAGGTTCATCTGTTCAAGTACCCCCAGATGTGACTGCTTCTTTAGTCAAGTCGCTGTCAGACCTAAAAAATTCATAACTCCTCTCCTGCCTCCTTATCTTGAGAAATGGGAATGGCTGTCCAAACACAGCGATTCTCATAATTCCAGCAGAAGGAGATTTCTAGACTCTGAGGCTCCCACTTCGAGATGCCTGGGGTTTGAACTGTACAGTATTTGAGACTTACCTATTTGGATTAGCGAGTCTTCTGAACGTGAAGCTTCTCTTCAATGTATGAGAAACTAAGGCATCCATTTTTCAAACTGTGGCTTTAAACTGACCAAGAGAAAGAGAGAGTTGGGACAGGAAGTTTCTAATGAGAACCAATATTGAAGCCCAAAGCTGGGCTGTAAGAAAAGCAGTTCTCAACCTTCTATAATCAACCAGACAAACAGTTTTCGGGGGTGGGAGGGGGTGGGAAGGAAAATTAGGGAGTGTCTGGAGCATTTTATATACTACTAGTCTTTGTCAATTAGGAGCTTAATAAATAAAGCACTTAATATCTAGTTAATAAAATGTTGTGATTTTAGAAAAATTAAATTACATGTTATAAACACAGCCATTTTAACTGGAGATTTTGACTGGAGTACTGATACTGCTTGCTGCCTTCCAACAGTCAGAAGTCAGCAAGTATTCTATTGCCTGTACTTTTACATTTTATGCATTGATGGTTCATAGTTCACAGATTGATTGACTTGATTGACACTGTTTTGGAGCTTGTGGTGGTGGCTTTGAAAATCAAGGTAGCTAGGATCTCTGAATGCTTTGATGCTTTTAATGTCACTTCAGAAAGAGATTTTTTAATATGCTGCATATTCATATCTGAAACTGTTTAGGTTATTATACCTGCCTTTTCAAAATCAAGGTAGAGCCCTTTTTTTTTTTTTTTGGCAAAGAAATTAGATATTTTCATGTCTTTTAGCAGGATTTGGAAGTAGACTATTCCTATTTTTACATTTCCTGTTCCAGGAAGGAAAGAAGGTTTTTTAATATTTTTTTTTTGCTACAGACCTTTCTTTCCTAGTTGAATCAAATCTGACTTAGTGGTGATACTGAAAGAGTTATACTTCCTGTTTGCTTCTGCTTAAGGAAAAAGTTCTAGTATGAACTGTTGAAAATGCAGCATATTTTTCTGTAACTAATTAACATCCCACTTTCTCCAGACACTGTTCAACATTTACTTATCAATGTAAGTCCTTACATTAACTAGTATCTCAAATGCCTTTCCTTTTTGAAATGCAGTCAGGAAAAGTATCAAGTATGTTATGAGTACTCTTTCTGCTCTACTGTAGAAACCATTTTTCTCTAGGACTTCTGCATTGAATCACATTGAATCTTATCATAAAAGCAGAGGTAAATGCTAGTCCAAATCCAATTCGGATTGCAATATACTGATTTTTACCTAGGACATGGGATTTTTTATACAATTCCCCTTTTTTACCCCTCTCTTCCCGTAATTACATTGTAATTTTGTGTCCTGACTCAGCTGACACATTCCACTTTAGAAGCGGCTACATTTTCAGCAACAATTGAAGTGTTTCCCACTGTACATAAGCTGTGAAATAGTTTAGAAGCTATAGGATAAACTAACATCCTCACTGTTATCGGTACATTTACAGCAATAACATGCCACTTGTAGTTATACTGTGTAAGCACTAACTCACTAATGATCATAGTTTATGGAGAAGCAAAAATTTCAGGGTCCATTTCATATATGTGGAAAGTGAAAGAAAAAATTTGGAGCCTGATTTTCAGTAGGTCCTCTCAACTTCTCTTAAAAGTCAGGCAAGGTTACATCTGCATGGTAAGGTCAAGTAGACCAAGAATCTGTAGAGCAGATGCTCTACACACACAGTTGATGCTGAGGTTCTGATATGCACGCTATGCATATTCCATTTTTTTTCAGTTCAAACCACCTTCATTTGGGTCCCCTGGACTGAATGCCTATTGAGGTCTGAGCATGTTAGGTGTGCTTCTGGAGATCATTTTCCATTTTAATTTCACTCAACAGAATCTAATCCCTGCACTCCAAAATCAGCCCCTGATGCAAAATAAAACACAGACAATAGAGGTGATCAGTGGATTTGCATCAAAACTACAGTTCTGATCTGAACTAAAACACTAGAGACACATCGTAAGTATTGCTGGCAGGATTGCTGTAAGGGTTATACTCTGGCCAACATTTACCTTACTTCACTAGACATTGCAACCACAATGCAGAGAAAAGGCGTAATACAGACTGACACATGGTTCTGCTGTTTCCAAGTTGGGATATGAGGTCCTACATTTAGGCACAACTCCTGAGGTATAAAGTAACTACACTTGTCTAAACTAGAGCAGTTTGTATCTGAAGATATGAGAATTCATTCTGCTTGATATTACAGACATACTGATTCAGAATAGGTGGTGACATGAAGCCGCTTTACTACCAAAAAATCTGTGTTTGTATTGATTTAAGCATTATTTTTACTGGTGGAAGCAATTTTTCTTGAGAGTAGTGCTTCAGCTCCATGGTATTTGTGTCCCTGAATAATGAAGTTGCATAACATTACATCACCGTAAGATACCACAACATGAGGATTCAGGCAGGAATGTTCCCATGTAGTATTGGCATGAAGAGTTACAGGCAACAGTGGAGAATCCTTTAAGGCATTGTTCACACCACTGTACTTGCATTGCCTTTTGTAATGACAGGTTTGTATGGTGTGTGGATACACTGAAACTATAAAGTCAGCCACCAATATCCAGCCTTTCTGTTGCATGCATAAATTCTCTTCCTGAGCTGACACAAATCCTCAGCAAACATATAGTTGCCAGAGGAACACTCTAGCTATAAACTATATCTGCAGTTGTCTTCTCTGAGCTCCTGTTCCCTAAGTAGTGGCTCTTCTGCCAATACAATCTGTCACAGTGAGGATGCACAGTCTGGGTAAAAGCAACTAAGTACCCCAGTGACGGGGCAACATCAGTAGCTATAAGCCAAGGAATGACTTCCTTGGGCTGATGTTAGACTTACGGTCATTTGGTTTAACCTTCAACTAAGGTAATTTAATAACCATATCAGAAGAAGATATTTTTAATGGAGAAATACTGGGGAGCCTGGTTTAAACAACAGCTATCAAAACAAAACAAAACAAAACATAACACCCCAAATTGTAGGTTCAGCCACATCATTTTTTAAGGTTGTGACGCTCCTCAGTAGCCCTTCAATCAGTCTCTGGTACCACAAGGCACCATGCATCAGTTGATGCTGATCTGTAGCATTGTACAATGCTGTTATTGTGGGGACAAGGAATGAAGTCAAATTGTTTGCCTGATGTACCAGTCAGCAGGGAACAAAACAAGTACACCAATGCTTAGGTGCTCTTCTCAGCATGGCAAAAGATTCAGATAACACACCAAACTAGATAACTTGGGTGCCAGGATTAAATTCAGCATGTCTTAAGAGGCTGGGGTTTTTGCAAACCCCACTCTGCAGTTTACTGAGGGGAAAAGACCATAAATCACTATAGACAGAAAATGTTTGGAATTTTAAAAAAAAATCAATTAAATTAAATTAATAAGAACCAATGGGATACTTGGTATATAAACACAAGAACTTTATGCTTTCAGAAGCAACTGTGCAGAGTACAGTTCCTGTCTCTGCTGGCTGCCTCTGTCCCTCTTGCCCAGGGTGGTGGCCTGTCACCCCTTGCCTGTGGCACCCTCTCCTGTTGTTACCCTGCCCTTCTCCAAACCAGACCTGCCAAACCTCACCTGCTGAGTGTGAGTCACACCAGTGACTCCTCCTGCCACACCACAGCTTGGTTCACACCTCATGTGCTGAGTGTCACAGCCGCTGCTCTGCACAGAAGCAGAGCTGCTGGGCACAGCACGGCATGGCTGTGTGGCCCAGAACAGTGCTGCCTGCAGCACAGCGAAAGGACATATGGAAAATATTTGTTTTCAACTCCAAACAGGACCTCTCTCATGCTTACCGCTCCCTGCCTGTTGCCATTACAGAGTTAGGGTCTCCGCAGCTCTGAAAATACACTTAATGCATTTATCTTGGTGTACCTCATTGTTCCCAGTCTGTTCCGCTTCTTAATAAGGAGGGAACTTGTGCTGACTCCTGTAGGAGGATAACAACATGGACATCAAATGCTGTCAGAGACTGAATTGAAATTAAAGTTTTGGGTAAATCTGACTTTGGACTTTATTAGTGAATGTATAGTTCTCCTGAGCCTTGTGAACTCAGGCAAAAGCAACATTGGCTATCATATCAAACAGAAAAACAAAATGCATAGACAGTGGAGGCAGGGGTACACATCCTATGAATATTATAGGGATACGGCCTGGGAGTGCAGTGCCTTGTCTAGGGACATAAAAAATATCAAGAAGGTTTTCTTCAGGTACATAGGACAACAAAGAAAGATGAAAGAAACTGAGCAAAACAGGAGACCTGGCTACAACCAACATGGAGAAGGCTGAGGTGTTCAACGACTTTTTTGCCTTGGTCTTCACCAGCGAGTGCTCTAGCCATGCTGCCCACCTCACAGAATCCAAAGGAAGAGACTGGGAGAATGAAGTACTGCCCACCATAGAAGATCAGTTTCAAGACCATCTAAGGAACCTGAACGTGCTCAAGTCCATGGGACCTGCTGAGATGCATCCAAGGGTCCTGAGGGAACTGGCAGATGAAGTTGCCAAGCCACTATCCATCATATCTGCCATGCCATGACAGACTGGTAACGTTCCCACTGGCTGGAAAAGGGGAAAAATAACCCCCATTTTAACAAAGGGAAAAAAGGGAAGACCCAGGGGACTACAGTCTGGTTAGACTCACCTCTGTGCCTGGCAAGATCATGGAGCAAATCTTCCTGGAAACTATGCTAAGGCACATGGAAAATAAGGAGGTGTTTGGTGACAGCCAACATGGCCTCACTAAGGGCAAATTGTTCCTGAGAAATTTGGTGGCCTTCTACAACAGGGTTACAGCATTGGTGAATAAGGAAAGAGCAACTGGTGTGATCTGCTTGGACTTGTGCAAAGTATTTGACACTGCCCTGCACAACATCCTTGTCTCTAAAATGGAAAGACATGGATTTGACAGATGGAGCACTCGGTGGATAAGGAATTGGCTGGATGGTTGTGCTCAAAGAGTTGCAGTCAACAGCTCGGTGTCTAGGTGGAGACCTATGTCTCCAGTGGTGTCCCTCAGGGATCCGTATTGGGACCAGTATTATTTAACATCTTTGTCGGTGACATGGACAGTGGGAGTGAGTGCACCCTCAGCAAGTTTGAGGATGACACCAAGCTGAGTGGTGTGGTTGATACTCTAGAGGAAAGGGATGCCACCCAGAGAGACCTTGACAGGCTTGAGAAGTGAGCCTGTGCGAACAATGTGTACCCACAGCCCAGAAAGCAAACCATGCCCTGGGCTTCATCAAAATCAGCGTGGCCAACAGGTTGAGGGAGGTGATTCTGCCCCTCTACTCTGCTCTCCTGAGACCCCACCTGAGTACTGCATCCAGCTCTGGGGCCCCCAGCATAAGAAAGACATGGACCTGCTTGACGTGACACCTCTTGCCTCTGAATAATTTGAGAATGGAATTTCCACAACAGAACAGATCAGTAGTCCACAGCACTTTTCACCTCACGCACCCCAGACACTAATATCAGTTATTTCACAAAACTCCACAGAAGACAGTAAAGTATAGGCTGCCAACTAAAAGCTTCTTTGAGAGGCTGGCTCATGTCCTGAAATTATAGATGCACAAACACAGCTGGATTTGTGCCATTTCTAATAGGCCAAAAGGGAAGCATCTAATATACATTTATATAGAGATAAAACACACCTCTGGGGATTTGCTGCTTGCACCTGAGGAAGTGAACAGTGACAACAGCAGATAAATAATGAAAAATAAATTATGTTTTAAAGAGTCCTTTCATTTTAATAGTCCATGGTGATGTTAATAATACAGGGAAGGACATTTTTTAAGCATTTATCTTGACATTTACCCTTATGCTGCCTTGGTAATTTAAGCATGCGGTTGTGATGAGGTAGAGCTTTAGCAGAAGAAAGAAGGATATAATTTATATTCCAGTTTCTTAGTTTTTACAATTCTGATCTCCTACTTTGAGGCATTACTAGAGGCTTTTCTGAGCGTATGGAGTATACCTCATCTTTTCTGAGTTTTAAGCCACCCAAAACAACCAGAGAAAGAAACCGCTTTTTGACTGTTTTCTGTTGCAATTATATGCATGACCAAGGCATTATTGAAATAAATTGAGGCTTTATGACTTTATTACTATTTATTAGCACTTAAACCTGGACTTCTTTGAACTAGTTACCATATTAACACAGACTGAAAACACAATCCTAGCTAGTAAGGCAAAAATAAGACCTTCATAATTGTCATTTCAAACCAATAAAAGGCAGCAACAGCAACAAAAGGGGCCTGAATGACTTCAGCATTTCCTTGATGATGGGATATGAATCCTATTGCTTACTAAGATGTAATGGTGACTGTTCTCTCACCTATTCTCATACAAAATGAGCTGATGGGGTTCCTGTTGCAGTTCTGGGTCACAGTCACAACTTTACAGCTGTCCTTACCTCCCAGCTCTGCAGGCAGCCTGAGCTGCAGGACCAGTGACACGAGGTGAATGTGAACATGCAGTTTCTTGAAGTGCGTAAGCACCTGAGGCCAGCTTGATCTGCCACTGCCCACGGTATACCTAACAGCCCAGCACATCTGCCCTTATCACAAATGCAAACTGAGCACGAGCACACCTTGATGAAGTGGTTGAACACCGACATCTTGGTGCATTTTGTGTAGTGCCCTGCAAATCTACAACTAATTCACATAACAGAAGCCAACAGCTCTGCATGCTCTACACTTACAGTCTATGCCTTGCTTTGGAGAACATCACACTGGTTTATTCACAAGTCTTTCTTACCTGTAGGCAGCATTGCCATCGCAGGAGGATGGGCAGGTGTAGGAGTGGCTTCCTGCTGGGAGGACCCATGCACCCAATGGTTAAAGCCAGGCAGTGCAGAGAACAGTGACCAAGTGGGGTTAAGACTGTGGAAAAGTGGAAGGGAAGCAAGAAAATTTAGCAGACAAAAAATAGTTCAGCAGAGACTACAGGCTGTGTCACAGCGACCTTGGATTGTGCCTGCAGCTGACTACAATGGGCTGTGTTGTAGCAAGACTTTGTAATGAATACAGAATATTAAACTGATGAAATGTTTTTACAGCTGGTTTGTTGACACTGGCATCACTGCACTCTCAGAGTTGGTACTTGATGTTTCACTCAGTTCTGAAGCCTGAAACCGGCCAGAGGTCACCAAGAGGGCCTGGGGCCCTATCTACATGCAGAAACTGCTCTCCTGCCAGTAATGGTTCCCAGGAATAGATCCTACTAACTACTTGCTACTGAAGGTAAGTTCCTCTGTTGGAAGAAAGAAACCATGCAACTGAAACGTGCATGCTTGAGGCCTGCTGTTTTACATACCATGTCTTGAATGAGCCCTTTCTGGCAGCTGTTGTCAATCGCAGTTAACTGATGAATTTCAGCATGTTTGTGCTTTCCCTTGCTGCCGTCCCCTCAATGTTGTTGCTTGCACAGTGTGGCAGTCATTTTCAGTGGCTGAAAGGGAGAGCTGGGAGCCCATGCTTGTGCTGGCCTTTGCTTCATTGTCTAGCCTCAGCACGGCTAAGTCACACTGAGACACTGACACTCAAAAGGATAGCGGGAAGGAAGAAATGTCCCCTTCAATGGGTTTTAAACTTCATATTTATCCTTTGCCAACTCTGCAGCTTGTTTACTTTTTTGCTTTTATAAGAGAGATTAAATGTCTTTCTTTTGTCCCTGGTGGCTTGCTCCTTCTGTCTTGGCAGAACTAACTCTGCTGTGGTGTCAGGGTTGCAAATACCTCAAGGAAAATGTTTCAAAGCATGCTTTAATTTGCTTTAAAAAAGTGGATGCAGTTCCATTGATTTGGGGTATGTTACACAGAATTTTCTCCCAGGAGTTTTGTGAGCATCAATGAATGGTTGTTACATCTGGACAAGACCTTGGATGAAGAAAGTTGTAAAAGCTTGATATTATGCTTAGGCCAAATGCTTTCTGATGGAAAATACTCAGCTTCTTTTTGTCCCGATGACACTTTGCAGTTTGAACACATTCATAATCTTGTGAACTGGCACAGTCTGACCTGTCTATCGAATTTTATAGGGACTGTCTTGCAGCAGGGTGGGGAAGAAAATTACCTTAGATGAACTGTTAATGTGCAGTGCTCTCTTCACAACAGTGTTAGGCTGCTCAGTTTCCATTTTTAATACCGACAAGTGTCCACAGACTTACGTAGCACACAGAGAGTATCTGTTAGCACAGAGCCTTACAGATCACATCTGTCAGCAGTGGTCTCACCCTCTAATTTGCAGTCCCATTTGAAGAGTCTCATGTATCAGCAATTCAAACTGAAAAGGCACTAGCTGCTTCAGCTGAGAGGCCAGGGAGGAAGGAATACTGTCATCTGAAAGATGATTGAGAACTGGGTCTGAAGAGATGTATTAACCACATGGTTTTGCTCCATTCCTTAAAATATCGTAACAATAAAACCATGTCAGGATGAACTGCTGTTTAGTGAGTAGAGATGAGGCCAAACGCCACATGAGTGCAAACAATAAAGTTCTTGATTCTACATCACCTGCACCTCGTTTAGCCACTGCAACAGACAACAGACTGACAATGCACAGGGTGCACAGCCGTGCAGAGTCAGGCCCAACACTGCTAATCGTGCCCGGAATGTACCCTAAATGGTCCCACCCTACTCTCACAAAATTTATGGGTTTCACCAACAGAAATAAATGTAGGAAATTTTAAGATGAAAAGAGTCTAGCACAGACAAGTCCTTAAGGCAAGGATTACCTGTCAGGTCCAGTGATCAATATAGAAACTTTCCCCAATCACGCAGACCAATCAATTTGTCTGAATTGCAGCAAAAAGAAGTATGTGTTAAAATGCTAAATGCAAGGGCCTTCATGGCTGCAAAGATGTCTAAATCTATGCATATTCAAAAGTTGCTGTCAAGTAGTCTCATTTGTATAGCTTTTCAATATTTCTAACTGATTGGTGTTTTATTTCAAAAAAAGCATACTTAGTGCTTGCCTAATGCTTTCTGTCTGTAAATCTCAAAATTCTTCACAAAAGTAGATATAAGTAGTCTTGCCCATTTTTAACCTATGAGAAACCTAAGGGCCTTGACAGACAAGCTGTGACAAATCTTGCTGTAGCGTCCAGAGAAATTATAACTCTGATTCTCTCTCCCCCTACAGTATACAGCTGTGTCTGCAGCAGGATTGCCAGAATGGAAGGTATGCCTGGTGTTCTAACACCCCAGTGCCATGTCTCCTGCATAACCAGCTGAAGACAAAGATGTTTTGAAGCTAATGCATCAGTCTGCACTGCAGTGGATGCTGCACAAGCAGGCTTTTCTCCTGCTGACTGTCCTGGGGAGTTGGTAAGTGGTGGCAAGCAGATAGGCAACCGTTTGGAAATCCTGCACAATGAAACTCTGCAGGGCTTACCTGCCGGCTGGCTGGGGCACAGAGCTTGGTCCCCAAATAGTCTACATCCAGTTGGATCAACATATACTTGATGTCATATCTCTACTGCATTAATTAAGGAGCTAAGCCCTGCATCTTCTAATTTGGAAAAGGATAAGCAACTTCATTACTAGGAATCTGCTTTTTCTTATGAGCATTAGGAGTCTGTTGATACTGACATATTACCTTCTCACCTTGTGACAGGAACATACGGAAGTAAAGGGAAAAGGTACAAGCAAGCTCCCTATTTATTTTTATTAATTTTTTTAATGCAAGACAAGGACAAATTATTATTTCCTTTTTGGAAAATGGAAAAAATATCTGCTTTGATATTAAGTATTTTCACTCACCATGCAGAGAAATTTTACAGTGAATTTTAAAATTAAATTATTATTGTTGCACTTCAGGCTTTTAGAATTCTTCCTGGTAGCTATTTCAAATAAAGACAACACAATGTAGATTGATCGTATGGAGCAATTACAGTTCTCACACAGTGGAGGCCAGATTTATTTCCAATCTTTAATGCTATGGTGCATTTAATCACAGTGCAATGAATATACATAAGAACATCATGGTTATTTTCCAACGTCTCTAAAAATGAGTTCCTTCTCTATCTGCATTAAAACATCAGTTTTAATTTACATATTATTTCTTGTCCCTATGGCTATGATTTTTCATTCTGTTTACAAGTCCACAATACTAATGCTTTCCATTGTGAAAGATATGCCTCCATTTTAGAGATATCAACAGGAAAAGGAGACAGTAAATACCCCCACAGTATAGGATTCCATCTCTAGTAATAGGTACGTGAGAGCTACTTAGAAGTGAGGAACTGGTACTATGTTATACCATAAATATTCTTAGCAGAAATCTCTGCATGCAAGCTATACTGGTAACAACGCATATCTCATTCCGAAAGAAGTAAATACTTTTTTTCCTGTATGTATATATTTAAAACAGCTACCTTAATTTTTGTCAGAATTTCCAGAAGTTTTCTGGTAGGGAAAAAAAAAGGGGGGGGAGGTGCAGGGGCAGGGGGAGGAATAAAGTAGAGGAATTTCCTCACTGTTTTGTTTGTTTTTTTACAGACTTGCCAGGCATTTTCCATCTCGGTCCCCCAGTAGTTTAAAGCCAAACACTGTCACAGATGAGCAGGAGAACTTCTGGCACAGGGATTTCTGGTGCTGCATATGCAACACCATCTTACAAGTTTTGTATACATTTTCCTTACCTGACTTAATAAGAAACAAAAAGAGAGAGAACACAAAGCTCCTAACTTCTAACTGGTAATCTTTTATAAGCAGGTCTCAGAGTACATAGACGACATCCAATTCAGGGGCTACGGACTACTATCTTTTTCCATTCTGTGCATGAACTGTGAAAACCTTGGCTGTACCCATAACATAAATAATGAGAACCAATGTATTATTTCTTACTTGGGGTATTTTGCTTGTATTGTCTTCACTAGCAACCTTTAAAATAATCAGTACTACCCGGAAAACACTACAGCAAAGTAGAGCTTTTTCCTTCAGTCCTGTTATTATAGCTGGAAAAATATGGGCAATATTTGGTCCCCACAAGCCCTTCTTCAGGACCTTTGCATGTAAGATGTTTGAATTATAGGTCCACATGACTCTTGGCTTGCAGTGCTCTCAGCAGGGGTGGACTCTTGTGTTGATTTAGAGACATGCTTGTATCTAATCACAGCTACCTCATTTCTGGCACTTGCATTTAATGAGCAAGAAAGGGCCAAAGCAGACATCAGAAGCATCTGAAACAGCTACTGTTTAGAAACAAATATTTATGTTCTAAAGGCCTCTCTATACATTTGAGATTGTGTTAGAGTAGCTACATTAGCACAAAGGCTTTCTCACAGCATCTAGTGAGTTTTCCAGCTTCCATTAATCACTTAGGTTCCTGAGCATCTTAACCGGCAAAATACTTTTCTTTTGACACAGCTGGCTCTACTTCCAAGTGTTTTGCCAGTAAAGCTCAACTGGTTAGAGGGCATGGTGTCTGCTTTTATAGCCAATATCATTTCAAGCTAATTCAGTCTTCGTGGTTGAGGAGGCTATTATGGTTTCATTATGGTTCATCATTATTTTTATGACTAGCAAGTCCTTAGGAATCTATGTTTCTGATTGAAGTCAGAGGCTTTCTGCATCTTAATAAAGCACCAGCTGGCAGCTTAAGCAACCTGTGTTTTATTCATTGTCAGTTTTTTGCTTGATCCATTTTGCAAGCATTTTTCTCCCACACTTTGAATGGAAAGTGAATCCATCTTGTTTGCTGCTTAGTTTCTACATCGGTCACCACCTCAAGGCCGATCAGGACATGCTTGGTTCTCACTTTTTGAGTCAAGATGTCAAGAGACCTGCTATTGTCTTATGCTCTGGGCCAGTTTTTAATCATATTTAAAATTGAAGGTGGTTCCCATACTAGGTATGGGAAGTGTCAAAATTGTCTACAAAGTTTTGTCAACACAGCAATGCTAGCTAGAAATATGAAGAAAAAAAAAATCATAGCTCTGCTGGCAGCACCACCTGCGTGGATGAGAGTCTGCCCCCAGCTAAGTAACGCAGGCAGCCTGCAGGCAGGTAACCTGTGGGCAAGATAAACATCTCTGGCCTGGGCACTCTGCACCTCCCCCACAGGGCTGTGACAACACACCTAAAAGAACCCATGTTTTGTAGTGTGAGGATTAAAATCCTGTATTTTAAGCTTTTATGCCTGCTCATGAACTGGAGTCTCTCTCTGCCCTTAGGCACAAAAGCTGAGGAGGACTGTGGTAATCTCTTGTGACTGTTGTTCGTGAAGTGGATTAGGTGGAACAGAGAGATCGTGTCTGCTGGAAAGCTCATTTTAACTGGAGCAAAAGGAATGACGACAAGAACGTGAAAGGTAGATTTGTGATAGTAAATTAAGCATGCTCTGAACTGTTGTCTGGCCCAGAGATCAATGGGCATAGGACAGTTTTCAAGAGCTGCTCGGCTCTTGGCCTCTCATACAGGGTGGCCACATGCACACTGCTCATTGGGGTTGCTTCTTGGTCCATGCCAACTCCTGACCCTGGAGCTGCTTGGGAGAATGACAATCAGGATGAGTAGACACCATGCCAAGAACAGCAGTAGCAACTTAACAGTAAAGGCCTCAGGGATGTTCTCTGCCACTTTTTAGTTGACTGGTCGATGCAACCAGACATCTAGGGGAAAATTTGCCCTCTTGGTAATAATCTAAGCATGATTCCCAGTAACAACTACAAGTAGAAACTTCTGTCCTAGCCCTGGCATGAAAAGACTGATGTATCCATCAATATGTAAGTTAGTATAAATGGGACTTCAGAAAGTTGGAGACATTTCAGGAAAATCCTGGTTGGAGAATATGACTGCAACTACTAGTAAATCCAATCTTACCAGCATGCTCTGTGAAGATTTCTTTCCTATTATTTACTCTTTGCTGCTAAAGAAACACCATTAAAAAAACAAATGATGCAAAAGTAACTGAGGAAAAGATGTCTTTATCTTGCTCAATCTCTAAACCAGAATCACCTAGTATGTAGTTCTTTTCTTCAGGGCAAGGTAACAGCTTCACTTTTCCTTGCAGCAGAGAAATTGCACACACCCAGCAAGGGTGCAGTTACAGAGTAGCCCTGTCTTGCAGCAGACAGCCCATAAGGAAGAGACTTTGTTCTAGGACATTGTTCTGCAACAGATACTCCAGTGAATACAGTGTAGCCTGGGAAAAACCAAATAGTTGTTCCCATCAAATCCTTGATATCCCAAAGATTTTTCTCCCAAGGAGCTTTGAACAGCCAAAGTGAGATAGAACTGTGTGCTTCTTTCCCTGGAGTGTAAAAGGTTACGGTTCTCCAGCCAAGAATTGTAGGGAAGCTAAATTTATTCCTCTCCTTTTTTACTTCTGAAGGGAAAAAAAAAAAAAAAAAAGGACTGGCTGGAATGGGTTTGCCAAATTATTTGCTTGCTTTTTTATGCTTATTTTTTACCTTGAATATATTAGGAACAGCAAGACTGACTTTTCCTCACAACAAAGCCCCTCTCAGATACATTTATTTTGGGTTCTCACTTTAGTTGATGGACTACAACAAATATGACATTTTTGCAAAGTGTTTAGCTGTCATTGGACTTATATAGCTATGTATAAAAACATAGGTGCATTTTAAATTGACTTATTGAAATTATTTCATTCAGCTTTCCGTCTCTCAATTTTTGCCTTGCTTTATTCTGTCATGATAGCTGACTTCTGTTGAAGATAAATGCTTCATGGATGAAATGTACACAATTCTTTCAATGCTTTGTATTTTCTTCCCCTTACCTCTCTCTCCTATTTTTTTTTTTTTTTAACAAAAAACAAAAAGGGTTGGCAGTCCCTCTCCATTAAAAAAGTCAAAGGGCACACAGGCAACTTCCCTCCCGGTATTTTCCAGGGATGGAAAAGTTTAAATCCCTCAGAGTCCAGCAGAGAGAGCTGTATATATACCTGACAACAAGGGAATTCCCTCTGCCTATTCCTCGCAAAGTACCAGTAGATACAGAAAACTAGGACAACTTGCTATTTTAAGTGAAAAGGCAAATGAAGAACTATTCTCCTACTGCAAGACCTGGGAGGTCCCGAACTCCCACCTAGCCCTCAGAAGTCATCCCTTCTTGCCTCCCTTCTCATTCAAGTGATTCCCAGCCTGGGTCGCTGCTCCTCCCTCCCCACATGAAATAGTGGAGGCTTTTTTTACATGGCTGGGAACAGACATCACAGACAAGAACAGCAGACAGCAGGTAAGTATACACACCCATACACCCACATCCCCATGTCCAGGAGATCCTGAATTTAGAAAGTTGTAACAGTATTTAAGAGTCTCATAGTCTGAAGACTGTTCACTCACCCAACCCCCTGCAGTGCTATTGCTCACGTGTTTTATATAGACACATCTGCAATACTTCAGGAAGGATGATTCTCAGATACCCCAGACTGGCTCAACCAAGAGAGAGAGACATTTAAATGAGTCAGTACTATAGCTGTATCACCCAGGCCTGAGTGCAGGCAAATGTGCCCAACTTGGAAGCAGGGTTTAATTTTCAGACTCAATGACTAGTCTAACTAACAGCAGTTGAGCTCTTGACATCCAAGCCAGTTCCCGCACCTAGGGCTATACAGATGCATCTGCAGGCTCAGAGCTCACAGCTGAGTCCCACTGGGTGATACAGACATGAAATCACAGAAAAAAAAAAGGCTGCAAGAAGACCTAAAAAGGTCATCCAATGCATCTAATTGTTCTAAGTGGTTTGGTGGGGTATTTTCAAACTCAGAGAGAATTGCCTCTGGCATAGCAAATAATTCAACTGGTGTTTCTCAAAACTTTCTGAAAAGCACACTGATCACAGGGCCAGCCTTCTTTACACAATGCAGTCTCACCCTTCACCTCTTATAATCTGATTTTGGAGGTATGGACCTTGAAGACAGCTACAGACAGTACCAAAGGAAGAAAAAAAGAGAAAGACAGAAAGAGAGAAAGAAAGGTATACTCACCCTCAGATAAAGCATTTTACTAAGCACTTCTGCTGGCTTCTGACCATGAGCTACAAACAGCATTTCAATTTTGATATTAAATCAAACTTGTCATTATTTCCTCATAATTAGAAGGCTCCCAGAATGAGGAAATGGCAACAATAGGAGGTGGGCCGGGGATGGAATTCAGTTCGATGCCAGTTGTGCTTACTGGCAGGCAGCATCTTTGTACTGAGTATGTGACTCACAGGTAAATGTTCAGTCTTGCCACATACTCCTGCGATATTTAGCAATGACAGTGATCTACTCCCCCGCCCCCTCCTCTCCCCCCATGCCCCTGCCCTTTGCATCTCTCCACCTATTCGTCTGACAAAGTTACTCTGTACAATTAAGTCCTTAATCTAGGCATGGATCAATTTGATTAAGTTACATAAATCTTGTAAAGTCATTGCTTTAGAAAAACCCTGAAAAAAACAATGCCCCTCTTCCCCAGTTGGATACGGAATTTCAGAAGTTTTACTGCTTAAAAAAACTCTGCTTACCTCTGACTGTAGAAAATGCTAGTTTGATTGGTTTGGGAACAAGACAAGCAGGCAGATTATAAGAGGTCAATGATGGATTTACAACATTAAGTGATATCCTGTGAAGAATCCCTATGTTTCCTTTAGGCTTACTTGTTCAGATTGTAACACTGTTGTTTTTCCATACTGCCTTCATTCTGTTTATTCTTTCCCAACCTCTAAGCTTACTGGTGATGTTAATAAATGCCCACATTTATTAATGCAGGACTTTATGTTATACAGTCAGTTACATTACCTTCCTGTAACTCAGGTGACAAAAGTGACCTACCTTGATTCACCTGAAGACAGAAGCAGGGTCAAGGCAACATGATTGCAGTTTCCTAGCTCTTAAATCCTGACTTCTAACCACTACCCAATTTTTTTCCCTTTGGGATGCTATTGTTTAGCCCACTAACTCTGCAAACCTTCCTTTTTGGAAACAAAAATTGAATTAAAAATTAAAATTAAATTCAAGTTAAAAATTATCTTTCCCTTCACCTTCTGGTCTATTTCAGTGTGTAGTTTACAGATACTGCTGTATTCATGTAGGTGGAAAATGATCGCTGTGGCAACAGTAGATGAAAGACCATCACTAAATACTTTCAGAGACTTCCTCTCAGGAAGGAATGGACAACGTTGTCTGTGTAGCTCATTTTCCTTTTCTGATCAGAGTATTGAGTTGTACAGTATGATCACCTGGGTAAGCAGCTGCCATCCACAAGACCTACTGCCCACTCGGTCCTGCTGCCTAAACTCAGCAGCAGCACAGCAGCTCTCCCAGGAAGACTCCACCATGGAGAAGACTCCACATGGCAGACGCTCAGCTTTACCTAACATACAGCCTGAACTGGGTTAGACTCGTTGGTGACACAATGCTAGAGAAAGCAGTACAAAGACGTGGCAGCTCTCCAAACTGATCAATCATACTAATTAATTCCAAGAGGCCACAGATGGTAAACTCATACCCCAAAATAGTTCCCCCAGAGCCTCGTTCCCTGTTGCTCATGAAAAATGATGGAAAATAAAATCTTCTCCTTTGGATTCTTCTGCCCTTTAAGGCTTCCCAGCATGAGAGAAGGAAATCAGTTCCTCTGCAAGAGGAAGCCCTTTTCCCTGCCAAGCTTGTGAAGCCCAATGCAAACAGCATTTACGTATTTGCATTTCTTACTGTGTATTATTCTGTTTACAGAACAACGCAAATGGAAATGAGGATGGGGGTGCTGTGACAGAAGTAGTGATCATAGATTACAGATGCCCTGGAACCAGATGTGCTGGGAATTACACAAGGCAAAGAGAAGACTATTTTTCTCTCTAAAGAGGACTTACTTAAATCCTTTACAAAGTGAAAGATACACACAGTTTGCTAAGATAAGTCCTTATCATTACAGCAGCGCAATGATAAATCCTTTGCCTTCAGTTCCATCTGGCTGAAAATAGAGCGTTTACAGCTAAATTCTGCATCCAACGTAGAGATTTGCACTGACAGTAAAAAAACAAGTAGGTCGGAGAGGGCGAGGCCAGATGTTTAGGGCTTGCCCTCGGCCCTCCTCCCTCACCACCGACACCGGGGTCCTGCTGCGCTGTCGGGCTGCGGCCGCAGGCGCCGCTCGCACGGCGCACACCCTCCCGCACGATCCACCGCGGGCGGGGGCCGCTAAGCCTTCAGCGTGGGGCTGGGGGTTCAGACGGCGGTAAGGCGGACACCCCCGCAACGGCGGGACTTCAGCGCCCGGCCTGCCCGGCCGCACCGCCCCCGGGCCCGGGCCCGCCCCCGCCGGCCTCAGCTGACAGCGCCAAGATGGTGTCGGCGCGGCAAGGGGAGGTCGGTGCCCGCCTCAGCTGACAGCGCCAAGATGGCGGCGCTGCGGGATGGGGAGTTCGCCGCCCTGCAGGGCCTGCTGAAGGTGAGCGGGCTGTCGAGCCGCTGGGAGACAGGGCTCCCGGCCCGGCGGCTGCTTCTCCCAGGCCGCGGCTGAGCGCCCCTCGCTTTGCTTCCCGCCAGGCGCCGTCGAGGGACGCCGTGCGGCAGCTGTGCCAGGAGTGTTTCTCCAGCCCGCCCGCCGGTCTCGGCCAGCTGGCGCAGCGCGCCTGCCCCGGCCTCGCCGCTGGCCCCGAGGAAGCGGAGCAGGTAGGGCCGGGCGGGCGGGAGAACGGCCGGCGCGGCAGCGAGCGGAGGGCCTTGGGGAATGTCCCCTCCCGCTGCGCGGAAGCGGAGCGCGCAGGAAGGAGCGGGCGGACGGGACCTCCCGCCTGAGCCTCGCCGTGCGGGCAGGGAGGGGAAGGCGTGGGAGGAGCGGCCGGCAGCGGCGCGGGAGCCGGCGCAGCGCTTGGCCCAGGCCCTCAGGAAGATGTGCGGCGCCATGAGGCGCCGAAGAACCGCGGCCGCTGCTGGAACCAAAGTACTCCGTAAAAGCCATCTTCCCCCGGCGGCACAGCCTGGATGGGCCTTATAGGGAAGTGGATGAGGCGTGCATGCTAGAGGACAGTGAGACCTCGGCCCCTTGCCTGTTAAGGCTGTCAGGCAGTACTTGGATGACCAAGGCCTTCCTGGTGTTGGTTGGATTGCAGAAGCTGTGTCTCTCCTCGTTACTGAAGGCCTATCCTGTGCTGTTTGTAATGCTTTTCAACTCAGCAGAGCCCTTTCTCTTTTTCCTTTCCTACAGCTGGTATCTGCTTTGCACAACCTCACCCGGCACGTCGTGTACCACGGCTTGACGAGGGCAGAAGATATCCTGTCTCTCTTTCCAGAAAGCTTCCACCAAAATCTGAAAAACCTTTTGACTAAGATAATCTTGGAGAATATGTGAGTGCTACCCACCTGCCGTTTGCTTTCATCTGGAAAGTTAAAGCCAGTGTATCTGGTTTGATATGTGGATGGTTGGCAGCATGCAGTGATGTTTCTATGAATTTTGTACACGCCGTGGGCATAATCACACAGGTTGGGATGAGCAGAGTTGAATGAAATATGTCATCTGAGTGTAATGGCAAACAAAACACAGCCATGGGTACAGAGGGTTTTCCCAAGACCTTTGGAATGTGTGTGGGACTTGTTCATGTAATGCAAAGCCCCTTTTATCCTAACAACTCACCTGGGTGGTGAAAAAAATGCTACAGATGATGATAAAACTTAGAGGGCTAGATTTCAGCACTACAAAATCAGATTAGGTAGCATCTAGGTGCCTGTCTGCCTACCACCTTGCCTTAGGTGCAGAGGCACTGTATGTGGTACAGTGTATGTGAGGTGATGGCGGAGGATAGCAGTTCTGCATGCTTGTACATCTCACTGCTTGGTAGCCCATTGCTTTGATAAAACTGGGGAGAAGGGTACATGCCGTAAGTGAGCCGCACTTACAGAAGAACCAATAGCTGGTCACCAACTTGCCTGCCGTTGCCCACCAGTGACAGCCTTTCCTCGGCACTCAGTGGCATAGGCAGTCTCTCTTCCCTGCCTACTGCTGCAGCTCTGGTGACCCTTCTGTCAGGCATAAGCCACTCTGAATGCTTTCCCTTTTTTCTTTTTTTTTTCCCAAAGCGCTGCTGATACTTTCTTTTTCTCTTCTCTACTCTTTCACAGCTCTGCTTGGAGGAATGAAGCACAAGCAAGTCAGAGTAAGTAGTAGTTCACATCTTAATGCAATTAATGTTTCCTGAGGTCATTGGAGCTTAGAGTTTAGATTAGTGCATCACACCATGTTTTCGTAATGTAGCACAGGGATACCCCCATTTGCCTTAGATGAAGCTGTGTGATTGTGGCATCACAGAGCTTAGCAGAGGCCACAAACCTATATTCAGATCTATGCTGCTGTGCTAAATTGTTTCCAGTCCTCAAGCAATTCCTTTTAATGCGCAATCCGTTACATCCTTGCAGAGTGCCCTGTATAGCAAGTATTTGCAAGACTCCTGGAAGTGAAGCATTCTGACCTCCCCATTCAAGTCATTAAGTGATGTACATATTGTCGCGGGCGGAGTGATTAACTTCAATTGTAAGAGAGTAGTAGTGAAATATTTATTAATATAAAACAGTGATATAACAAAGTTAGTAGTGAATGTGACAGTGTTTTATGAGATTTGATGGCAAAGTACACTTGATTATTTACTGCATAGAGGCCAGGGTCAGACAAGCTGTCAGGGAGACCCTTCTCTTGAGTCACGAGGTTCAGAAAGGACCCCCTTGCTTTCTAAACTCCTTCTCAGAGAGGAGTCTAGGTGTGTCTGGATCCAATGCTGGTCCCAGACTTGGTCAACGGTTTATGTCTAAAGGATTATATATGCACAATCAATCCTTTATATCACTTGGCTAAGATTTCAAAGTTAGCATGCTATTAGTCACTTACTGAGAATCTGTTGTGGCAAGGAATCTCTCAACCTCGAGGAGTAGAACCTTAAGCGAGCGTCTCCACTCAAGGGGACATCCTGGCGTGCAGCCCGCTGCTGTTCAGGAGAGCTCAACGGGCTCTTGGGCTGTCCACTATTTATAGAGTAAGATAATTGACCTATAGTCATATTCGCATGGGAACAAAATATTTAGGTCCCCACTCCAGACAGTGTTTTGGCTGTGTCGCCAGCCATCCCCCAAAGTCCAGGTGCAACTCATCACAACTCCCACCGATGGTTATGGATTGAGCAGGAGCCAGGGGAAGGAGAGAGCACACCACCACACATATTCAATAACTTTGCACTGTAAAGGATATGTGTACGTTGGGGAATACCAAACCTTTGCACATCTAGTCAATTCTGTGCATTCTTTCTCTTCCACGCATCAGGAGGTACACTGCATATATTCATAAGTCTGCTTTTTCCTCACCTCTGTGAGGTGTAATTAAGGAATGCGAACTTTAACAATAGCATTGTTACAATGAGTTACAATGAGTTGGCAATGAGTTACATCCCAGTTAGGTGTTCCATGCAGCTACGACACTTCGTTTTCTCCCCAAGAGGTTTTCTTTACAACTGTAGCATTTAGAGGCTTACAAATGGGAGCTGATACATAACAGAGTACTTTGTGGTATGCTAGGATCCTCTTTACTCTTTTCTTTGCCTGCAGAGGAGATAACATCCAACAGCTAAACAGTATGGCAGGACCTGGAAATATACTGTCCCTCGAAGTTTTAATGGAGTATAAATTGGGAGAGGGAAGAAAATATTATGCAATGCTAATACAGTAAATACAGCAGTTGCTTACACTAAACAATGTTCTAGTGTTATCAGGACACATAATGCTTTTTCCTTATCGTTAGCATTAGAGGAAATGAGAGCAAGCATGACACACTAGCTAGGTCTTCACAACCCAGAAGCAAGGCTGGGTGTGTGCACCCAGGCTGGGGAGCACCCAGGAGCTCTGCTCTGACACTCATGTCTTTGTATTCATGAATGTTTAACCCTGTTGGAATGAGATTGTCTTCTAGGAAATGGTGGATTGTTTTAGTATTGTCTTCATTAAATATCTGACATATATGACATAGGGATCAAGGCAGCGCTTTAAAGAACAGACACTCCAACTGATTGATCTATGTTAACATAAAAACGTTTCCTGCCTCTCCCAAGCCACTAGCAACCAGTCTTTGCAAATTAACAAACAAGGCTAAACAGATGCATTTTATGTTGTTGCAAATGCTGCCAAGTGCTGGCCCTGGCAGAGTGTGAACTGGAATTTGTTCCAAAAGCAAGAGCAAGGCAGACAGTTCTGCACTGCCCCCTGGAGCTCTGCTCAGGGGAGCAGGAGGAGAAGGGAGAGCCTTTCCCCAGACAGAGAGATTTCTGTAAGCACTGTTAGGAAGCAATTCAAGCATCTGGACTCAGTAGGAAGGCTAGCGATCAACCCTTGGGGAGGAAACTAGGCATCTTATGATAGGAGGAATCCAGACAGGCTGCAATTGCCTATTGAGACACCTCTTCCCTTAGCACTCAGCAGAGGTTTAGTCTTTGCCTCTTCATCCCCCTCTGGTACCTTTAAATAGATGTCAAATGATTGCTGACAACTAGGTTTGATAAGGCTTCACAAAGACTCAAACCTACCAAGCACCACAGCTGAGATTTTTAAATTGGGTTTGAGAATAAATGATCACCTCTGTACAGATCTTTTATGGAGTTGGTCCTACGTTTCATTCAGACTTCTTTGAAAAACTCTAGCTGACGTAAACGGGAACAATGTTTCTTCCGGCACCCTGGAGTCATTTATTCTGACATAGTTACAGCAGTGAAGCCCCTTAGCTGCAAATGCCCTTTTCAGACCAAAAGGGCTTGTCTTTGTTTCCATGTCCTTAGTGTGGACTTTCTTCTAGTGAGAACTTACGTTTTTTCCCAGGAAACTGAATGCTGCACTTTCAAACATAGGAAGTATAGCTCAGCTCTTAGCTGAAAATGGAGTTGAAAAAGGTACAAGAGGGGTTCCGAGTCTTACAAATGTGACAGTAGCAAAGTGGGAATGGCTTCATGCCCTGTTAAACTGCACCTTACAACTTGTTTTCTTTACATATATATTAAACTCGGAATTTACCTTACAGACATTTTCCAAATTTTTGGATTTTTGTGGGCAGTCAAGGGTTCGGGCCTTATCTTTTAACACTTGCTGTTGTTATCTGGTTGGTTAAGTAATTATGCTTTCCTCTGATTTGTAGTTTCTGTGAGAAAACACTTGTAAATCTGAGATGAAAATGTCAATACTGTTTCTTTTTCTGTGTTAAAATATTATTATTTTTTTAATGAAAGTAGGAAACTTTGTCTTGTTCAAACAAGGGGGAAAGATGTCTGCGTGCCACCCATCTAAATACCTGCCTCAGTTTCACTTGAGTATATTCTTCAAACGTTCCTTGTATTTATTGCTTGCAGCAGAAAGACACTGTTGAAAAACATTATGCTCCCAGAAACTGACAAAGAGCACTTGCAGCTGGCCTGTTGGTGAGAGAGTTTTGTTGGGAGAACCTTAATCTCAGTTTTTATGCCAGTTTGCACGATACTTAGGGACTCTTGAGGGTTTATTATGCAGTGAGCTTCATTAAGTACACACCATCATGAGAGAATATCCCCATCTCCTCGCTGCAAGAGATAGCTGCACAAATTTCTTGTCACGGCAGCCAAGTCAGACCTGTCCTCCTTCCCTTGGAAGGCTTATGAGGTCTCTAGCCCTAAACTATCAATGTCAGTATTGCAGCAGACTATTGAATGATTTCTAATTAGGATGATATCTTCAATATTTTTAGCGAATTGTCAGGACATGTGAAGATTGCAGTTTACCAATACATATGCTATACTGCAGGATGCTTTTGTTCACAGGTTGGGGAGCTTGAAATAACATATTTTATACTGCTGGACTTCAAGATCATTCCTGTGTGCTTTCTTTCTGGTTACAGAACAGAGCAATAAGCATGTAGGTCCCAGAGCAACTCATGATGAGTTGTGCCCAGCAAGGCAGGGGATGAAGAGGTGGAGAAGGTGTCTTACTGCTCCTTCTCCCAGCTGCTTTGTGACTTTAGCTATGCTTGTCTTGCACTGTACCATCCTTGTGTGTGATGATGGGAGAACCCTGTTTGTCCTTCCAGTGTCGTGAGGAGGCCTTCAGAGACTGGCTTACTGCAGAGTGAACATCATGTGAAACCATGTAGTAGCACTAAAGTTGTATGCTTCCCAGGGCCAGCAGTAGAGAAGCATGTGTATGGTGGTAGTCACAGGTTCCAGGGTCTGGTGTCATCATGTGCTGCCAGGCTTAAAAGACCCATTTTTTTAATCCCTCAGTCTCCCTGCCTCGGCTGGTTGACATGGACTGGAGGGTGGACATCAAGACGTCTTCAGACAGCATCAGCAGAATGGCAATCCCTACTTGCCTGCTTCAGTTAAAGGTAATGTCAGTGACTGTAAAGAATACAGGATCAAAGTAGTCAAGTCCAACACCTGACTGACCAGTGGTAGCACAAAGCAGCTCAGACAGGCATTTGGTGCTTGCCTGTTGTGTGGTGGGCAATTAACAGACTTTCTCAGAGATGATCTTTGAAATACCACAGAGCCTGGGAATGATGCCTCTGATGAAAGCCCCCTTTTTCTTGCAAGGGAGAGTTTTCTTTGCATGAGGGTGCAAGAAAACACCATATTTGTGCCTTTCTTTCTGTTCTCTACAGAAAGAAAGAAGATAAACTATGAAGTCATTGCCCTTTAATTCTAAGTCACTCATCAGCATGTTTAGCTGACTACGTTAATTGGGAAATGACTTTTGATTATTAATAAATTCCTTCACTGGCCACATCTATCAATAGCTAAACTTACTGCTTATATTCGACAGAGTTCTGGATCCCCCCCAGCCAGTAAATATGGGAAGGGTGGGTTTCAGAGGAGGATGAGAAAAGTCTAATTTCTGTGTGTGGGATGGGGTTAAGTATCCTATGTGGTATCTGCTAAGATGCTTTTGATATGGATGTGGCTTCCTGCCATGAGTCTCTTCAGAATTTCCCCATGCTCATGGCAATATGTTTACTTGCACGCTTTCAATGGGAGCACACTTCACTAGTGAGGCACACAGCTTAGAAAATGTGCCCTGGTCCTTCAGGATGGAGCTGGATGCGAAATTTAAAGCATTTTTCTTAATCTATTTATTAAGCGCTGATTTTTGTAATGGCACTGGAAAAACACATGAATGAATTTTTCATACAGCTAAAGTCTGCGTTGCTATTTTCAGATTCAGGAAGATGTTGCTTTATGTGGAAATAGTCCTGTTGTTTCTGCACTGACTGTGGAACTGAGCAAAGAAACCCTGGACACTATGTTAGAAGGTCTAGGAAGGATCCGGGACCAACTTTCTGCCGTTGCAAGCAAATGAACACTCAAGGGCACGGCTTCCAGCAGCGAGGAAGGGAAGTATTTTCTACCTACAGCTCTGATAAGTTGCAGCCCAGTGTAACATGTTTTCTGTTTTAACAAAACAAAGTTAAAGAGATTTCTTTATTGAGTTAATAAGATGGCTTTTGAAAAGCTAACACTTAAACATTCCTTTGGTCTGATGCCAAAAAGTGTTTTCCTAATATGTTGTTGAATAAAAGCTGGTCAGAAGAGGATTTGTGGGCTCAGAGCGTGGCTTAATCACAAAGATCATAAATGGAAATAGCAAATAGCTGCAACCAATGAAGCAAGTGCTATCTCTCTGCCCTGAAATTAGGATCTGAAAGGCTCAAGCTGGTTAATGGGCTGCCTTACAGCATTAGCAGACAAGGAGGTGCTACCCTCTGGAATGTGCATATATTGAGGTGCATGCTGGATGTAGCACTCTCTCCCCCTCAATGAAGCACAGCCATTCTGCAGATTGTTATTACAGGATAATGCTTTGAAATAGGGCAATTATGCTACAACACATTCCCTTCTGATCAGCTTCATAGCACCATTTGCAAAATGACTAGTCTGAACATCTTTAGCAGCAAGCAATTTCCTCCTTCTGTTTCAAAAGAAAAAAAAGGATTTCGGATAATTCATGTTTGGGTTTATTGAACTCTGGGCTTTCCCTTCACTGCACAAAAAGCAGACTGGGAAAGTAAATTGTTGGAATTGTTGGCTGTTTTCTGTACTGTAGGAAAACTGTTCTGTGGCAGTATGTGCCCCTACTTCCCCAAAGTGTTCTCTTGTTTGTTTGTATAAATCTTCATTTAATTAAAAAATGAACTGCTATTGATTTTGTGAATCCTTTTCAATCTAGAAGAGTTGTTGTCCTGGGTTACCTCAGCCTCTTTGTGATGGCACCTCGTTTCTAGGCTGGTTTAATGGATGTTCACGTTTGTTGCTGAACAGGGATCTTTTGTTTCCTGTTCAAATGGATTCATCTTTTAAACTCTCTTCTCTTCATTATAATACAGTTTTATGGGACCTTTATCCACGGGCATCAGCTCTGTGCAATATTACAGGTGATGATCTTGACCTAAAACTTTATAAATATACGTACATTGAAAGTGTGATGGAGTAAGTGCTGAAAATGAACAAAATTCAGACTCTTCTTTCTGATGAGCTTCTATAATGCTCCAAGCTGGAAGACTGGATCCAAATACTTTGTTTATGGCAAAGCCCCACCTTTCATAAGACATTTGTCTCTCCTTCAAGAGACTGTCTCTTGTGTTTGGAAACATTAAATCATTCAAGAAGAATGCATAAACGACAGAGCTTTGTTAATTTTATACATCCCCACAGAGTGCAGGCTAGAGTATAAGTGTAAATGAAGACTGTGTCTTTAAAAGATGCTGATGTAATACAGCTTGTGTATCAAGATGAGATGTGTGACAAGTCACTTATTAAGGTCTGCTTTGAGCAAAGATTGTAATGCTTAGTACAGTATCAAGGTAAACTGGTAAGTTTCATATATAATAGGTAAATCTGAAAGGAGAAGATGGATACTCAAAAGAATCTGTTCCACAAGATCCAAGCTATGAAAAACATCTGGAACAGAATTCTTCGATTTGAGGAAGTTTTGTTGCCTTTGCAGCCTAGCTGTACAAAAATCTGAAATAGTTTCTATTGTACTGTTTATTTTAGAAGGTAAGAGTCAATGAGGAGGTAAATAATGCATAATGAAGTACTCATAGTGTTAGAGGAGCTGAGGAAGTCAATACACAGAGGAAATCCTTGAGGTAAATACTGAAGTTATAGTCAAAATGTTGTAGGGCCTAATGAAACTGATAGTTGCATGGGGTTCTCATACAAAACCATTCTGTAACTATACAATAGCTGTAAAGAAAAGAAAGACTTAAAACTGAAAAGGCCTTTCAAGTGTCAGTGATGCTATCTGCAGGTAGCTAAAAGTTACTCATGGAGACTTAATAAAGGGGGCTGTCCACTGGATCAGGGGCATGGCAAACATCTGATGATTTCAAGGGGAATATCTCAAGTCATTCTGCAAGAAGATACTGGTATTTTCTAGCCCAAGATTTAGGAGGCTTTCAAATCTTTGTCTAAGGTCTATTTTTTTGTTAGCTCTTGTCACCTTTGCTAGAAAAGCTGAGACTGCTGAGAAAAGGTAGATAAAACAGGAGAGGTTGAGCTGAGTAGGACTGTCATTACTGGGCTGGCAAGAGTACTTCACATTAAAGTCCTGCTTATGGAGACTGCCACACAGAGAGAGAATAATATAGAAGCATAGAATGTGTTAGGTTGGAAGGGACCTCTAAAGGTCATCTAGTCCAACCCCCCTGCAGTAAGCGGGGACATCTTTAACTAGATCATATTGCTCAGAGCCTCATCAAGCCTGGCTTTGAATGTCTCCAGGGATGAGGCCTCCACCAACATGCCTGCTATCGCAAGTAATCATACGCTATCATTTTTCATAAAATGATTGCTGTCTTAAAATCAGTTAGATTTTTATTCTCCCTCCACTTACTGCTGCTACTTGGTAGGCTAGCCTAAATGTATTCAGCACTACTTTATTATCAGCTTGTTTGTGTGCCAACACTGTTGTCTTCCACTTCAATTAATGGTCTTTAAACATCCGTTTAAAACAGTGAAAGACTTTACAAGACTCATGATGGTTTGGTAAAGGTATAATAGTTACTTTGTGTTTAGGTTTTGGGTTTAATGTATGAAATTTACATATTCAAGGTCTTCCAAAACTATCACATATACAAGGTTTTTGCTTTGTTTATAGCTGAGGTGTTACTGTTTCACTTAGAATCATAGAATGGTTTGGGTTGGAAGGGACCTTAAAGACCATCTAGTTCCAACCCCCCTGCCATGGGCAGGGACGCCTCCCACTAGACCAGGTTGCTCAAAGCCCCATCCAGCCTGGCCTTGAACACTTCCAGGGATGGGGCATCCACAACTCCTCCAGGCGACCTGTTCCAGTGCTTCACCACCCTCAAACAAGTTATTTCGTTACTAGTAATCTGATTTAGAATTGTTCTGACCTAAGTAAAAAAATATTAATTTCAATTTGTTTGGTATCTTAATTTTCACTGGAGATAGTAGAGTTTATATTTAACAATGTATGTATGGGACCCCATGCCCAAGTTAGGACTGTAAAAGACTTTTTTGGTAATAGATCTCATGTTAAGTGAACATCATGTCTCTTAAAAATCACAACAGCCCAGCTTAATCTCAGTTCTTGGTACTAGGATGATCGCATTTTGCAGTGTAATTTCCTCAGCTGCTTTATAAGTGTTGTTATTCTGAGTCATAATAACTCCCACAAAAGTAACCAGTTTAATGAATTCACCGGTCTTTCTCGCATACCCCTTAAAAGATTATTCTCACTAAGCTGTAGAGAGGTAAAGTAGGTGCTTACAGTTGCAATAAGTCAGTATCAGCACTGGGATTTGAGGAATACCACCTCCACACGCCCTTTTCTAACTTCTTGACCCCTTAGAAACTTCATTCCATGACATAGTAATGGCACTAACTGACATGTTTTTCCCTCCTCTACACGGTGCAGGCAGTTGCTGATTTTTCACTGTATTTTTAACGTAAGAGGTGAATAATACTTGGGACATTAGGGCCTTGCTTATTGAATAACTGTCACCTCCAAGGTGTAATTGATTAACGTTATGTAATTTAGTCTCCACTTGGTTTACCACTTTCCAATAACCACATCAGGAGTATCACTGCACAAGCACAGCCCTGTAGCATTACAGAGCAACATCTTGGCTTACCCACCATCAGTATTTGGTAATCTTGCCCAGCATTTTTCACCAACTCTCACGGTTCGCATTCACCTGGCCCCTTTTTGAAACCACTACAGCTGCATTACAAAAACAGGGGTGAATTAGACCTCACAAACTACAGCAGGGGGACTTCTGTAGCAAGCCTAATGAAAGTGTGCAAAAGGTCCTGAATTTTTTAGTTACACTCCAAAATTGATAGGTATCCTTAGAAGCTTCACTATAGGCATCAGTTTTTAACTGACATACATATAACTATCTGTGAAAACTTAGGTGTTTGTTATGCTGTGAGTAGTCAGTGACCAGATCATCTAGCATAGCTTCCATTTTTTCCCTGTACTGCACAGGGCACGTGTGGCAGTTGCTAAACAGTCCTTGCCCTTTTAAGTACGTAACAACCTGACTGTTCCTGCATCTGCTCAACACTCTATAAAACCTCTTTTCTGGGATTATTAATGCATACAAGTCTTGCCGCTGACATCGCTGCTACTGAAGTATATAACAAAAATATCAACAGTGTACCCACCCTTTGACATAAATTCACTGTCTTATTTTACCGAGTCCCACAGGAAAAAGAGGGACCACAGTAGGATCGGAGCTGGCATTGCAAGCCGGCAAGCTTCCTAAGCCTTCTCCTGCAACCTTGTTTTTTTCACAGACAGACAAATGAGAATGAAAGGAAGGAGTAAAATAAACGAAACTTTCCTGGAAGCGTAAATGTCTTTTTTCCCCAGGAGATGGCGAGCTTGGTCTCCAATTTTCATTCCCTCACCAGTTCCTGGGCAGGAAGCAGCCGTCTGGGCTGACCACCTCAGAAGCTGGGAGCAATCGAGTGCCTGCAATAGCCCGAACAGAACCATTCACTTTAGCAGTAAAACGGAAAGGGGGATATTATTCACTGGTTAGCAAAAGGTCTCTCATCTGCTAACGCATTTGTGGGTTGAGGCAACTGAGTACATTTTAGAGGAAGCTGGCAGAGATGGTAGTAGCAGACGGTTCTCTGCAGCGCGCCAGTCATTTTCATCACAAAGAGGTAGGAACCCTTCCTTTTTTTGCCAGGTTAGATGCAAATTGCTCCGGGGACAGCTTTAGCACCCACAAGGGAAAGAATAGCGTTGTATTTAAAGGCATGCTTACGACTTAGAATGTTTCCAAACTGGCCCACTGAGGCAATGCAAGTTTTACAGAGATTTACCTTTAAATACTCATGAGTAGGGCACTGTAAAAATCATCTCTGGAGAAGGAAGTAAGATGGGGAAAGGAAAGTGCCTTCTCTCCCAAGCATGTTACAAACCAGTTTTAAACAGTGCACTAATCACAATGGCGTTCTATGTATTTGATCTCTGTCCTCCATGTATATACAAATTCTCTTGTTGCTCCTCTTCACTCACTTTTGTTGCTGCTGTTAATACAAGGCCTGGGATGAAAGCATCCCATCTCCTTGCTGACCCTTCTGCACCTGCACCTCCCAGGAGGCAGTCTGGGAGGCTAAGTCCTAATGCACACCAGCAACACTGACACGCCACAAAGTGCAGTCAAATATGAAAACACACTGATCAGCAACAGTTAAATAGCATCCCATTCACATCCTTAATCTCTTCTAGTTACTGCTGTCATAAAAGCATGGTTTGGAACAATACATTACATTGTATATGGTTTTGTGGGGTTTCCCCCCCCTGCAAGGAAGACACAATTTTTCAAGTTGACAGCATCCCTTTATGCTGATGAGACAGTGAAGGCTGAGTGCCAACTAGCAGCAGAAATATAATAGCATCCATTAGAGCTGTTAGCTAGAGTCTGCTTGTGCTTCTGTTTGTAATTTAGAGGGTTATAACTCAGCCATGCAAATAAGATGCAGGAGAAATTTTACGTTGGAAATCTGTACCTTGCAGTGGGCTTTTTAGTTTCTTACAAAAAAATAAATACCAAATTTGCCTTGACACTCTGGACCACGCTGTAAGGAAGAGGTAAGAAACCTAAATGAGAAGACTGCGGTATATCAATGCCTGGCCTTTGCACTGACAGGGGACTGGGCTAATTGGAAATGCTGACATCTTTACAACTGTGTCAGTGATTAGGTCCAGGGGCATCCAAACCCCTATTCTGTATCAGTAATTCTTAAGGCAAATGTCATCATTGCTTCCAGACAAAGCACTATACAAGTCAGCAAAGCTCCCTGAGCTGTGTCTCTGCTCCACATAGCGGCAGCGCTACGCCTGCATAACATTCACCGGACATTTATGACCAGAATCAGTAAGTTACGCACTGCCCAAAATATTTTGGTTCCTTAATGCTTTGTGGCATTTAGGCATTGGTGCCTCATTCCCAGTCCTGTTTCTGCATTTGTCTCATTTATATGCCCACATAGAGACATGACCCTTGCTTTTGATTATTATTTTTTTAATCCACTAGTAACAGTCAGTATTATTCCATGGTCAGAAAGTCCATGGTCACAGAAAGTCATGGATAATCTAGACAGTTTGATTTGAATGTGGACAGACAGCTGATACGCTTTTGTAAAGATGTGTGGTGACAAATAAAGAATCAGAAGATCAGAATGAAATCAAAGAAACACAAATGCATGACTGAGTGAGTGCACCGCATAACTGAAAGGTATGAGAAGTGCATTTAGAGACAACTTTTTTTTTTTCCCCTCTCTGAAAAGGACATGAAGTGTGTACTTGGCCATCTGTGTCTCAGGATGTTTTCCTTTTCCTGGGCACAGATGGTAAACTTCAAACATCACTATCACTCTCATCTACCACATCAGCCCTGTAAGCAATTTACAATATCTACCCATTGCTTCCAGTGACCTTATTTCTCCCTTTGGTGGTATCTTAGAAGTTATGGCTAATATTAAAGGCACTAAAATAGGCACGTTCAAAGTTACCCTTGTGGGTGTGGTAACATAGTTCTGAATAAAGCAAAGACCCTTTAAATGGGATAAACACCAAACACGTTTTTGCCTTGTCCTCAGGCAAGAAACAAATTATTCCTATGCTTTAAAAAAAAAAAAAAAGCAGCTAAGCAAGAAATGTAACCAAGGTACACCTGTCATTCCCTTTTCTGTCCTAGTTTGCCCACCACCTCTCTAAACTGCACGTTCTCTGAGGCAGGGACCTTGTCATCATAGTCCCATGAAGGGGGCCGGTGCCCCAGGTAGTCTCATCAACAACAAGGATCCTGTCCCTTGGTTGTAACGCATCACCACAATATTTTAGTTATTTCAGGATCAGGTTTCGAGCTTTCTAGTTGCTTGACACAGCAGTCTTTTCCTAGATAAGTAAGGCGGATCTATGCAGTTTAATGGGTGGATTGTGTCCCCAGTGACAGCTCCCAGAGAAATGGCCCAGTTTTCAGATGTGTGGAGTACTTTCTTTGGAACTTCAGATACTTCTGATATATTTCTGATAACCCGCCCTCTGGGCCTATCCAATCTGTAGTACCAGAAGGGATCCCAGTACAATTTTCCTCAACAAAAGTAATTTTTGTGGCATTTTTTGTTAAATTTTCTTTTTGCTCTACGTTCCCTTTTTCTTAAATCATTCTGTATCATACACACTGTCATCCTGCACTCCAGAGCAGACTGCACTCTGGCAGTGAAAGAACACCATCCTCTTTCAAGAATTCAATAATAATAAATGAAAAGTACCAAAATTATTTAAAAAAAATACACAGACTATCTTAATGCCTCTCTTGAAACTATGAAGAGAGCTATGAAGTCTGCTAGTAGCTGAAAATGAACTTGACTTTCAGGCGATGAAATTCAGTTCATTGGTAATTCTCTAGAGAGAGGGATGAAGCTTTGGGGACGATCACTACATACAAAATAAATATTCTGGTCACTAATGATACTCATTCTTAAATACAGGCAGCTTATTCTCATTAGCAGCGTTCTGGGGAAGGAGTATCATCTAGCATAGGACTGTTCTAACAGTAGGCAGCGGTGCAACTCTGGACCAGAGCCCAGTTTTGCTTAGACCTCTGCATGCCCTACGAGAAATCAAACCTCACGCAGCCCTTTGGATACAGAAACAAAAAGGGCCCGATAAGAGCAGCTGCAGCTCTCCAGGCTCATCAGCCATGTCCAACCCTGGGCAGTGGGACTGAGTATGGCCTTTATAGCAGCACTGGTGGCCTTGATGTCACTTCTGGGACCCCAGTAAAATTGAAGGAGGTAGCTTGGGTGGGGGTGAGAGCGAGGCCTGGAAATGCAGACTTCTGAGCTGTGTGCTTGTCTCTGCTGTGACTCTTGAGCATCTCACTTTACCTCTGTCTTGTGCCTAGCAGGTAGAAAGCTAGGTTACTCCTATTTTGAGGGAGACAGGGTAATTAACCGATCCTCTTGGTATTAAGCCTCTTGAAGTGTGTAGGCAAAGGAAGCTTACAAGTGTACTGAGTATATTGCCAAGAAAAAGATGTCAATGCCAGAGTATTGTATTCCCTATGACTATTGTGTCCCCAATGCCAGAGTATTGTGTTCCCTGTTTCAGCACAGGCTGAAATGATTTTCTTCTGCCTATAAAGAAAACAAGTGTTTTGCAGAATTTATCACTCTCCAGTTCCTCAGGAGCACAGTACCACACAGCTTTGAAAATACAACAGGGTTTGACGTCTGAACTAAAACCTGAATCACTATTACAGTGCTCTTCAAAGGAATCACATCCTGCTGGGGTTTATAGCTGAGAGCAAGCCTTCACCTCTCCCTGACCCACTTTAAAAGTTTGTCCTTCTACTTCATTCATATGAAAGGCTTCAGAAGGAAACTGTGAATGAAGGCCACAATGAAAGAACAGCTCACCTGTGTGTTTCAGAAGAACCCCCTTTCCTTTGCCGCAATTTCAGACCATCCATGTAAACCATCAATTTAAGACGATTCCCCTGGATACGCCCTGTTCCCTTCTCCCCCTCCCCAGTGTCATCTTGTCCCTTAGCCTTGCCTCATATAGCTGTGACTAAGGAGATACACACAGGAATGAAATTTCATGTATTTAAATTCCCCACTGTCTGTGTGATGCACCTGCCTATGCAGACCGAGGAAGGGATTGTGGCACTTCCAAATGAATCAAGCCTGGATAATTCTGATCGATTGACTGACATGAATTTCGTTTTCACAGCTAGCTCCCTGTTGCCCAAGGTGTTTTGTTTTTGTCAGATTTGCCTGGTTTCCACACATTTGCAGTAGGATTTGATACAAAATAAATGTGTCCTGGAGGGCAGTATAGCCTCAGCAGGCCTTTAGGAGGGTCTGCAGAGCTTGCAGATACCAGCGATATCTCATATGTGGGGTGATGTATCACTCAAATAAACCTGAGATGAAGCAGATGCAGGGGACAGGGAAGCCATCCTAAGTGAAATATAAATACAGATTTATTTTTTTTTAGCTGAAATCATCATTGCCATTTATTGCCTTATTAAAGCATTTATGAAGTTTGGACATCCCACACCGGCTAAGAACTAGTTATGTTCATGTGTTGCCTTTTATCAGGGCTGGCCCATGAAGAGGTGTATGAGTCAATTACTATCCCCTTGAGATCTACTGTACGTTGACTTATACAGAAAAATTCACAAGCTCTGTTATAATTATAGAACAGCCCCTCAGCTGGTGTTTCTGCCTCTCTTCCTCCCCTTGTGCCCCTCAGGAGCCCTCCGAATGCATCATCAAAAAGATCACTTATCTCTAGAGTTCCTGTCATTACATGCAGCTATCCCATTACCACACAGTCCAACTGCGCTTCTGAAAATAAAACAAAAGTAAACCCAAGCCATCTCCACAGATTCCCCATGTTACTCCCCAGCTCTTTTTCATGCCTTGTTAGCACCTTCGTGTCCAGTTTGGAGCATGGTCTGAAAGGCAGATCTGCTGCCAGGACCCAGGACTGGGGCTCTCTGCTGTGAATCCTGGTTTTGCGTGTCTGTGACATGACTGCAGGCAGCACAGGATTTTCTAAGCGGCCAGGCACTGTTTAGAAGGCAATGACAGCATTGGTACTGCTCCAGTGACTACAGCTTGCCTTTTTTATTTGGTACTAGGAGCATTACAGGGGAAAAAAAAAAAAGAAAAAAGAAAAAAAGAGAGGGAGTGAGGCAAGGAGGGGAAAGACCAATTTTTCTATGCTCTTTGCAAGCAATGAGACTGAAAATGTTCACCAGTCAGCCTAGTGATGAGAAATGGCAGGTTGAGATTGACCTACACCACAGTCCTATTTTAACACACATTAACTGATTGCTAACTAACCCAACTAAGATTAGATTTAGCAAAACCTTTGATTTAGAAGTTCAATACCTATGTTCACCTGAAAAAAACCAGCTTGTATTAAAAATACTTCTACTCATTCTGGCCTGACCCAGGAAGGTTAGATCCCCCCAAGCTATGCAATGTTTAGAGTACGTAGCAGATGTGCTTAGTCCTGCGGATTTCAGTGCCGAGTTCAGTCAGTTGTTCAGTGAGCCACGCTGGGTACAGCATTAGGGATCCAGGTAGCAGTTCAGACAGGAGACTTGAGAATAGACAGTGCTTTAAACAGACAATTGTCAGTCGGTATTTGCAATTTAGTGGGCAGCAAGCAGGAAGGCCTCCAAATAAGGAATTAACTGCTACATAAGGGCTTTGTGCTCTAGCTACTAGCTGGCAACAAAATTTGTGCTGATTCTGATGCAACAAGCTTTAATCCTGCTATGTGTTCGACACTATATTTCCAGGTTTAAACAGTCCCAGTAGATAAAATGTCCTTGAAAACTCATTGTCTCTTTAATTCCCAATGCTTTCCTCGAAAACATAATCCTAAATATCACATTAACCAATGGCCACAGCATCCTTCATCCACTCTGGGACCCTTTTTCATTTGATATCTATCTACCAAATTATCACAATCCAGCCTCAGAAATGCTGTTAAGAGACCCAGTGCAACACTGCTAAAGTCAAATGACGGATTGACCTAAAACTACATATCCTGACATTCAAGCAGTCAACTAAAGAAGAAATATCTAAGGAAAGGCAAAGTGCTTCAGAGGGGCAGAAATATGGATGGGCACACTCGAGTAGAGACATTGTCACATGCCTTCGTCTGATCACAAACTGAGACTGGTTGTGAATGAATCCTTAAAGAGTAATTTCATTTTACAGTTTTAAGTTCATGCAAATCTCAGGGTTCAGCCACACAATCAGCGTAACACTGTTTAACAAGTTATTGCATGTCAGCTGAGCCATGCTAACTCACTACTACCTTCTGCTTCCAGTGCCTGAGAGCACACACAACTGCACTAACTTAAACTTCAGCAATAGGCAGGTTAACACCTTCCACCTTACACTTACCTCTTTCAGGCAGGACATGGCCAGGTTGGAAATGCCAAGTTAAGGCCTTACTACATCTCCTTCTGAATGGCTGGGGCTAGTCCGCCTCATCATGTGCTAGGTTTAAATGTGTTTTGCTAGAAAAGGATTATCAGGAGATGAACCCACTCAAGCATCCATTCACCCGCTCTGCAAGTTTTCTGAACTAAACTCCTGAGCTAATTTGTGGCTGGTGCCTACTCCAACTGCCAACTTGGCTCAGAGCTATGCAGTGCTCAAGAGAAGAGATGGAGTGCAATTTTGCATCACAAACAACCTAGCCCCCTGTTACAACAGAGACTCCTTGGCTTGCACAAACAAGCTCTTCGACGGTAAGTCAGGGATCCGGCTCTCATGCCGACATTTCCTCTTCCACACTCTGTCCCCCTCCAAAGATTTGCAGATCTGCGAGTCTCAGCTACAGTTCTTGCCTCACAGACAGGTAGCAGCCTGGAATGATAACCTGGGGGTCATAATCTCGGCGAGCAGATCCCCGTGGCTTTCGTTTCTGGCTGTTGTGCCTTCAGCATTATCAGAAGGAGTCAGAGAAAATCAAACATGATGGCATGAGCATTTAGGGCAGTGGGCACGAAAGGGCAGAAAACACAGAAAAGTTTTTGGGAATCTGGGATGGGGAGGTCGGTGAAAGAACACCATCCTATTTAATCCTGGTATTTAAATAACGAGGCTACTAAGCTAAAGATAAACTCTCATGGGTTGCAAAAGGCCTCAAATTAATACCAACACTCCTCTGCCTCATCAGCCTAGTTTCTCGTCTGCTCCTTCACCCAAATGTGATGCAGTCCCCATTGCTCAGGAACCCTAGCAGGAAGGCTGGGGAAGGGAAGTGTGTTCTCCTCACGCAACTTCTGCTGACCTGGTTTAGCATCCAACCTGAAGGGGCCTAGCTGTAAATGAGCGTTTGACACAACCACTTTCAGCTTTGTAGATAAATTATACATTACTGAGCAATGGTACTTGCGGATCTTGGATTCACAGCCCCACAGAAAAAGACTGACCACAGCCAACATCAGCAACAAAGCAGAATAAACACACAAGCTTACGAAGTGATCAGCAGGAGGGACTGATGCTAGGATCGGATGGACCAGTGAGATGGACAAATAGCCTGTGATCTGGAAGCCCAAACAGCATGTTCTGTCAGCCTGAAAGGGGCCAACATTTCCCCCCTTGTGCCATCTCACTCTGAATTGCTCATTTGTATGTGCTTGAGAGTGAAAGAGTTAACTTGGAAAGAGTCCCTCGATACACTCTTCTGAAACGTGATGGAAATGCCAAGTGACCCCTCTGGTCCAGCATGTTCACTCAGACCAGAGGCTGCTTCCTCATTAGCAACAATAAATTCAAAGCAGATGGGAAAACTGTGCTCCATTCTCTGATCCAGCTTTCAAAGCCCTGTGATTTCAGATTCCCTTGGCTGCTCTTTAACTTTTCTCGCCTGTCAAATTCCCTGGCAAGATTGATAGGGTCTAGACAAGAGCACATCAGTGCAAATTCTGGTACTGGTCCTCTCCGCTGCCAAATTTCTCACATCTGACCATGTTAACTGCAGCTTCTCTCTGCTTGTGGTGTAAAGACCCTTTGATTTTTTTTTCTATCCTTCCTCCATCACCAGTTTATTACAACACTTTGCAAGGGTCAATAACTAACTCCTTACCATGTCTGCATAAGTTCTGTCATACACAAACTATTGCCTGCATGTCACCAGGCCAGGCTAGGAACTGTTCAAAGCTACAGTAAGTTTCTTTAGAGAGTGTGCTCCATTTTTCCCACACCACAAGCTGAAAGCCATGAAGTAAGGTGAAGTTTGTCAAGGACAGCAAGATAGCAACCTAGGTACTAATGTCTGGAGAAAACTCCATGGCAAATGTAACACCAGGACAGGGTCAGTGAATGAGTGAGATGTCCCCATACCACAGCTCGCGCAAAGTTGGGTGGGCAAGTGCTGCAGAGCAACTTGGGCAAGAAACGGGTACACCACCACATCTGACAACTCTTTCCCTCAGCTGGCATGAGACATTTCCTGCAGCCCAGCCCGTGCCTCGCTGCCTTTTTCACAAAGACATTTTTCCCAGTCCCCAGCCTGGATGTGAATTTTCAGCTGACTGCTTCTCATCCCACCCAGGCAGTGGAGGGACCCTCTCCCTCCTCCCCGTCACCATTGAAGTCTCCTCTCATGTCCCCTCTTGGAGGTCCTGAAGCTGCTTGAGGGGGCCCTGTGAAACGAGGAGGTGCAGAAACAGAGTGATTTACTCAAGGTCACCCTGGGGAGCAACCCTCACCCTGAGGCCCTAACACCTCAACAGCTCAGAGCCATTTCCACAGGTGGAAACTCTGGGGAGCCTCTGAAGTAAGTTAGGGGTCCCTCCCACCTTCCTTCAAAGCTCAGCTTGAACAAGGCAACACTGGCTAATGAGGCTTGGCAGATACCCCCATCCACCACACCAGTCCCATCGTGGACTGAGACCAGCTCTGCCAGTTAAGACAGCTGTTATACTCCAATACATCATTTCCACCTTTGATAAGCAAACGTGTGTTTCCTCGTGGATCTGTGATCTTGGTGGCAGAGGTTTGTGGTCCCTGTTCCCCACTGTCCTCCCGGGCGCTGCAGATGCTGCTCCTCGCCTGTGATCCAGGACAGGGGGTCATATGCCATTGGAGCCTGTGAAGAAATACTTCTGAAATCTGGGCAGGTCCTAGCCATCCTGGAGCTGTCCTGTCTGACCTTGGCTCTTCAGGAAGACCACAGAAAAGTTTGCCTAAGCAAGGCAAGCTGAAATGAGGTTAAAAAGCTGTTGCATTGCACACAAAACTCTAGGAAAATCTAAGTAATAAAACCATCCCCAAATCACATTAGCCTGAGGTTTTGACCTCTCCCAGAGCTGCTGACCCAACAGTCTTCCAAAGTACAGCAAAATCCACTTTTATACATCACTGTGATGACTCCCTACTCCTTGCAAAAATGCAGCAACAACTATTTCTAGAACTAATGAAAGGCTGCTGGGATGCCTCAGCTGTCGTGGCACGTGGCAGGCTATAAGAGCAGGGGTAAGACACAGAGACATTTCCTTCACTAGAAGCAGGTATCCAGTTACTGTCAGCAAGATTGAGTTTACGATGCACAGATCAGTAAAAAGCTGATTCCACGTAATGAAAAACAAACTCATGATAATCAGCTTTTCACTAGACATTTACTTATGCCCGGTGCTTGGTAATTCACCTTTTGGCCTCAAAACTATTGCAGGCAATGTATGTTTTTACACACCCTGTAGTAACACAGAGCTGTGCCAGTGGTATATTCAACATGCATGAGATGATACATTTTGGAACACATTGCACTTCCAAATCCCTTGGATGCTTTCAAAGATCTCCCCATTGTCATCCCTTTTCGCTGAAGCCAGTGCACACAACTCAGCTGTTGGAAGAGCAAGCCAGAATCCAAGGGTTCCATCCTGACTCAGGCAGCAAGCCTAGTGCTCAGGCTGTTTTACCTGTCTCTGCTTGTGAGGTACACCAAAATAAAAACAGATCATAATTCCTTCCTAGCTTACACACAGAAGCTGAAAAGCTTTAGTTCTCTGTATGGGACTGTATATATGGGCCTGTGTAAGGACTTCAAGCCAGGATTGGGTGATGGTTGTTTCAGTTCTCTCCAGAGAGGCAGCAGTGGGTGCACGCACACAGAACTGATGCGTGTCTGCATGACAGGAATCTGCTCATACTTAAGCTACATAGTTATTATTCACTAAACCTAGTTGTCCTGGTTTCAGCTGGGATAGAGTTAATTTTCTTCCTAGTAGCTGCTGTGTTTTGCATTTAGTATCGGAATAACATTGATAACACTTACTGTTTTAGTTGTTGCCAAGTAATGCTTATATTAAGCCAAGGACTTTTTCAGCTTCCCACAGAAGCTGAGAGGGAATATAGGCAGGACAAGCTGGACAAAGCAATATTCCATACCATAGATGTCAAGCTCAGTATATAAATAGGGGTTGGCCCAGGGAAAGGAACCCATGATTGCCACTCGGGATGGGCAATTTGTCATCAGGTGGTAAGCAATTGTATTGCATCACAATGTTGTATATTCTTTTACCATTATTATTATTATTTTCTCTTCCATTACTGTTCTATTAAACTGTCTTTAGCTCAACCCACGAGATTTTTTTTCCCTTTTTCTCCCTCTTCGCCCTTTCCTACTATTGAAAGGAAGGGATGGGAGGGTGAGTGAATGGCTGTGTGGTCCTAGTTCCCAGCTGGGGTTAAACCACGACACTAGTAAAAGGCATAAAGTGACGCTAAAGTTTCTCTCTGAGACTGAGAAGCTGCCACTGTTGTTTTGGCACAAAACTGAGCAGCAGCGAGCTGGGCCACCAGGGCACCCACTGCTCCTACTTGTTTGTGGGAAATATGATCATAACAATTTTGATGATCAGAGAGAAGGGTGCAGGAGGGAACTTGCCATACAGCAAGGGAGGTGCAAGATGATGCTCAAAGGCTGCAAAACTGCCATTTGATGATTATGGAGAGATTGAAGGCTGCTTTGCCTTCCTCCTTTCAGGGTGCAATCGCAGGCACAGCAGAAACAAGGAAGTGTTTTGTTCACAGCAAACAAAAGCCAAGCAAACAAAACTGATTTCTAGTTCAGCAAGTCGGAAGAGAGAAACATTTGGCTGTGTGTTAATGAGGCTGCTGTGGAGACTTCAGCCAACAGAAGAGCATAATTAATTTTTACTGGAAGTATCAGAACGTCAGACGCTGAAATACTAAAGCTTTGGAGATGTACATGTCTTGGATATTGATTTACTTGTTACCTCCATGTAGTCAAGTGCAGATGAGGGAGAGGGTTACTCTATGGCCAAGTGTACTTCTAAAACTCCTTCCTTTCCTTCCAGCTTTGGTAGCTGGGCCTGAAACAAAGGTGTCACCTCCCCTCTTCCCATCCTGAGGGACTTCATCTTCGTTTAAGTGAATCACTTGTAACTTCCCAAAGTGCTTAACATCTAGGTAACTGCTTTCAGTGCCATGGTAGGGGCCAGGAAAGCAGGCTGCAACAAACTAGGACAGGGAAAGCGGAGAAACTCCGTTGCTCCGGCAGCAGAAAACTTGAGAAGAGCTGCAGTAAAATCAGTTTAGGGTTTTTCCTCAGCCTGAAGTCTTGGGGCAGATTCCACTACCTATTTTTACTTTGGACTTGAAATAAGTAAATTATTTGTTTTTGTTATTCTCTGTCCTCGCAGAAGCTTATAAATCTTAAATCATAGCGTTCGTAAAGCAGTCTGCAATCTCCAGAGAGAGAGAGTACCGCTGAAAGGCCAACTAGCAGCATCAGCCAGCCTGCTGTCATGGAGCACAAGGCAGCCCAGAGACAGTGCAGAGGGAACAGAAAAAGGGAGTGATGAGGCAGCCAGCCCCAGGGTCACCCTTCCCCACCCCCTTTCCTAACTGAGCGAGAAGATACTCAGCTTGCCACAATACAGCCTAATGTTCAGAGGGTCACAGTTCCGACTTTTGCCTCAGGCCTTCCAGACTCTCTGGCACAGCATTTCAAATTGCATTAGTTTAGGAAAGAGGCAAACAAAAAAAGTTGTATTTTTTTTCCCAGGCATTGCTTAAAATAGAAAGCAAACAAATGTCATTGCTGATACACACAGCCCCAGAGACAGCAGTGAGACGCACAGACACAGACAGATGCATGCGACTGGCCCCTGTGCTAGATCAAGACTACAATTCCCTATTTTCAGGATAGAAAATATTTTTTTTAATATCAGATTATGGAAGATAATTAAACACCTTTCCACTCACATGCTGGGCCATTTAGTGAATAACATGAATACTGTGGTGGTTTGTTCTCAGTTTTCCGTCACTTTCTTTTCCCCAGTCTCCTGTGTAATTTGCTCTGTCTGGCTATTTCAAAGCACATCTTTATGATGTCCTTTTACTCTATTCAAATCACCGTCTGTTTGTTTCATTAGCATTCTCACTTGAGGGGTGGACTGTATTTAGGAGGGCATTCAACATTCAAAATTAAAAGCCTTGAAAGTAACATTATTTAATTGGAAAATGATAAATTGTTGCTATTTGGCATTTTTCAGAAATGCCAATTTTTTCGTGTCCTGGTTTGAGGTAAACCAGAACCAATTTCCTGATTTGTAATTTTACTTTTTAGCTGGGCCTCTTCTAACTGACTAAAGTCTGAAATTAACAGCATATTGTTCAGAAACTGTTCACTCTCAGAGTGGTAAGACCTGATTATACCAAGGAATGGTAAGCACAGAGGCTCTTGCTTATGCTTATTGCTATAACAACCAAGGTCAGCTAACTTCGCTATTTGCCCCATTAGAGGGTCGGAAGTGGAGAAGCATAGAGGAGTCACACCTGTAGGGAGGAGTGGATGGGACAGGTGACCCAAAACTGACCAACAGGGTATTCCATCCCATATGCATCATGCTCAGTATAAAAGCTAAGGGATCAAAGGGGCAAGTCTGCTCTCTTGCTCTTTTTCTTCAATGGCTGACGTCTGAGGAGGACCCTGTCTGTTCGTCTGCCTTTGATCCCAAGCTGAGCACTCCTGACTCTAGTTCCAGAGTTCAGCTCCTGTCCGTCACTGACTCCAGTCTGGGACTTTCCCTGTGTCTGCTGGTGATGTGATTGTCATCCTGGGAGCTGGATACGGTTTTGTATATATTGTATAATTTTTTTTTAATTTTCTTATTATTTCTTATTTCCTTGTTTATTATTATTTTCATTAAAGTAGTTTAGTTCTTTTTCTAAACTCATAAATGTCCTTATCTCTTCCTCTCCTCTCTGAGGTGAGAGTGGGAGGAGGGCCATCTGTCATTCTGATTGGCCAATCCGGCCAAAACCACGACATTTGGTACTTTCCCCTTCTCTTTTACCTTTAACTGAGAATCACTGGTTTACTTGCAGACTGAAGAGGAACAAATGCTTCATGCATTTCAAAGAGAGGTTGTTAAATAATCAGGCTAATACTCGATGGGTTCACTTACTTATCTGAGCGCATGGTGCTCAGCAAAGATATGTGATGTTACCAACTACCAGCCCCTTCTACCCTGCCTTCAGTGGAGTCAAATCTAACAGAGATTGCTCTCGGCCCGCAATTCATAGGCCAGCAACACATCTGATTAATGAGAGGGCCACTACACAGCTTATCTAGAAAAATGCACAATGCCATAAAATAAGCAGGCATAAAAAGGGGAGCGCTTGTCACCTGCAGTGTAGTGCCACATGGAAGACAAAGTATCACTTTTCACGGCTCTACCAGGGAGTGCAAGGTTGTCAGGACACAATGGCAACTCACTGATCTAGGAAAAAATCTGAGTAATTTCTCGCTGAACCAGAGGGGGAGCAATGCATTCAGCTTCATATCTGCATGCCCCCCTTGTTCTGTAGCACAGGATGAAAAATAAACCCAGCTGGAGAAGAAAATGGAAACTAATATTGCACTGCATTTGATTTTGAGGTGATGAGGGTAGCTTGGCTGAAGGGCGAAAATGGAGATCAGGCAGCCTGGAAGCATGAAGGGTCACACAGTGATCTGTTCCTTCACTGGGCCATTAACTCAGCAGTAACCATCCCAGACGTTTTATTGGTTTAGATCCTGGATTTGAAAGGTTCTTCAATAAATTGTGACTCCTAGACTCACCAGACTACAGCCGAAGCTATAATTTACAACTGGAAAAAACCAGACACTTGAAAAACCCAAACACATCGTAGCTAACGCACTGCTAATCTGCCTGAATCCAGGGTCCTGCTTACAGGGAAGTACACTACCACTTCTATCTGCACAGGCTGCTGACTGAAAACATGACTGTATCAGAAAAGGGTAAGTGGTGCCTCAAGTGCTGGGTTACCAGCATCTGATGTGTCTGGTGTTACCAAGCCATTGCTGGTGTACTGCTAGGGAGACTCTTCTCACCTGTCACCTCAGCAGAGGGACGGTCAGTTGCCCCTTCCCACTGGCCACCTAAAGACAGCGGGTGGAGATCCAAGCAGTTGGTCAAGCCACTGCAGTGCAGCCAGGCCTGCTCGATGCTGGAAAGGTTTGGGGCAAAACTGTCTGTGGAAATATCCCAGAAAAGTTCAGAGATGGCCTTTAATTGCTCAGATTACCTTCCGTCAGCAGGGCACCGTAAAGCAGTCATGTAAGCTGAAGAGAAAGCAAGGGCAGAAGGCAGTCCTCAGACTGAGCATGCACAGAAGCACCACACCTTCACCAAAGTGCCACATAACATGATGCCAACAGAAGAAATCTAACCACAGGCACAAATAAAACAAGAAATTCTTCAGGACATCTTAATAAACTCTCAGACTGAACAGAGATGAGGGAAGACAGACCCAGGGTCATTTTCCCAGCAGTCGAGGGTGGTGGGGGAAAGCCCCCCCCATAGCCTTAGGGATCCTTCGTAGGCCCCTGCTTGGCTAACGGTGTGAAGTCAGACACTCTCCAAGTATCTGAAGTACAGCACAAGCTCGTTTACAGATGACATTTAATGTTCTTATACCTCCCCCGCCTTCATTTGCCCGCTTTGCCTTTGGACTGTCACAGTCTATTTGGTGAAGATGAACTCTGTTGCTTCTGTTTAAGAAGATGCTCGAATCCCATAACATGGGTTAAGGGCTTTCAGACAGACCTACTCCTGGTGCTGCTGTGCAGGCTCAGCTACCATCCTCACTCACTAGAAGAGGGCTGAAGCCCAAAGCCCTCATCTTGAGCATATCTAGCAATCCAAGATCTCCCCTCACATGGATCTAGTCTCAGTGACCTGAAAAATAAAAATCCTAGGAATGATTAATTCCTTAAAGGCTCTCTTACTTCAGAAGTAAGACAGCCACAATCAAAAGTCCACTCAGCACAGCCCAGCAGGAAAAGAGATGAACCACTGGCCACAAGTGATTGTAGCAGCTCAGATCAGACTCTGCTTCCACTGAAATAAGTGCCCGTTTTTTCAAAAGAACATGAAACCCTCAGGTGTGCCTGTGCAGGCAAGTTCTGTGTCACTGAGAAATAATGGATAACCCCTGAAGCCAGGGGTGCTACCCAGCACTCCATGCAGCAGTATTAACCTCTGCACAGGGGTTATAAGCCTCATTACGCAGCAGCTTAATGGAGGCCCACCCTGACACAGCAGTATTGATTTCAGCTCTCACGCTAGCTGGGATCCCACCATGCACATGGCGTACGCACACCCCCAGGAAAAAAACAAGGGTGAAGGCAATTTCTGCCTCGATGTGCTTATAAGGCAGCAATGCTATTAGCTCTCCAGCTCCCTGCCTCCCTCTTCCTGTCCAGCCTGGGCCTCATTCTTCTGGGATTTTGCATTCGGTCCTCCGTCTCGGTGTCATACCACACCTTCCCTTTACAGCCCAAAGCACACGCTTGCAGCCCACTTGCTGCGCACAGTCAGTGCTTCTCCACACTGCACCTAGCCTGTGCTGGAAACAGAGCTTCCTTTATCAGATTAATACGAAAAATGCTATCACCATAGTAGCAGGTTCTTAATAACGATTAATAGTTGCAACTTAGGCATGATTAATGAAGGGAAGGGTTAATGTCAGAGTTTGTGTGACTGAGGGTGTCAGTGGGGATTAGGGGAAACAACCATCGCATCTCCAAGTTCTTGTCTGCTTCCACTCTCTTTTAAATAGAACACATTTTGGACAGTATTAAAGTAATTGGGCTCATTAATTTTGTATGTTTTTCATTTGTCTTTGCAGATCATGGCCTTTTTTTCTTCCTCCGGTCATCATCACCATGGGAAATCAGCTTCTTAAGTCTTACTAATTCTTTGCTGGCAGTCTTTAATGGCCTCGGATCTCACAAAGCATTTCATTCATCTGGCAACTGCCAGGCTGCATGAGCACCGGGGTGCTCTCCCCCCGCACCCTTTTCCTCAAAGCAGAGATAAGAGCACAGCTATTTTAAAAGCAGAAGGTGAGATGAAAGCGCCTGCTTCAGATCAGACGCTGCTGCCATTCCATAATTAACTTCACCTAAATTTTCAAAGGAAGAAAAAAAAACCACAACCACCACCCAAAAGTCATTTCAAACCACTCTCTCCCCCACACATTAGTCATCTCATTCTTGATACCAGTATCANTTTTTTTAAATAGTATTACCAAGCCACCCTTCAAAGCACTATCTTGAGCTCATTTTTCAAATACCAGCATAAAAGGCAGCCAGGTTGCTCTCTTCTCTCTGTAGTTACCTGTATCACTTTGGGCTACCTATACGGTCAGGGTCAAAATGACATTTCTCCCTCCCACTTTCTCACCCTCCTTTCCCAATTGCATAAAGGAGAAAATGTTGGTGCCAGCCATCTGACAAAGTGTTCCTACAGCTCCTGTTGGAACCTGTGCCCCTACCCTCCCCACACTGCAATCGCAGTTTGCATCTTTAAGCCAGCATTATTTACAGCAAGCCACTTCCAATACACCCTGGCTCCCTTTTGGGAGATGTTCACAGTCCACATATTTGTTAACCTGTGGAAACCTACAGAAATATGTACCCTAGGTTAAGTCCCAGCCTGGAAACTAGATCGGAATCCTCCTCCATACAATGAGCTATACAGACTAACTGTTTCAGTAAGTCTGCAAATATAAGGCAAACAAGTACCTAGAGGTTAGAAGAAAATATGGAATTCAAGTATTTGTTTCTGGTTTTTGATCACTGCCTGAATTTTTGCAAAAAGGAAGAGAACTTGAAACAGTTACCTCCTGGTGCAGACTTACCCTTTCTTTATTTTTTTCTTAAATCTGCAAAAATATTCTGTTAAATTGAATGTATTCAAAAGATGACAAATGGATGGATAAGACAGCACTGCCCAGTGCCTTACAAGGCAGGTTCTTGTAAGATGCAGGTTCTGGTATTTCTGAAACTCATCTTGATTTCTCTGTCTCAGGTGTCCCCACTTAAAAACCAGTGCAAATCTTCCTCCCACTCCTGCCACTGATAAAAAGGAGGAGAGAGAGTAACAAGAGTGATTAGTTGCTTGAGAAACATGACTTCGACAAAGCAGTCACAGGATTTCTGTCTAGCTTCCTGAAGGATGGTGACAATCGGTGTAGAATTATTTTCACATATTTCAGGTATCAGATACCAGACAGACCAACTCATGCTACCAAAACTGTAACAGCCGTTGCTTTCAACTGAGTGCTGCACCCAGGCTCACAGAAAGGGATTTCTAACCCTGACCTCCAGCCAGCTCCTACAGAGTGGTGCTGCTAATGAAGATCTGCTGCATCTCTCAGATGCACAGGGTTGTTGTTTTTTTTTTCTGTAGAAGCTCAGGTATGATTTTATCTTATGTAATCCATATCTTAACCAGCATATCTAACATGACGCCTTGAATGCAGATATTTAAGCCAGCTCCCTTATTTCTGAAGCAGAGCGCTCTCCAAATCCACTTTGGATAATTCATTGGTTCTGCTAACTCCTCTGCTCTGCACAGACTGCCAGGGAGAACAATAAATACAGCAACGAATGCATGAAGAATTTTTGCCCTTGACTTTGCATCATATTTGAGTAAACAGAAACTAGCAAAAGAGCAGCCAAATATAAACCATGTTTCCTTAGTCTGCAAATGCACTTATTATTTCTTATTCAGGTATAACAGCTGGAACACTTAAGAAACCTCCAATGAATTATATCTGTATCAAACAGCCAACCTTACTGTCCGTCCCTTTACCCCGCACCTCTGCAAGCTAGTGCTACTTTGGATGCAGGGCCGGGCAAAGAGCACTTTCTAAGGTAACTCTGGCACAAACAAATGAGAAGAAAAATCTACTCTGTCAAATAATACATCATACTTCTTCATCACTGTGCTGCAAAATGACTTGCATTTGTCAAGGAAATAGTAGGTATTCCAAATAAATGCCATAGACCATTCATTCATTCATTCATTCAATCAAATTGACGCTGCCAGGGTGCTCCTCTAGAAGCGAGATGGTTTGGGTCAAGCTGAGCTATTACTCCTCTTGTTCTTACACAGTTGAAGGCTCTTGTACTTTTGTGCTGAGAAATGACCATGGTTTAAATTTGGAGGAGTTACAGGCTGTGGTATTAAGTAATGAGGTATGAAATTTTTTACCTCAGGGTAACTGGTAGAAATTAACCTTAGGTGAGAGCTAAAAAAAAAAAAAAACAACCCAACAAAAAACTACTGACCTTTACAGTGGCTGTTGGGAAGCATATAGGAAGTAATGGTCTCAAATCAGTTCTCAGTGAAAAGGGGTCTTCTCTATGGTATCCAGCACCAAAGCAACTGCGCTACTGAACCACTTTGTGCCCATTCTCACAGAAATGCTAAGGGCCAGATCAGCCACAAAATTCCTCTACCTTTTTCATCTGCTGTGATCCCCTCAGTAAGGCTGTAAGGAATACCATTGGGGTTTTGAGAAGCAGATAATCACGTTTTGGTTTATCTATTCACAGTATGTTTGGCAGATAAACAGAAAAGTTAATTCCCTAGGGAGATCAATCCAGTACTTTTCCAAAGTGCTTTATGCAATATGCATACCCTCAACTTTGCTTTGAAAAGAAGAGCTGTGAATTTCCACTTGAAGATATTTTTACTTCAATTAATAACAGCTGATCATTTTGGACTGCAGCTCCCCAAAAAGTGAAAAGCTGCTTAGTTATCTCACCGATAGATAACTGAGGCTGAATGATTAGGAGACTGCTTGCAAATCAGCAAGAAAAGATGCTGCATTCAGAAATCACTGCTGAAATAAACTGTGTATTTAATTTTTAAGGTGCAAAAATTAAGATCTTTAAACAAATCAAAGCAGAGAGAATAAAAATGATTAATCAGCGAGCTTAGCTGGAGTATGCTATTTATTTTCATAAGTGGCTGTCTTCTGAATCAACATTTCTTAAGTATAGCTCTTGCTGGGACATGACTGAATGAGCCAGCTCTGAGACACCAGTGTTCCCTCCCCTGTGGAGGGCCCATTGTGGCAGCCTCAACAGCTCTGTCTCCCTTGTGCCGCTAGTGCAAATTCTGGATCCACAGCTATTGCGTCAAACAAAGATTACCATCTGAGGATTTCAGTGAGGGTATGTGACTTAATTAACCAGGACAATGATAAAACTGACATGCCTTTGTGAAGGTAGCAAGTGGAGATGAGTCATGGAAGTGAAATATGTCAACCTCCATATACTTCTATAGATTGCAATATTTAGACATAACATTTGAGCCCATTAGTTTGTGAACTCCTTATTTGAGCTCCTTAGTCTGCGAAAATTACTTCATAATACAAGGGGTACTTCCTAACGTTAGTACTTTGAGTGACAGGACCACCTCTAATTAAGTACCTTCACAAGAAGAGTGGCTATGATCCAGATGTTAAGCGGGTCTGGACTTGGTGGCGCTGGATGGTTCCCATCATAGGGGTGGTACCTGCATCAGGCATCTGCTGGGGAAAGAGCCCTGACATGGGACTTCAGCCAGACACGCAACCTCCACAGGGTATCTCAACTTGAACCTGGCTCATGCATCTGGCACACAGATCACAGACCTGGAGATAAACAGGGACGCTGCACTTGGAACGTAAGTGGTGGGAAAGTGGCAAGCAGAAAGGGGGAGGTAGAAGCTAATGCCAGTAAATCCAATTGCAGCAACCATCACAGAGCATCAATCTCTGCTGAAGCCTCTAGAGCTTTGCTACAAAGTAGACAACAAGAAAACACGAATGCTTCAGATACCTCGTTTTTGATAGTACAAACAGAATGGCAAAATGAAAACAAGATATTGTGAAATAAGGCAATTTTCATTTGTATAAATATGGAGACATACATATCAGTATATTTTTATACACACATGTACATGTGGGTTTTCAATATCACTTCCTTTTAAAAATGTTTAAAACCCACAAAGATTTAACACAACACTGAATGCAAAGGAAGTTGGGAGAAGCTTCATGTAGGAGGCTATAAAACTAAAACAACTGAGACTTCATGAGACAGGGGACGTCCTCACTTGTGAACAGCATTAAAACAACAACTTTATTCAGGAAAACAGAGTACATTTTTGAAGATTTCCAGTTTACAAAAGTTTAAGACAAGGCTAGGTTTCAACATACAACCTCCCTTAAAGCTCTTACGTAACATCTCCATTTCAAGTTCACAAAACCCCTCAAATCAGAAAAAAAAGGAAAAATGAAGGCCACAGTTCTGTACTGGGATACATTCAGGCAGAATCCAGCACAGTATTGAAATTCTTTCTGCAGTCACATATTTTAGTTCACAGGTGCAATATAGCCTTGTGTTAATAAAAAGTATTTCAGATCTAGTATGAACTGGAAGTGGAGCACTTGTTTTACCATTTTAGTTCCAGGCATCCAGTAGCTTCCAATGAGCAACAGTTAAAAACAGTACTTGCCATCTGATCACCATGTTAAAAATACAGCATTAAATTCTTTCTTCATTTATACTATTTTAAATATTCATTAAAAATTAAATTCAGAATCAGTGTCCCTCTATCCTTTTCATCATTAATAGTTTTTCTTATCTACTAAAACCATTTGTCTTTTCTAAGATGTCTAAAAAGTAAAGCACACAAGATTAAAAAGCTGCAGCATTAATTAAAATGAGAGTCATCATCTCTTTCCTCCACCCAACTTCTGTATCTATCACAAGGGCCCCATTAGCTGTATCAAAGTGAAGTGGTGTAAATAAAACTGATTTGACGCAAAAGGAGAGGAAGAATGAATGCAGAGTTATTTAAAAATCACAGTGCAGTCAGTGTTGTTCTGTATGTCACTGTAGACAAGAGCTGAGAAAATTATTCACAGGCTCTCTTTTAAAAGCATTACTGCCAGTTTTCCATTACCACAATACCAGAGAGGTAAACTGTAATTTGCCTAAAAAGGAACTTCAGATTATTATCAAGTGGATTCACTAATGGCCTAATTTCAAATAGTGAGCACTCTGACTTCAGCAGCAGTTACAGACACTCAAAACTCCTGAAATTTTTTTATTTGTTTATTTTTAAATAACCCAAATCTTATTTCTAACAGGCTAATCCACATTCCTTCATTTACCTCAAGTAATCATTTCTTCAAATTGCTTTGTTGGAAACATTCATATTAATACCTGTGCTGAGAACTACTCACAGTGGTCACCCTACAATACAGATGTGGAATCAGAATTTGGCTCTGGAAGAAAACTTTAATCAGTTTTACTTTTGTAAGAATAGGCCTTTGAAATAACATCCATTTGTTTAAACATTAAGTATGAAGGAAAGCTCCTGCAGGACTAACCTCAAACTAAAAGCTTAAGAGCAATTGCAAACAATAGTATGACCTATTCCAATTTTACTGAAAAGAAATCCTACCACATGGTATTTCATGAACATTTAACTTCAGCCTTACAAGCTGCAGGATTTTCGATGAAATATTTAATTTCATCAGCATGGTTGTTGCTACCATGTTTTCCCAAAGATTCTACTGAATAATGCAGTATAACGCTGTATTAACACTACTAGAGTGAAACATTATAAACAATTTCTGTGTGATACAACAGCAGTTGCCAAAGAAACCAGCTAGCAAATCTGTTCTACAAACCAGAAAATTGGAATAAGATTAAAACCGCCCTTAAAGTTTTAGCCTGACTTTTTGGAACAAGAGACTGAACTTCTGTACTCCTCAAAGTTCAGTGGTCCCCATAACACATAGGAAGACAAGACTTGTTTCTCTCTTTGGATCTCTAGAAAATGATATGTAACAACACCTAGAAATGTAGTTAACAGCCTCACAAACCAACATTCAATCAGAAAGGCACAATATCCTTCTGTAACTCGTGTTCTCAAAAACTAAAGGATTCCTATACAAAGATAAATACACCCTTAGCTGGAAGGGAAAATGTCACACCATTTAGAATGTTTTTTCCTTCTTTTTTTTCTTTTTTTTTTTGTAAAGTCCAAATGGATTATCTTAATGCAAAAGTTACATGAATATATACAACCTGAAAGAGTATCTTGATATATATATATATATATATGTACATATATAACAGTGACTGACACAGAAGGCAGAAGCAGCAGGCTATGTTCACTCTTTTCCTACTTCTTAGCAATGCAAGGCAATGTTTTTCAGATGCCATAGGCAAACAATATTTGGTTTGTTCACACCCTGGTGTCTTAGAATACACATGTTGAAATACAGTCCCCCTTGCGTGTGGGATACGTGCGATGTAAGTTACACTGAACACGATGATTTAGTTTCACTAATACAATCTTAGTCAACTTTAAAATTAAAAAGATGTCTAATTCTAATGAAACTACTGCAAACTCTTCAATAATATGTTTTAAAGACCAATACAATGTTTTAAAAACTGCAACAGAAAAACGTTAAGGCTAATTCTGATACAGCACTATGTAGCTCTCTTACAGAGGCCTAGCAGAACCTCAACAAAAGGCAAGAGGGACAGCAGGGCCCAGTGCTCAGAGGAGACATCCCTGCACCTACCTTTACTGTTAACTCAGCTATGTACCTGAGTTTAACCTACCTGTAAAACAAAGAATAACTGTCTGCTATGTGACAATGATAACAGTCTGCCAATCAAGTCAGACGGAGTCATTAATTAGCTAAGTCATGCTTTGTGAAGGACAGCATAATTAATTAGATTGCTTGAGCTCCCAGCAAGAATGAAATCTGACACAATGCTGTACATTGTTTTACAAGGACCTAGGATCGTCTTCACCAACACACTTCAAGACAGGCTGCCTAAGCCTGCAATGAAAGGCTGCCATTAATCTGCTTCCAAGGTCAGCCAGGCCCATCAGCATTAGAATTCTCCAGTCCTCCTCACTCTTTCATCTCAGTCCTGGAATAACCTGTGCTTGTAAATCCACCTGGCCCCTGCCTCTTACATACCACGGCAGTAGACTCCAGAGCTGGAAATGAAAAAAAAATACTACAAAAAAAATTCAGGTGTATGCATGGGAACTGAGACAGACCTCGAGTCACTCCCCTACATACACTCAAGCTCAAAAATTCTTGGGTTCTGAGCATATAACCTTTGGGCATAAGAAGTTACCTTAGAAAGACGGGGGGAAAGAAAGCAGAAGGTGTGGGCAGTCAGCTTCCTTCATTTCCATTAAACAGCAAAGTCTATTTAATGACACTGTTCATTGCATGGAAGGAGGAGTGGGAAACATGTCTGATAGACAAATATAAATAATTTTTCAAGGCCAATTTCCCTTGGGACAAGAGGAAGACACTGCATTGTTTTTTGTATACTGAGCACAAGCACAGCACTGCAGTGGCATTTAAATTCACAGCTAACCTTGCCTCCTGCCACTCTGCATACCTTTACCTCTGAGATGCTTTAATACGGGTGATTCAACACTGTGCACTGAAACACACTTCACAGGAGACCATTCCAAGAGTTAGGACAAAACAGACACAAATAATTATTTTTTTCTGCACAAGCTAGAATTTCAACCAAACAAACATGAATAATGGCAAACTCCACAAAAAACAATGAGCATACCATCAGTGAAACCTTGACATTTTAGAGTTCTACTGGTGCAGTAGAACTAAACCTATGCAAAATACACTACTTACATACATACACATACTATGAAACATGTGTATCCATGCATGTACATATACATGCTCTAAAACAGAGCTGACAAGCCCCCCAGCTTTCACTACACGACCTGCTTTCAGTTATTTTACACATATAACAAACTAATGATTCACATTAAAGCTTTCTGTGATGGTTGTTTGCCTCAGGCTGGTTTTGGTGTTCAAGACTTAGCTGAAACCAGGTTGGTTTTGGTTGTTTTGTTTTGTTGTTTGGGTGGGGTTTTTTTGTTTGTTTTTTTTTTTAAGAAGGAACACATGGAGAAATGTTGTTTTGCCACACTTGAGAGGAGAAAAGAAGTCTTGCGCTGGTTTGTTGAGAAGCTTCAGTGCCTCTGTACTCAGCCTTGAAGTTTCACAGATAAGCCAACTTGTGTGGTGTTCCTGAGAAAACCCATGCAAATTTGTCCTAGATATTAGCAATTGGGAAAAAAAACTCATTTGCTCAGTTAGAGAGTTGTTGCATCTTCACCAGCTTAAACTTTGAAAATTACATTCACAGTTAGAATGTTCCAGGCCATGAAGAAAAGGGTCAAGTAGGACATTTTCTGCAATTTGAGCACTACCAGTTGGCTAGCATTGGGCACCAGAGCTCCAAGCAGAAAGACTGCTTCTCATGTGCTTCAGTGACCACCAGTTGGCACCAGGCAGTAAGAAGAAACAGCTCACATGTCGACAGGATGGTAGGCAGTCTGAAAACGAGTCCTTCTCGCATAGTTTTTGTGTGCAACATCTGTATATATTATACATGCACATACATACATTCATATACAGTAAATAGTCCAAGAAATACATCACATCAGTTCTTTGACACAGCACCGATGTTTGTCTTACTAGTCTGAACTGGAACTTGCTCATAGAAATACTGTGGAGAGCTGATGTAACTCTCACAGCTCGGTCTTTGATGAGCCCAAAATGCAAAACTCAAATATTAACTTAGTGTGGATTCAAATCAAGTCATCATTCAGGCACATGTACCCCTGAAACCTATTAGCCACAGCAGATTAACCCATACAGACTTGAAAAAGTAAATGCCTTCCTGCCCATCCCAAATACCGGAGCAGTTACGCTTCTCTTTCAGCAATGTGGTTAACCAGCGAATCGCTTTGATCTGCTGTCCTCTCAAGAAGAGTTCTGTGTCCATCCATGCTGCCATGGATATCTCTTGTCCAACTGCCTGCTGTGCCCAGAGGGCTTCCTGCCATGGGGGTGTCTGTGCTCACCAAGCTTCCTGTCCGAGATCGGTACGGAGGAAGATCTGGCTGATTAGGGGATTCAGATTCAGAACAGTAAGGCGGTGGAGGGAGGTCAAACCAAGGTGGTCTGCTGTAAGATACACAGCATAGTAAGAGGTTACTGAAAACAGTGGTACAGAAGAAAGTATGTAGTTTTCCAATTATGAAAAAAACAAACAGTATTTCTTAGCTTTTCTGTGATGACAACCATCAGGAGATCTCAAACAGACCTGCCTACATTATTCAGGTCATCCCAAAACACTCACAGGACCACTGGGCAACAAGGTTTCTGGTCAAGATGCAACATAGCTAATTACATCCTGCTTAACACTCTACACTCCGATTTTCATGGGTATGCACTTACAACAAATCTTGGCTTACCCTCAAAGACAGTTGCAAGAGGTAAGACTTTTTCCTGTATAACATTTACACAACCTGATAAAGTGCTTTGAAAGAAATAAGGTAAGTAGTGATTTTACACCTATAGATGATGATGTGAACACAAGAATGCTCTGAGGAAAACTCCGTTAAGTGACAGAGATTAATAGCTTACGGTCTACCAATAAATAATGAACTGAATTCCCCACATGACAAATAACTTTTGTTGTCGTGATATCACTTGCAGAGCAACTACTATGTAGGCATAGACAAGATGAGTACTGGATTCAGGAAAACTGTTTTTTGGTTCTAATAGTAAACAAGTAAAGGGACTGAAAGGTTTAGCAGATTGATAACAGGTCCTGGGAGCAATTAGCTCTAAAATTGCTGATGCTTTGTATCAGCCCAGGTGAGAAGTGATTACAAGCTGGACTGCTGCTCATTTAGTTGTCCTTACTAATGAAAAGATATTATTATGAATGTCAACATTAAGACAAGTGAGCTGCTGCCAAATGCAGTGGAGAATAAGAATGTGAATGATTATACTATCATTCTTAGATCCCAAAGTTTGCACTAAAAAATACTGACAGTGTGACAGTGAACAGTCTGGATCATTAAAGTTCATACCAAGCCCTTTTTACGTACAGAGGATGTCAATCTAGGAGCTTTGTCTGGAAAGACTTTACAAAGGTTAAAATGAAGGTTAACTACCTACAAATAAAACCAGTGTCCTAAGTACAAAAACATCATAACCCAAACCACACCCACCCAAAAAAAACCTACAAAGCACTTTCAGCTATTTAAAATGAGAACAGAGCTTTCCATTTCAGAGTCCTGTTCTTTTTTTCTATTGATAAAGGGAAAGCAGTGCAGAGTAGAGAGACTATACAATTTCTTTATGCAAGAACTGAAGACCTCTTACCTTTATATACTTAACACATACAAGGGTATTTTTTTTTAAATAGCATGACCTATAACCTAGCTGGTTTTTGGCAAAACTCCACATTCAGTTTTCATGTTTTGATTCCAGACTGGCACAGGATATCACTACTAGACAAGTGATACATTTCTTTGCATTCTCCTACCATCCTCAAAATCTCTACTACCAACGACATGCACTAAGAGACCATGACTTAAGTTTGCCTTAAATCCCTTTAATACCAGTAACAGTAAGGAGACCTGAGGACCATGAATTTTTCATGTGCAGGGGGAGATCAAATTTGCCTAAATTTGGCACTATGCATGTGACAGAATTGCAACACTGTACTTCTGTCAAAAGCGGTAATAAGGATAAATGGGAAGCAGAAGCACAGATTAACAGAGCTGCAAGCAGTAGCGTGAAACTTTTGTGAGCACAGAATTAGCTTCTGTACATACCTTTGGTTGAGCACAGCCTCTGAATAGGATGGCGGAGAGTCCAGGTCCACTGGTCTGTGGCAGGCCTGGTTGGACATGTACTGGATCCCATTGTTGACGTTGTAGGTGACACTGCAGTGGTGTGGGTGATCGAGGACTACCAGCCGGGACAGCAGGACAGGGTGCTGCAGTCGATGCACTGGCAGGGTCATGAGATTGTTGCGTTTACGTTGGTGATGCAGGACTAAGGCAAGAAAGGCCACCACAAGTACGAAAATGACAGAGCTACCAATGATAGCATAGGTAATACTAGGGTAGTAAAGCAGCTGATTTTCTGAGGTCACGTAATCTTGGCCGCTGCCTGCCTCTGCAAGACAAAAGGAAAAGGAAGCCTGAGATACAATATAAAATTGTTTCAACATAAAACTGCTCTTAACCTATGCTGTGTTTTCCACTAATGCACTGTGTGCCAAAAGCAAGTTTTCCTTTTTTCTTTGGATTGTGGAAAATTAGCTTATTAAGAGCATGTGCACGCAAATCAGAGATTGGCTGACTATCACTCAGTCCATCCTCACTCGCAATAAATGCCAGCATATAAACTACTAAGGAAAGACAAACTGAGAAAGAGGAAAATACACACTGTAGTAGGAAGCATGTGCACTATCATGGGAGTATCTCTCCCATCCCTGCCTATCAACAATAACTTTTTGTTTCCAGAGGTGAGACACCCAGTTCCGAGGCATAAGCACAGTACCTCAGCTGTACCCGGCAAAGCATACTAGAATCAAAGATGTAAAAGGCCTGATCTTTACTTTCAATGGTAACTTTCAGCACAATCAAAGTTTACATAGAGTTTATCAAAAAAGGCAGCAACTACATCCTGTGCTCCACAGATCTAACAGTCCAAAATAAGTACAGGAGAAAATATAGATAGCTGCTGAGTAAAGGGTGGTTATTTGGACGTTTGTGACCAGAATACCACCTGCTGGAAAAAAATTCAAAAGAAGAAAAGGTGTTGGAACCGCAAAAACAGCAATGTAAGCCTGGTAGATGTGATACCAGTAAGAGAAATGAAAGTCTAAAAGCAAAGAGTGCAGTGAAATAAGTGAATAGTAAAAACAAAACAAACCCCCCAAAGTAAACAAAAAAAAATGGTTAGGATAGAACAAGATGAGGAAAAGAAAAAACATGAGCTGGGCTGATGCCATGAAAGATCACAAAGGTGAGCATCAATTTGAGATGGAAATAGTGAAGGGAATGGTTGGAAATGGTGAGTGGCAGGGTGCAGGAGCAGACGCATGACCTCAAGCGGCAGTATTAGAGGGATGATGAGAAGAGATAAGAAGACCAGATCAGAAGAGGTACTTCAGATAGCATATAGTATATGTTTATTTGCAGGAGGCCCCAAGGAATTGGCAGTTACTGAGAATTGTAAGAGAAGTTACAGTTGGATTTGTTCAGAGTCATGATACAGAAGAAGGGATTCCCACCCGGGCTCTGGGCCCAGATAAGCAAAATGGTAATGGAATAATGACTGTGGACAACATCTGAAGTGATCTTGAACTGCATGCAAATCTTATAAAAAACACAATAAAAGGCAACAAAACGCAAAGGAGGAAAGAAGCTCAGAGAAGCAAAATGGCATAAACACACTGATGTGGCCCTGTTGCACTTGAGGCCAGTGCCAGCACCACAGAACCGTGTTCCTCTGACTCCTTTTCAGCCCCCTGCTCACAAGGTCATCCAGCCTTTGTGTACTGTTTTCTTTTTTTGGGGAGAATTTCCATTTCTGTGCAGGCTGTAACTCCTTATAGCCTCAAAAAGAAAAATACTATTCTGATATAAACATTCATCTACCTCAAGAAAAACAAGAGGCTGAGTAAAAAACAAACAAAACAAACCCAACCCCTTGGCCTTCAAAACCTACACAATTGCAAGAGGACTATCCATCCAAATTCTTCATTTCCTACCGCAGAAGGCTGGGACAGTAAATCTTAACATACCATTTTCCCTTCTTTTGTCTATCAACTAAAACTGCTTTTTAGTCACTCAGAATTGCAACTGAGCCACTTAGAAATTTCTCTAGCAACAAAATAATGAAATACATACTGACTGTGTCCAGCATAATAGAAAAGCTTTCCTCAAGCACCCTTTGTTCTGCATCAAGACGCTTTGTGTATTTTTCTCAATATTTGATTTTGGAAGTTCACTTACATGGTTAAACACCAAACCACATTTTCCAGCATCACTAAAAATAACTTATGCATTAGTTAGGTAAGATATACAACATTAAATGGCTAATCCTTTAAACGTCTCCATTTTAAATCATAGATATTTTAGTAAGAAGGGATGAGATGGGAAAGAAAGACTGTACCAGAACTAAGAGAACATGATTATTGGTCCTGCTACTGACTACAAAACCACCACTCTTAAATAGATCTCTTTTACTGGTGATGCCACTACAACCAGACCAGAGCTTTGCAGGCCAGCTGCAAGCCACACAATTTTCTTGTTACCTGGTGTCACACCTCAGTGAGGATCCTTACTAGATTTATTTATTTGTCCAACTGTGCAAGAGAGAAGGCAGAAATCATTGTTGCCAGTCAACACTAGATCTCTGGCTCACTCGGCAAAGTGAACAAAGTCTGCATGAAGCATGTAAATCACAGCAGAAGGGAGGAAAGGAATTTATATGCATTAGTAATTTTAATTACAGCTCATCACATATTGCCGTGGCTTCTTCAATACACTCCCGAAATTCACCAGCTGAGAAATGAATTAATGTCAGATATCACAGACAAGGGCCAGCGTAGGGAGTATAGTGACAAATCATTTTTATGCAACCATCAACAAGTTCATTTGCAAGGAATGATCCATGGGTGAATACCACTACCTGCAATTCTTCAGTGCAAGGAAGGTAAATATATTATGACATCCCAGTAAAATACCATAAGACTTTAATTCAACTTGGCTCACCGGTTACAGTGCATTGTCATAAGACTAAGAACAGGATGCCTTTGCAGACCTGATGAGACCTAATTAGTTACCATGGGATCATTCTGCTGCAGCACAGTCCCTTCTTTTTATAATCTCCACCTTATTAAAAGTGAAGAAAAATGAGATAAATGAATTATACATCAACTTCTTTTCAAAATTTTTAAGGTTATCCATCTGTTTAGGATAGCATCTTCTAGGTCCTGCATGAAAAGCCTCCATAAATCCAAACAGATTAACCAGACTGCTGAAGAAAAAATATTTTGTCAGAAGTCAGATTGGATCTGATGACCAGCTTTAGGACAGCTTGAAACAAAACCTGGTTTATCTGGTTTTATGATCCTTTTCATACAACAACCCTCATATCTTGCAGAGATTTCGGGTAAATTTGCAGTTAACATGGTGTTTTGAAGCTTTGGGATTACTGTGGCTAAAAAAACATCATTTGTTTACCAGTAACTCTCTATTCATTTTCAGGTTGTTAGATCTGTTCCTTGTATTGCCACTGTATTGTTCACTGTATCTCTGAGAACAAGAGCAATTTAAGGGCATGACTACACTAGGGACTACTGATCTATGCAGAGACCTCTGAACCAGAAGTACAGCCACGAAGGTGCTGTTTTGAATAGTGCTATCTGGTGCAGTCTTTGAACCGCCCAACACAGCAATATTGCTTTTGGGATCTAAATTAGCATCTCCATCAGTTCAGCTAGTTCTGGCTTGTGTGTCTCTAACATGGAGCTGCACTGAGGATTACAGATATGTGAACACGAAAGAATCTGGTTTATCTGACAAGTGCTTGCTCTTGTGCCCTGGCCAGTGTTGAGTACTTTGCATAGAAACACTCTCTCTCCCCATGCATAAAACATGCATATTCTTTATACCTTTACAGGAAAAGACACAGAGTGCACCAAATGTCTCTGGGACAGATTCTGCCTAGGAAGATTCATCTATCATCGAAACACAGTCTTCTTCCACCACCATAACAACCTTTTTCTTGCCCTATAGGTGGGTTTTCTGGGCCAAGAAGACACAATGTTAAGGTCCCTTAGCAAAACACGCTCACAAGCGAAGTCCAGTGGTATTTCACTTCTGCTGTGGTGTAGTTTAAACCAAGAAAGACCAACTTGCATCCAACCTCCCTTTTCTAGCAAAGTCAGTACATTCAAACCTGCAAAAGGTGAAAGTAATGCTACCTGAGCCTATCAGCACTGCTTGGCTTGTAGCCCTGGAGAGGGCACTTCCCATTCAAGGAGAAGAAATGAACTGCCCTAAATGGTCTTCCAAAATAACGCTCTGGCAAGAAAACTGCTCTATAGCACAGCTAAAATAAAAGTAGAACTATCAGACAGTTTTGCATATAAGAGACTTTTACTTCGACTTTTCTTTGTCTTAGTATATATCTGATCATGTTGAAATAAATAACTTTTTGGTTATTGGTAACATTCTGGTTTTTTGTAGAGCCAGGTAAGGGAGTATACAGAGGTGTGGAAGGGAATGATGGGTATCTAGCTGAGACTGCTCACCGAACCTCTATCCATTTTGTGCATATTGTAATAGGGAGAAGGCAAGATGTAAGAACACCTGAAAAATCTTAGCTGGACATGCACGACTACTTTAGAAATAAAAAGCCACGACTCTTTAGTTCTGCTCTAGTAACTTTCAGCAAATGTTTACACATCACAGAAGTTATTGAACTGAATTTCTTGATACTTCAGTCATCTTCTCCCAGAAGAAGCAGGCATTATCCAGGCAGGTTTAAAAAGTTCTGTCTGCTCTGCTCGTAAATGCAAATTCACAAAAAAGGTGAATGAGCAAGCTAATTTAGCTTAAATTCATGGAGTATTTATTCTTTTGTGCCTTTTTTTTTCCCTTAAGAAGATTTATGTTTTCTAATCATACCACATATAAACAGTTTATCAATGCCACTTATGCCTATTAAACTTTATTACCTGGGAAATGCTGAATTCGCAGATTAGAGATTTTTTGAATGTAAAAAGCTTTGTGAATAATTCAGGAAAAGACTAATAAAGGAAACATAACAGGTTGTGCTCAGAGGGCTATATTATTGACTGTGAACAAATTTGCTGTCTCAAAGTTTTTAAAAAGATGTGAGAGTAACTGCATTAAGTCTGCCAGACACAGGGATGAGTAGCTATTATTTTATCTTTCACAATCCTCTGCTCAAGCCTGCCTTTTCACAGTTCATCAGAGAAAAAGCTTTTGAAATACTTAATCTGAGCAGACATCTGTAGCCTTAATGAGCATGAGTCATGGTCCATCTCCAACAAAGACGCTACTGTAACAACACATTTAAATTCCAACTAGTTAAAGAGCAGAGCTGCAGCTTGGAAGGTTAGAGACGACAAACATCAAATACAGACAGGCAGAGCCTCTGCACATTATTTACTTTTTGTGCTGAGAGTACCTAGGGCAACCAGCTAAGTCTCCAAAAGCTCTTAAATTTCTGATCCTTGATGATTTTATGTCCCACTAAAAGAAGTCTTGGACTTTCAGAACATTCTTCATTCTAGTGATGTCCTTTCTAAACCAGTTACCTTTTTTCCCTACTGCCCTTCTTCAAGCTACAAACACGATCTAGCCCAGACAGCACAGCACCTTGACTTCATGGAGTTTTGTGCTCAGTTACCATTTGTTCCCCTGCCCAAGCATCTTCGTATTTCCCTTAAACACCCAAGACAAGGCTTTGCTTTCAATTGTATTCAAAGTGTGATTTCTGCCCTGCTTTGGCTTTCTCCCTTTAAGGCACAGAAGAGAGATTTGTTAATAGAGGTGTTATACATACTAAACAGAACTTATCTATGGGAACTGGCCAAAATAACACAATGTGATCACATCTTTGCTTACCAGGTACTTGGTAAATGGATAAGATTTCTGGGAAAGCAGCAGGATGAAACCCCAGCTTCTTCAAGGTACATCTACAACAGCAATGGCTCCCCTTCCAGACAACACTGATCTGCACAGATGTCCTGGCTCGAAATGGCACCAGGTTATTCTGTGTTTCACCCTGTGCTAATCATGAGTGTGCCTTATACCCAGGGACCAGAACCAACCAGCCAGCACATCCCTCGAGCTAAGTTGGAGCAGAAGGTGCCTCTATTCACAGCACTTGAAGTTGCCTATCAGATCATTTTCTCTACCTCTGTCTGTCTCCCTGCCCTGCTATCCCCACCTGAAAACTAGATAATGATGTTCTTGGACTCTCGGGATGTTCTCCCAAGCTATTCTGTACCAACAAGAACTACATTGTCCTCAAAAGCTTAGTGTTTAAAAAGTCTAAATCCCACCGGATGCTCTGTCTTTGCCCATTCTTTCAGATGACTGAAAAGACATTCATGACCTTGCCTGCATAAACAGAGTAGGACATCTCGATATGGAGAACTTCCTATCCATACATATATTTCTTTAATCATTATTGGTATTAGTGTAGTGCCTTGGAACTTCAGTAATGAAATAGGATTTCCATGTACAACGTACTGTACAGGCTCCAAGAAAGACGATGGCCATTGTTCCAAAGAATTTAAAGCTAAGCATAAGACTTATAGTTATAAGCGTATACAACTCACCAGCAAGATACAGATAAACCTCAAGACAGTATTAGTCAGCAGAATTAGCAGCAGTCTCAGCACAACTCATTCAGTGCATCAGAATGAGTGCGTTACCCGTGCCTTCCTCCTCAGACTTAAACCCCTCATCATGACCACAAGCAGTGCTTTCAAGTCTTTGCAGCTGCTGAAAGAGCATCTGAGTCATCAGACTGAAGATCAAGAGCCTCCCCTGTCACATGCCCTCCTTTTTATCTTCTGCAGGGTAGGATAATTATTCCATGCACTTTATACAATCGAAGTTTAAATGTTAAAAAAAAAAAAAAAAGGAAAGCAGCAAACTGAGCAAATAAGTAGAGAACTAAGAAATACTTAGTACTTAGCATTAACCATGGGAACTAAAGGTCTAAAATTAACTTGTCAGCAATGTAAAAACCTGCAAGGCCAAAATCTGCCAGCAAGCATGGAAACAAAAGGTCCAGGCTTGGCAGCTAGATGGAGGCCAAGGAGGAAATTAAAATGTTACTCAAATGCACTCTGACATTGATCTAAGCAGCACTTCCTGGACACGTGGTAGCCCAAAAGGCTAGTGGTGTAATTTGATTAATTCACAGCCAGTACAGAAACTATGCTCAAAAGCAGGGCAGAACATAAAAAGGATGAACTTTCCCCTAATAAAGCCCTCCTTTCTAAACGGAGGGGTTCAGTTACTTCTCTTTGTCTCCTCTTTCTCCTTGAAAATTGAGGGTCACCATCAAGAAGACTGACAAGAAGTTAGTTACCATACACTTCTCAATATTTTATGACAGGAAGATGCCACTCAGCAAGAGCCTGGTGCACTGAAAGCTCAAGGGGCTTCTACTACTATCGTCCTCACAGTCACTCAATTAAACCTGTTGCGGAGAACAAAATCTCAAATAGCAGTGCCACTAAAAGGCTCTTCGGTGGACCAAGCTTATAAAATAAAGCAAGAATGTGCCTCAAAGAAAGAAAAACTGTATTGTCTTCATAGCATAAATCTGGTCTTGGTGTTCTTGCCAAGACCTTTGACAAAAGCAGCATCCCCGGCTCTAGCCCCAGGGTTTGCACTGAGGCTAAATTGGAGATAACAGCAATTGATCTTTCCCCTTAATCTCCAAAGAGATATTCCACACAACAATACTCCCCAACTGCAGGAAAAGTCCAGATTTTGGGTCTCTAGTTGCTGTGTAATCCATTGTGTACAATTCAAGAGTAGTACTGTATAGTCTTAAAAGTTAGAACAAAAGAATGTTTTAATGGAAAAGTTAACAAAACTGTGAAATTCAACCAGCAAGACCCAAGTGGACTCACAGTTAGCCTCCAACATCAGCTTTATCTTCACTTCCTTAACTAACGGCATAACAAGTATACTTTCTACCAAATATATATGTGTATGTGTATATAAATATATATAAAAATTTTCTACCAAATACCTTGGGAACACTGGCAAATTTATATGCAAGTGCACCGTCTTTTGCAAAGGTAAATTGGAATAACGGAGCTCTGAGGTAGGTAAGAGCCTGGACATTATATCAGCTCCCTGCTAGCACAGAAGCATGTTCTACCTTGATTAATTTTGAAAGGTCTTAAGCAGTTTCAAGTCAAAAGTATGAAGGAAAATAAATTTATCAAAGGCCATGGGTGGCTTTGCCTTTCCTATTCCAGTTTGACCCTGAGAGTTTAGAATCCAAGTTTCCATGACATGCTCTGCTAACATTCCTTGCTATTATTTCAATACTCAGGAGGAAAAAAAAAAAAACAACTCAAAACAAGAAGAAAACTAATTACAATGAAAATCAGGGGATGAAATGATTGTGTTTTTATCATCTATCAACCCTGAAACTAAATTAAACCACGTTACAAAACCATTACCAATTTATCTTGGGTGATCTACATGCCTGCAAAACGCATGTTATTTCAATAGAATGTCTGGAAAAAGCTGAATGTGGGATGCTGTACAGGACTGACAGATGAATTGCATTTTTACAGCATTTATTCTGGAGGTTGGTAAGAAGAGACACATACTGTTGAGCTAGAATGTGCACATTAACCTTTTCCTAGATACCGCATTAGTGGCACGGACAGCTGGTGCATAAAAAGGATAATAAGGCTTCAAGAGATGCGGTGCAGGGTTTACGGAGCCTGCAGAGTCAGCTATACTTGGCAAGGAAAACAGCTTAAGTGTGATTTAGATATACTGTAAAGTAAGTTTTTAATCAGCTTTTAAACTTAGTCTAATCATTCAAGGACTATTATTTTTGAAAAAGTGTTAGTACAAAGTCCGTACCCTGTCTTATATATAGTATTATAAATCCTATTTTTCCTAGAATCGTGAAGAGGAAGAGATATTGTCAGATACACAGTCCATATAGCTTCACTCATTCAAGATAGCATCCTAATGATTTAGAAACCATTAGCAGGTTGCGATCTTGAGTAAAAAAAAATAATCAAATCAGAAAGCAGAGACAGACAACACCTGCTAGGTCACCTAATCCTTTTCCTAGGGTCACATTTCACATCACGCATTCACACCAACCCAATGTCCCTTCACTGACTGCTTCCAGGATGCAACAGAGGAAACAGGTGGCAAATTCATTCTAGCAAGAGACCTGCAGGCTGTCCTGTCTGCCTCTAGGAAGCAGAAGGAGACTGGAGAGGAAAGCAAGACCAAGACAATTGAGTGGATTTGGGCAGATGCACAGTTGAAACTAAGATGGACCTCAGTGCTTGGTTACACCAAAGAAAGCACCTGCGTGAAGTTACATCATGAGGTGCTTTGCTTCTTAAAGCTATTCTGACTTTGCATCACAATTGTTTTGACATACAAACTAGTGTTCCCTTCCAGCTACAAGCTCTGTAAACTCAGTGTAAACAGCAAGAAAGTCTTGCCAAACAGTGGCCTCAGTAGTTTCACTATGTTCAGGTTACACCTTCAGGAAGGTCTTAACAAACACCATGCTTGGTTGCAAATCAAACTCTAAATCTTTCCTTTAATGTTATAAAAAAAGAAATAAAGCATAAAACACAACAGCAAAGATGACAATTGGCTGTGAAAGTAGCTATTGCATAGCTCTGTTTGGCCTTCATGATCACAAGACACAGACTATCGAATGTCAGAGAAAGAGAGGGGGAAGGGAAAAAAAGAAAGAGAAGGAAGCAAGGAAAAAAAAAAGAGAGAAGCAAGTGAGGAAAAAAGCTGCATTTGAAAGCTAGTGTACACAAATGGGACAGACAAGCATCTGGAAGGCATTAACAACCGGAAGAAGATAAACTCGTGCTTTTCATTCTCTGCTGATCAGAAAATGAGGCACTGAAAATAGGGTGTGGGAGGGAACCGTTCAAAGGCTATAGCTGCCAGTGTTTCATTACAAAATGGAAAGCTTTTCATGGGGACCCTAAGGGCTCTGCTCTGGTACTATTCAATAACTACCTGAATGACAAAGTAGAGAGAATATCCTTATTCAGATTGCTGATAGGCAACACAAGCACCTTGCTAGACAAGATTAGAATTCAAAATGATCAGCAAATAGCAGAGATGGTCAGGATCACATGTAGTCAGGTGTCACAAGAGAATAGGATGTTAACTGGCAGCGAAAAATGCAACCCCAACAGTATCCAGCCCTAGCAAGGTGTCTGCTGGGACACCTTGCTCAGATCCAGCTCCGGACATCACACTTCCAAAAAAACCCACAAAGTTGAATCAAAGCTTGGTGGAGAACAACATGAATTATCAGATAGATGTCTGTAAGACACTGACAAGAAAGGTTGTAAGAATCAGGGCTGTTTAGGCTGAAGAAAAGATTGCAAGGAAACTTCCAGTATTTTCAAATACAGAAGTTTGAAATGAAAGAGAATCAAAACAATGCCTGCTCCTACTAACAATAGAAACTCAGTGCTTTCAAAAGCTGCAGGAAAGTGTCCCAAAAGACTAATATGAGAGATCTCACCTTTATTTCATACACCTAATTGATTTGATTAGAGCTTTGTCTGTGAGTGAACAGTAGTTGCACCACGTGCCTCCATGCCTTTAGATCTTCAGTTACCCTGACCACTTCTATGGTTTTATCATCCCTTTATGTCCTCCGGAGAGTTTCCCAAAGTTTTTCTGCAGAATATCAAAAATCCTACAAATTTTAAGTAACTACAAGCCAAGTTGTATCTGAACCACTTACCCCCAAAGACAAAGCACCGCAACGACTTACTAGCAACATCCTAAGCACGTGTGTAGCTTTGGTGTCATATGCAGCTTGCCAAGTGTGAAGGATAATGAAGCACTGGAACAGATTGCCTTGAGATAACAACAGTCTAGATGCCTCTTTGGAGGTACCTTGAGACCTCCAATATTACAGAATGTATACGCTGGCCTACAGTCCTCTTTTAACATGTAGAAGAAACTTGGATAGCTTTCCTTAGTGCATGGACTCAGCATAACATTTCAGACAGTAAATCAAGATACTATAGTACCTGGGACTTAATCCAGAACCTTCATTCCTCTTTCTGAAATATGCATTATAAAAATTCTGGTCTCACTTCAGCAAGTTTTCATATAAATAAATTAAGCAAAAAATGTCTTTAATTACAGAATGAAGAAAATTGCTGCACTTGATGAAATGTTGTTTATTCAGCACTGACAAGCACAGCCTAATGAATGGGAGAGTGCCACATTTTACTCTCATTGAAGATGTAGTCTGGTTTTTTGTTTCCACAGAGATTGTGCAAACATTTATTTTCCCATTGACCCTGTCTGACTGACTGAACTAGCCATACTGAATTGTGCAATGCTTGATATGAAAAGCATGTGTACAATGCAAGAGAGAAAAAACGTATTTTAAAATTTGTATTAAGAGGCAAGAATCATAATTATTAACCACTATGTCAAGA
>VYZM01017532.1:14961-33258 GCA_013398915.1 Dromas ardeola
ACGCGTTCCTGTGCAACCTGCTCTAAGGTGACCCTGCTCTGGCAGGGGGGTTGGACTAGATGATCTCCAGAGGTCCCTTCCAACCCTATGATTCTATGATTCTATGATTCTATGAATGCAAACTTCTTTTTTTTTTTGTCCTCCCAAGTACTTATGAAAACAGTGGATAAATAGGTGACTCCCACTCATCTCCACAAATAACAAATTTATCTCAAAACTGAGATCAAGAAATTTGTTTCTGAAGAAAAAAAAAAAAAAACATGATATCACCATCAGTTCTTTAAGTGATAAGGCACCAATCACTTTCAATGGGATAATGTTTTAAAGTTTCACCCATTTACTTGCTGGAGTGACTGCATTTCTGAGTCCCTGCATACATGTGCACATCCTGTCTGCATCCTCATTCCATCCAGGAGAGATACTCAGGAGTACAGTAGCTCCTTCACATACTGTGGTTTACAAATAAAGGTCAGATGAAAGTCCTAGCATAGTCCAGCAGTTTTCTGATCTCTACAATGATATGAGAACCCCAGGGCAAACATTAGTACAATCCTTTGGGTTTTTTTAGACTTGAAGACAATATTACCCATATCAAAAATAAGCAGACTCTGCTTGCTGCTCTTACCCTTGACTAAATCACAGATATTTTCCAGTTTTAAGTACCTGTGTGAAGTTGTTATAACTCACCTCCTTGCTTTTCTTTCGGCCCATTGAATAAGTTGGGTCCTCGTTGGTCACAATGTAGATTTCATTTTCCAGTCTGTTGGTTGTTTTTATTTTGTGTGTGTTTGTTTGTGCACTTCTGAACTATTTTTGATACTTCAGCATCCCTGAACCATGAACACTAAAAGCAGACATCATATTCTAATGTCAACCATTGAAAAATCCTATACAGAAAAGACAGGACACTGTCTTGCCTTAGTTTTTTTTCCATTCAAATGGAAAAAAAAAAAATCACATCTAACAGGTTATTTACTGTTGGATACATCTGACTGTATCATAAGGAGATCATTTTTTGATGCAATTAACTCCCAGGACCCTAAAACTTTCTTCTGAGTTCCCTGTTTTATAGAATAAGTCTTTTATTTCTTCAAGGTGTGGTCTACTTCCCTGATTTCCTAACGCAGCATTTTTAATTGAAGTGCATTAAATCACATAAATTGCATTATGATCATTTAAAATGATCACTTCTGATGATTAGCCTGTCCCATACTAATTTTCTAGCAGCAGTTAAAAGATACCAGTAAATGCTGATATATGGTACGTTATCTTTAGGAGATATGGATGCACTTTCCACAAAACTGAAACTCGAAAATTTCAATCAATTTCCTGGGACTTCAACATTTTGATGCTATATTTTTCAAATGTTCATTCATATTAAAGTTAAAAATGCTCACTTCAAACACTGCTTGTCTCACAACTTCTTTTCATTTATAAATTTCACGAATGAAGATTTGTAATCACTGTTTAGAATGATATTAAGAATAAAACAAACCCAAATGTCACAAGATGAAGAATCAAACCCTGTAGGAGCATATTGCAAACAACTGTACTCACTGAGTTCTCCCATTTAAAAGATCTCTTTTAAGATGAAAAACAGCTTTTGGTCTATCCTATGTATTCTCTGGAAATCTCATATAATGCAAACTTCAGGGAAGTAATTATATAATATGAAATCAAATATTTTGTAGAGGTCAGCTATATTCTATCAATGAACCTCTCACCTTTATCTGTGAGACATGAAAGCTAATGAAAAACTTTAACATCTCGTGACTAAACTTCAGAATTTACCTTCTCAATTCTTGGGCACTCTTTTAACAAATTGAGAGTAGCAATACTTATTTTTCTGAACTTCACACTTCTTTCCCTCTGTTATGGAAACATGCTGGTTACCTTACTGAGTCAGCGAGAATTCCATCTAGCTTTCTAAGTAGGCTGTGGCCCCAACCAAAGCAGATACCTAAGAGTAGGATATTAAAATGAAGCAAGCAAACATGATACTACCACGGAAATTCTCACAGCAATGAAGAACTTGTGGTGAGGGGACTTCCTGACCTGCAGATGGTTTCTATGTATTTTTTAACTTGTAACAGATTTATCTCCTGGAAACTTGCCCAGTTTTCCCATGAATCTGTAAGAACATAGGGGTTTATGCCAGTGAAATCCATTGCTGAATATCATGCCCTATGAGGAACCGTGTATTTTGTTTATGTTTTGAATCTGATTCCTAATATTTTTTTTAAGAGTGCCCAGGTTATAAGCTCTTTCCCTTTTAAATCCAATAAATGAAGTAGCTACCATTGTGAGACCTTGACATTACTCAAGTTCTACAGGCTGACTTTGATTTATAAAAACATTGTCTTTAACAGTGGCCAGTATAACTGCAATTTTTATTTATAAGATATAAATTTGATACAGGCACAGACACAACTTCATATTTCCTTTTATGAGAACAAAGGATGAAAAAGTCATTTGCTTGCCTTTGTTGGTACTGTCCATGTTCTTAGGAAAGGGGAAAGTAGCATATTAAAATTAGACACACATTTCTTCAACTGGTACAAGCGTGTCTCTTTGAGACGTCAATATTTTATGAACTGGTTTGCCTTATAATTGGGAAAGCTAGTGATTTAAAAGTAAAATGACAATCAAGCGGCCAATGTGAGAAATTAGGCAATGTCCATTATATCAGAAATGTGCATAATTTATGAACTCTGAATTTCAGCAATGAAAATAAAAAGTCTGATTGTTGTCTTAGGGTCTGATTGAACCTAGCTGAAGTGTTTTTCCAGTGATATTGGTAGCTTGCAGATCAGACCCTTTTTGTTCAAATAAGTAATTACAACTACATCTACATAAACAAAGCTTTGGAGAGTTTTGTTTGTTTGTTTGTTTGTTCATTTAATTGGTCAAACATTTTAACTGAATCATGTACTTGGGAATTCCTAGTCTCCAGTGAAAACCAAGGGAAAAATAGCTAAAAAAATACACAGAGCCATCACAGCCACCAGTGAGCGTAAACACTGAGGAGACAGAGAAATTGTTTAGGTAACATTAGTTGATCTATAACCAAGGCTAATTACCGAGGGTCATCGAAAGCAATTAACACATACTTAAGGTATTTCTTATCAGGACCATACTTAAACACAGGCTTAGTTTTGACCATGTGCTGACATACAGTCATATTTAATACTCTTACCCTGGATCAAGGACAGTGGAGAATGACAAACACAAATTCAATTTCAGCAGAATAATCATGTCTTCCTGTATTGATGAAATCTATGGGGGATAAGAAAGTTTTCTTCTGCACAAACATCACTGCAAATGATGGCTAAATTTTAATGCAAACAAAAATAAGGAAAAAAATAAGCTTGCAATCCTGCATCAGAAAGAGTTTTAGTCCCATAAACTGAATTTTTCCCATCTGCAGTCTGCATTTCTATGACAGTCAACAGCATTATTCTGAAAGTATTCAGACAAAGAATGTATATGCAGTCTGTTTCCCAGGAAGTATGTATTAATATACATTTAGATCTATCTTTCTATCCTGCTAGCTATAGCTATATCTAACCACAATAAAACAGTTGAGCTCTTTCAAGTGTTATGCCTTTAAGTTAAACTTTATTGAAATAAAATAAGGAAAGAACAATACATTTTGCATTCTTCAGAAGCCAGTGTTCAATAAATACTAAGTTTTGATCGATTGATACGGTGTCATATTTGACTAAAGAGGTGGGAAAGTTGCTACTGTTGCTTTGTGCTGGCTAGAAGAAGAATGCACTATTGATTTTATATGTTGGATGGGCTGTCAGCGTACAGTGCATTGTTGATTTTGACTTTTATAGCCAACATGTTTCCTTTAATTGGATCATTTGTAAAAGAGAGGAGGGTACCTGTTCCCTTCTGACAGTGACTGATTACAATCATTTCATGTTTGTCAATATTTGATAAACCCACGGTTACCCAACAACATGGCTGAAAGCAGCATCTTTATGCATTTGCTCGTTTCCCCTCCTTCCTGCTTCTGATTTAAGTCTTGGTGTAACCAGCAGTTCTGCCAGAAACTCCTTCTTTTCTTTTTTCCTTTTTTCTGAAATAATTTTCTTACATTCTCACTTCTTGTGGAGCAAGATAAAGAGAGAGAGAAAGAGAGGAAGAAAGTTTTTACTTTGAGTCAACATCCTTGCCAGTATCTCTTGGTAACAGAAAAATTCTCGGACACCCATCTATATGCCCCTGTCTTTGTTGGTCTCATCACTAATTTTGATGATAGGCACAGTTCTGTAACCTTGTGGCTGAGCGTTCAACTCTCTAATACGTTAAAGCAAAAACCAATATCCCAGTATCCTGTCATAAACCTTTGTCTTCCTTCTTCTTTATTTCCTTCTTCCTATTATTATTGGGTTTTTTTCAATATTCTGGATGCAAATTAAAATATCACTACAGAGAGGTCTGGAGCTCAGGGAAGAACAGAGGTGTGTGCACAAAGCATTGTTATAAATTATTTGAAGAGAATTCATGTTGGTATTTTAATTGTGTCTTTGATGCTCAGTTCACAGATGGCTGATAATTTCATCTGATATACTGAACAGTTCTATGTTTTACTCTTGAAAGAGAAGATGTATTCACAAGTCAGGCTCGATCTTTGTTCTCTCCTGCTTAGTAAAGCAAAACCTTTTTCATTTGCGCCTATGTTAATTAGGACTAGTAATGTAAATGCGATGCCAGCAGGGCTGGCAGGAAAATCTTCAAGGCACACAGGTTGATGAAGTGTGCAACCACTCCAGGCCACAAGCTTCACATCACCATCTGAACTTCAAGAGAACCTCTCCTGGGCATGTCAGAAGTGCCTTATCTGGGACAAGAAATCCACATTTGGGAAGATCCAGAAAAGGCAGAAAATACCTGGGTAGTTTGCATCTCTGGAAAGCTGCTCTGCAACAGAGCCTTGCCCCACCACCACCTGCCTTAAGGAGACAAATATCCGACCTGCAAACAACACGCAGGCAGCAGCTGTAGGGTTGCTTTTCCATGCAAGCCAGATATGAAAAAGCTACATAAAAACATGCAGCTTGTCCTGAACTTGCCTGTCTGATGGAAAAGTTCAGTTACCAAAATATAGTCTGCTTAGAGAGGAAAGAAGAGGAATTAGGTCCCTATGTCCACCTGCTTTGCTCAGAAGGGCATGTGAGCAATGCTGTCTATTGCTGTTCCCAGGACCTGAATACTGAGCACAGAAAATTACTTCTGATTCTATGTCCAGTACTCCTAAGAGCCCTGGAGGCCTCCAAAAACAAATAGAAGGGAGTCGGAGGCATAAGCATTTGCTTCAGATTTACTTTAACACAAACAAAGGGAGAGAAAGAGAGACTAGCTTCAGAGATTAAAGGAACAAAAGAATTAAAGCTACTGGCTTCAGTGTCAGAACGAAGTTGAAGGCAATGTGTCCTCGGAAACGAGACAGCTCATCTTTGTCCAAAAGAACACAAAATAAAGTTTTGATGTGACAGTGTAACTAGACCAAGAGGTCACCAAGCAGCAGATGACAAAAAAAGTGACACTGAAAAAAGGGTGCAAAAAAGTAAATTGTGTGGTAATTCACTCTCTCCCTTTCCCTTAATTCCTCTTAGAGTTAGCAGGTACTTATCCACCAAAAATCACAGTAGTTTTAAGGCAAGCAGCATCTTGTGGATTTTAAAACCAAGGTATTTCTCCTCTCCTAGTAGACGCCAGGCTGCAGCTGCCTGCCTGCATGCCTGGCCAGTAACGGAGGTGCTTATGTGGTCCCAATAAATGCATGCACATGTGCACACACATGCACATGTGCTGCACACAGATCAGCAAAGACAAGGAGCACCTTTACCTAGGTAACATCAACAACATTCACCTAAACATGCACACCATGGATGACCAGAAACAGTTCCTCCCTTCCTGATCAGGACCAGTGTCACATTCATACTCCCTCACTCTCTTGATTTCCAAGCACCCTTGTGCACATATCTTTTGAATGTTAACACTAGATTTCAGTCCACCACTGTTCATACTCAAACCCTAGGTCCCTTACCCGGTCACCAGCTCAGACCTTGGGTGTGGAAGCTGATCTCCTACTCACTGTTTACTCCAGCTTGAACTGCTCAAGCAGTGATCAGGTGCAGGACCCTGCCAGGTAAACACTGAGCAGATACTTGCTTACATGCAATCTTAGGTCTTGGCTACTTGGATCTGTAAATTTGAGATCAAATCTGAAATGAAAAGTAGCAGCTTTAAGTGTTTAAGTAACTGAGACACACCTTTTTCCTAGTAAGGAAACCTTTTGTAGTAATGAAAACAGCTTCTTAATCAGAACAATTTTCTGAATTAAAGTGCTTAAATTATTGTTTTTTAAGAGAAACAAAGATCACTTTTTAGGAGAGAAGTGGCATTAATCATTAAATCACTCTACAGAGAAGCTCAGAGGCCATGTGACCTAGCTTCAGACATCTACAGTGTAGATCCACTGCACCTAACCAGTCATGCTTAATGATCACTGGAAAGAAACACTTCTTTCATGAAGGTATGTAGCAAATTCACCTCTACTTCAATTTATATATTAGTTTTAGAAATCTACATTAAATAAAATGCATCTATTCTACACTAAGTGACTAGGTTATTAATACAAAAGTAGGAGATCTGGTTTCAATTTTCTCCTGAGAATGTGTCTTGTGGAGACTGTTTTTCAGCGTTTTTACTGAACCTGGGTACCACTGAAAAAAATAAAAAAAAAAAAACAACACCAAATTGAGCATCCAAAATATCTTATTTTATTTCTGTAAGTATTCAAAAATGTAACCTTTTCCAGTGTAAATCAGACTGGACTTGGAAATGCAAACTGCAGTACTTTACTTAAATGAGTGCTTCATTACTTCCTTGTTGATATGTACTGGTCTTGATATCCAGACCAGCTGGATGTCATATGTCATATGTATATATGTTGATGTATATATATGTCATATACACATTGTATCTTATATACCAGGAAAAATGATGGTTGCTTGTGAATGTTACAGTTCAATGAAAAAACTTTGACAGTATACCAGCCTGAAGTCGCAAATGTTTCTGTACTCCAGCTCCTGTGAGGCATGTGCTCCTCAAAAATTCAAATCTTTTTTTTTTTTTTTTCCTAAAGAGACATTTTATTTGCTTTTCTTTTTTTTCCTTTTTTTAATTATTTTAAAATCAACATTTTGAGTGGGAAATGCTGAAAAATATAACCATGTGCTCTTTTTTCACATTAGGAGGAGAAACCAAACACATCGGAAAAGCGAGCCCAACACACACCACATACACATTTCCTATCAATTTCTCTTCACTTATTCAATTTTTTTTTTTTGAGCCAGGGGATGGTGATAAAATATTGACTTCTGAGATTTCATTTTGGGTCTACCTGTAAGCGGAATCCAAATAAGTGTTCATCACATTCTGTGCAGCTCAATAAGATGCTCAGTCAGTCTAGTGGGTCTCACGTCCTGCACGGCATTATCATCTCTATTAAACATACCATTTTGTTAAAGATATGTATCCAAAAGAATGAATCCAATTAGGCAGTGATCATTTTGAATGAGTGCGCGCTATTTTTTCCAGCAGTGTGCATTTGTGTCAGCTGAAGAGAGAATTCCATATCCGATTAATTTTTATCCCTGATCTTATCCCTGCCACTGCATTCAGGTTCTTTCATCCATTTTAGGTCCTTCTTATTCACACGAATACCTCTAACCAAAGTATGCAAGGCTCCTAATATCACACCTTAATTGGGGATATTAGAAACATAGCCCAGCCTTAGTCTTTCAAACACCCTGGGTGAAATTTCTATAGAAACAGATTTGCCAATCACCACATGCTTGTCACAGTCTTCTTTCTGAAAAACACAAGTGAGCCCGCGCACCCACACTTTCACACACAACCCCACATAAACTCCTCCCCATACCCTTTCTTTTAAGGGGCTAGTCATTTTTATTCGTTTCAATAGCAAGTGTGAAATAGTAGCTTGTCATCGCTGTTTTGTAGTGCTGCAACCCAAAATTATAAATGGGCTGACATTAATGGGAGACCAAAATTTAGTGTCGTATTGGTAGTGGGTATTGAAAATGTTTTGATATGACAGATGAAACACCTGCTGCAGCAACCTTTGTTAGACTTTAGCTAACTACATTTGGCTAGATGGAAGAAACAAAGGGCTGTAGGCAACTAATTTTAAAGGTATTTCATTACCTCCCTCCCCCCAGTTCGACCCCAAAAGCCTGTAGGACCCACATCTCCATCTCAAGATTTTAAAAACTATAACCACTTGTCAGCTGCATGTAAAGTCAACTCCTCAGCCTCCTGGTAATTTCTGGTGACCTGTGCACAATATTCAGTGTTGAATGAAGAAGACAAGGCAGAACACATATGGCAGATCCCATCCTGAGACATAAATGCCTGTATTTCAGAACAGTCATGGTACTTGGTCAAAACCTGTAGCTCTTCAAACTGAAAGTGCATTAGAAAGATGCTGCACATAGTTAACTTCGGTCAGAACACATTTACATGAAAACTGTCTTAGCTGAGATTTATAATAAAAGTTCCTGTCTGATGTCTGCTAAATTGGGACTGAAGTGCCCAGTCAGTAGTCCTTAGTCCAGATTTTCTGAAAATCAGAAACAGAACCCAAATACTCTAAAAACAGGTCCAGGGACATTTTTCCAGTTACCTCCAAAGAATCAGTGCAGCAGTTATTTTCAGTTGATGCTCATTTATTCAGTTTCTTACCTGACCTCTCTGTATATTAGGAATAAGACTAAAAATCTCATGGGACCACTTAGAACAAAATAATGGAGTAAACCAAAACAAATTATAACAAACAGATAAGCCAGCTTTGCTTTGCATTTAAGACTAGCTTAAAATTATTCTGAATATTGTCTGAAAGCTCTGAACATTTTTTTCTTTAATCTGAACTGCTCTACCTTTTCCATGATCTTATAAGCCTATTTTGAAACTCTTCATAGAAGGAAACAAGGTAGAGAAATGTACATAAACAAAGACTGCAATTCATTAAAGTTATCTAGTTAATTTTCCCTGGAATCAAAGCAGACTGGACTTTTTATTTAGTTTGGTGGAAGTCCAAATTTGTAATTAGTAGGATGTCAGCAAAGATCCCCTCCCCTTTTCTTTACAATCCTTACTTCTTTGATACCAACCTTTTCTAATGAATAATTTTTAGAGACATAGAACTATGCTAATTATGAAATCATCTTGACTCCTGCTATTAAACAAATTTAATCTGTCCATCATAGAGACATGGGGAAAAAAAAGTAAAATATGTCAATTCTATCTAAATAGATTGCATGTCCTAGATAAGATAATGATGAACACAAACTTTCAGCTGTCCTCTTCTGTTGAATTGAGCTTCTCAAAGGATTTGAGGTTTTGCTTTCTTTTTACACTGTGCTGAATCCCTCCATCATGAGTTGCTACTTAGGAAAATGCTACATGAATAACTGAGTCCATCCCTATCCAGAACAGTTCTTAAATGTATGCTTAATTTAAAGAACATGATGGTTTCTCCATACTAGGAAAATCAATTCATACTGTGATGAAAATGGAGTAACTATAGCTTAATAGAAGTAGTAGCAGCAAAAGAATTGGAAGTAGAGGCAGTGATAGTAACAATAGTACTACTTATAAGACTAGCAACAGAGGAAAAGAGTTGGAACAGACTTGAGAAGTTTAGCTACCTGCCCAAGAGTAGTCCTAACCGTGTGCTGTCATATGTAGGAAGATTCTTATTTTTTTTTCATGAACAATAAATGCCACAATGGCTTGTGTCTAAGTATGTCAATTCACTCTTCCATCAAAATATCTCAAAATTAAATAATAATACAAATAATAATTATTCTGATAATTTTTACATGCTTGGTCTTTGTACTTCCCTTATGTTACCAGACTGTAGCTATCTAAGACGCATTGTACTGCACTGTAGCTATGACAAGAATTTGGACGCTATCTTCACACATCTGCTAGAATAAACCCTGTGATCCAGGTCAGTATTCTAAAAAAAATCTCATGCATTTAGCTAGCAATTATTTGAGATAGGATGAGATAAGTCATGAACTAGAAAACCTTGTTTCTCTAAACAAACAACAGAAAATATTTGCATGCCAAATTTAAGAGATATCATCAATTTGATGATAGTATAAATCCAAGTGGAAGGAATCACAACTTAGGTATTCTAGTCTGGATGGTCAGTTCTGCAGTGCATATTAACCTGTGAGTCCTGACTCAAAAGATTTTTGGGTTCGTTTTTTTGTTATTTTTTTTTCTAGCGATGTGCAGCTGACAAGCTGTGGTAACACAAAGCAAAGGCCTGATTCTGCATCTCACTGTGGGTTCATGAAGGACCATGCAGATGATCAGGGGGCTGGAGCACCTCTTCTATGAAAACAGGATGGGGTTGTTCAGCCTGGAGAAGGCAAGGCCCTGGGGAGACCTTATAGCGGCCTTCCAGTACCCAAAGGGGGCTCACAGGAAAGATGGGGAGGGACTCTTTATCGGGGACCATATCAACAGGACGAGTGGTAATGATTTTAAACTGAAAGGGGGGAGATTTAGAGTAGTTATTAGGAAGAAATTCTTTACCATGAAGGTGGTGAGCCCCTGGCCCAGGTTGCCCAGAGAAGCTGTGGATGCCCCATCCCTGGAGGTGTTCAAGGCCAGGCTGGATGGGACTTTGAGCAGCCTGGTCTGGTGGGAGGTGCCCCTGCCCATGGCAGGGGGGTTGGAACTAGATGTTCTTTAAAGTCCCTTCCAACTCTAACCATTCTATGATTCTATGATAATTATACGATCAGCTCTTTTATGCTTTACCAAAGGATGTTAAACATGATTAAGCCTGGGGCTCCTCTGTTCCTGGACAATTCCATTCTTAAAACGTCCCATATATTCTTCCGTAACAGCCAGGAGGCTCAGCAAGTACGTAGTTGTTTATCAGGAGGAGATTTTAAACATTTCTACTATTCCCTACATACTTCCAACCTCACACCTGCAGACACTCATGACTGTTTTGTTTTTATCATTTTAAAGTTAATTAAACAATTTCCTTGCGCATGCCCACACATATTCACAAAAGCGCATATCAAGAAACAAGTTCTCATTTAGTGTCTTTTCCCACAGAGCTAAAAATGTCCCATTAGTATAAAAAATATGGAACTCAAAGCCTGAGTTATTTCTATAGACCTGTATACTTCAGCTTGTGTACAAATTACACATCACTAGTTAAAAAGAAGATGCACATAATGTATGGAATGAACTCTTTCAACTTTTTTTTTTCCTTTCCTTGCTGCTATAATTTTTATATCTCATTTTACCTCTGTAATTAAGACAGGTCTGGTAGGTATTTAAATTAGCCTGGCTTTCATCTCTATCACACATTCATTTCAAAACTTTTATGAATATTTAATAGAGGTTTTATAATTCATGGTGATGTGATGAACAGCCTTTTGGCCGTTAAGTCAATTGACAGAAAGGGAAGGAAAAAAAAACCTGAAAAAAAAAAACCCTCTCTTCAGGCAGAAATAATAACGATTCTATTTCTGTTCCTAGATTGGTGATTACACAGTCACCTGTTTTCACATTAAACTTTGATGATAAATTACTCAGCAACCATGATAATATCAGAAGTTTTACTGGCCAGAACAAATTGCCAGTAATTGCTTGCATGATAAAGGGAAAGAGCTGTTTCGTAGTCCTTCTGTCCTTCCCCTTAGGGAATAGCTGCAACCCCACAATCAAACTGCTTCTCTTCCCTCTCTCTTTCTTTTTCTCTTCTACTCTCTCTCTTTTAATTTTTTTGTTGTTGTTGTTTCAATTCAAATCATTTTAAAGGCAGCTCTCTCAGCCTTTAAAGAATATATTAACATTCCATTAACACTGTCACGATTTTTGCATGCATGTCAAGAACATGGGCCAAGAAGGCCAGTTAAGTTTCAGATAAACTTGAGTTCAAACAGGTTCTTTTTTTTTATTTATTTACTTTAATTCAGTGCTCTCAATAAATGCTTTAAAACTGTATTTGTGTGGGGTACTACAAATAGATTTTTGAGCCTATCAAAGATACAATTGTGAAGCATGTATTTTGTATAGAATTTTTCACAGCGAAATATCTCTTATTATTATTACCCTCATCATCAGAGATGAATCACCACACTAAATCGCCTTTGCTGCTCTTATTGCTGTTATTGTTATCATTACTGTAATTTTGCAATTATTATGATTATAATTTTTCTTATCAATGTCAAAACTAGGAACTTCATCAAGATCAGAGCTTTCTTTATGGTAGATCTCTTAAAAGCACAGAGCAGTAACATTTCCCTACTGGGAGTCACAACGAACAGCATTCACTGCACTGGTAGAATTTATCTGTGTGTTCTGGACAATAGCATGATGTGGTACTGCCTCTTTTGGGAGCCCATGTAAGTGACCTCCAACACTGGCAGCAGAAGATCTTCATTGGTGCAATGGTGATCTGCTTAGACCACCACAGCTGTCAGCTTTCAGGACCCAGCTAAGTTTTCTATGACATATTGGTCTCCATCATAGCTGGGTCCCTTGAACCTATTTGCCTTGAGTGCAGCAAGTTACACAAACAATACAATTTAATGTATATGTATCATGGTACGTATGTGTACTAAAGGGGATTTTCCAGAGGAGGGGCAGGTTATGGGGCAGAAACCTGCCTCTGTTAATTTGTTGGGGGTTTTTTTTGTCATTTTTTTTCCCCTGAAAGATTAACTACTTCTTTTAAAGGGCCCAGAAACAAGGATCCTGACCACACTCCCCCCCCAAAAAAAATCTGTTTAATTCAGAGGTGTTTGAACAGTACTGATGACTGTATTATAAATATTCACATGTTTAAAATCACACACGTACCATACTGAGTCAGTGTACATAGAACTGGAGTATCTTCTGTAAAGTCTTTTTTTTTTTTTTATTTTTGAGTTACAAGAGGTAACTTGAGTCGTAGGCACCTGGATATTGTGCATGCTTGAGTGTGTGTGGGAGAGAGAGGACAATAAACAAATCAATAGCAAATTCACTTTCCAGTTATCCCAGAATATGAATTTACTGAGTAAAAAAGCATAAAGGAAAGATACGTTCTGTATTATTATTATTATTCAAAGTCTTTTGCAGTGGAAGCCTGGGTTTCACTAGTACATCACAAATAAGAAAAAAAGCCTCACTGGATAGCTGGGTTTTGTACCCCTTTTCTTCGTAGGTACTGTTAAGGTAAATGTAACGTAAAAGTCAGTTAGACCTAGAGGTCGATCTGGACATGATCACCTTTAGCTTAGTGGAGTAGGGAGTTTAACTAATCATTGATGTTTCTATCTTCAGAATCCATTCTCTTCAAAGGAATCTTCAGAGCTTCAGCGCTAAATAAAAGGGGGGAAAAAAGCGTTGTCATGCAAACATGAGCCCATAAACATGAATGCCTTCTTTCTATTGCTTTTGATGTGTGAACACAATGACATTCTCTAGCTGGCAAGTACCAGATGCTTTCTTCTTTATTGCTGGCTGGAACGCCTAATAGGCATAAACTAACTGCAAACAGGACCCGCATGGATTTTAGCACATTTAGATCCTGAATAATTTAAATAATTTGACTTCAATGATGCAGGATTGATTCAAATAAGCAAATGTGTACAGGATTGTAGGTGTGAAAGGCTATCCATCTAAGATTTCAGACTATTTCTCCCACAATATTTCTGATTTCGTTTGATATTATAAATATTGACACTACAAATCATTATACATATTCTTATCTTTAAGCACATGTGTTTTCACATGTAATATAATCTTAGAATCATATCAAAATGTGGCTGTACAGGATCAGAAGATACCATCTAACTCATCTGTCTGTCCTATGACAGGATCAGAACTACCTTCATCATTTTAACAGAACACTGTTCAAATAATTCTTAGAGAATTCACTGGTGGAGTCTCCACAGCATTCCCAGCAGATGATTTCTATGCTTCAAAGTTTTTTCTGATGTCTAGAGTGAATCTTCTTGCTGAGCTTTTAAGCCCAGTCCTTATCTTGCACAGTGAACAAATTATCCTCTTCCTCTTTCCATTTTTATATTGAGGCCATTTCCACTGCCCCTCTCTATCTTCTGTACACAAACCAAACATTTATTTCAACTCATTCATTTAAAAAAAAAAACAATCAAAAATAGAAAACAAAAGATGTCATAACTTAGTAACACTAAACTGAAGGAGTTTAAGGATGAGTACATATGTCCTGTTTGCAATACTCCTTTCCATATGTAATGCCAATATCATAACATGAAGTTTGCCCTTTTTTTTAGCAATTCAATTATCTATAAAGCTGTATCCCTTTCTTAAGAACCAGAAAATCACATATTCCATTGTTCCCCATAATATATTTATGTAGCTGACTGTGCTCCCTCTTGCCTGTGCATTTCCGAGCTGAATCTAAATGAAAAAGATTTTGTAAGTTAAAAAAAAGTTTAAATGTTTATGAATTTAAATAAATTCTCTAGTTTGTCAGAGCTATTATGAATTTGATTTATACCCTCCAATAAATTTACATTTCCTCTTGGCATATGTAAGGGATGTGAAAAGCAACAAGAAAGGCTTCTACAAGTATATAAGCAACAAAAGGAAGGCTAGGAGAAATATGGGCCTACTGCTGAATTGGCATGGGGAACTAATGACAAAATACATGGTAAAGGCAGAGATATTCAATGCTTTCTTTGCCTTGGTCTTTACTGGTATGACTAGCCTTCAGGAATCCCAGGTCCCTATCATCAGAAGGAAAATCTGGAGCAGGGAAGACTTTCCCTCAGTAGAGGACGATTAGATTTTGAAACATTTTAATACAATGGACATACATAAGTCCATGGGACCCTATGGGGTGCACCAGCAAGTGCTGAAGGAGCTGGCTGATATCATTGCAAGATCACTTTCCATAGTCTTTGAAAGGTCATGGGAGACTGGAGGAGGTTCCTGATGTCAGGAAAAAAAAAATAATTCATTTCTATCTTTAAGAAGGAGGATCCAGGGAATGACAGGCTGGTCAGCCTCACCTTGGTCTCTGGGGAGGTAGTGGAGCAACTAATCTGGAAACCACTTCCAATAAAAATGAATGACAAGAAAGTGATCAGTAGTCAGATGCATTAACAAGGGGGAAATCAAACCTGACTAACCTAATAGTCTTCTTTGATGAGATGGTGGGTGAAGGGAAACCAGTTGTTATTTACCTTGACTTTAGAAATGTTTTCATCACTGTTTCCCTTAACATAACCTTGGACAAACAGATGAAATACAGTCAGTATGTGGACACAGAAGTGACCTGAAAATGGGCTGATCTGCCGGGAAGTCCATCTGGAAGTCAGCCACTGGTGGTGTACCCCGTGGGTCCATACTGGATCCTATGCTATTTAACACCTTTGTTAATGACTTGGTGCTGATGGTTGTGCTGTTATTCAGAGGGAACTGAACAGGCTGGAGAAATGGGCACACAGGAATCTCATGAATTTCAAAAAAGGTAAGTGACAGGTCCTGTGCCTGGGAAGCTATGACACCATGTACCAGCACAGGCTAGGGAACAACCAGCTGAGAAGTAGCTTTGCAGAGAAAACCCTGATGGTCCTGGTGGCACCTAGTTGACCATAAGCCAGAAATGTGCCCTTGCAGTAAAGGCCAACAGCCTTTTGGGCTGCATAAGTCATTGCCAGTAGGTCAAGGGAGATGATCCGCCCTTTCTGCTCAACATTGGTGTGACACCTCTGGATTTCTGTGCCCAGTGCTGGGCTCACCAGTACAAGAGATACACGGACATAATAGAGACCATCCAGTGAAGGGCCACAGAAACAATTAAGGGACTGAAGCATCAGTCATACCAGGAGAGGTTGACAGCGCTGGGACAGTCTAGCCTGGAGAAGTCTCATCGGGGATCATACCTGTATGTATAAGTATGTGATAAGAGAGAGTAAAGAAGACAGATTCCTCTCAGTGATATCCAGGGAAAGGACAAGTGGCAGCATACAATGAACAAGAGTAGTGATATTTGAACTGTGCTTCTTGTCAACTATTCATTCTTTCCTGGTACTCCTCTTTTCACAAAACTCATTACACTAGTACAGAAGGAAAGCAAATGTTCTTGACAAAGCAACTCCGGTTGTTGTATGCCATGTCTGCGAGGCATTTACAAGTTGTTAAATATTGTATGATTTCTTTTTTTCTTGGAACTGAATACAGTCTGACTACCTTATCAGTCTTACCCTTCTTCCTCAGCTTTGTTCCTATACCCCAGTTGTAAACATTATTTCAAACCACTGGCAATGATTACTAAAAGAGATATGATTTGGGGAAGTCTGTCTTTTTGTGGCACTTTCAAATACCTTGATTTTCAAAGGATGTTCAGAATATACCAAAAAACAAGTTCTCTATCTCAAATAAAATACCTTCAGAAACTGCCTGGTTTTGAACACCTTCTCATGTTGTACAGGGATTTGAAATTATTATTATTATTCCCACAGTAACATCTTTGTGCCCATTGAAATTGAAAGACTTGTGCAAATATATGAAGGCAAAAAGCCTGGCCTTAAGGTAGCCCTATCAGTATAAATTGAAGAATCTAATGTTTGAAATTAATTTTTTTGTGGGGGAAAAAAAGAAGTTTTAAATCAATGGGACATATTGTACATATTATTTCTTACTTCATATAAAAAAGGAGATTCTTCTAATGTCAATGGGCACAGACTGTTCTACAAACACAAATAAATTTCTTGTTCAGGGAGAAGTCTATATTGTGAGGATTACTTTCTTGTATGTAATGTTATAAAGAAAGGCAGCTGGAGATGTAGGTGCATTAACCCAGTTCTGAGGTCTTCATTGACATGTTTTATTACTCTGGGGAAATCTCTTAAGATCTCCTTTCCTTTATTTCTCCATGGTGATATATTTTGTCTCTAAGGTGTTGTTATATTTTTACTAAGGTACTATATGGACATATAAAATAATTTTCACAAAACTTACAGGCTGAAATGTTCATACACAGTAGCAGAGTCCTCCCTGAAACACATAGTATGCTCTCTCTGTCTGGCTGCCTTTATCTTTTTCTCACATATACATACATATCCAAACCCAAAAACACTATTTTATTTTTTTTTCTATTTTTTTAAACAAACTGGAACTGAAAAAAAGAACAACTGGAATTATTAGATATGTGGGTTTTTATTGAAAGGGGACTGATTTTTCTTTTCTTGTTCTTTCCTTTTTTATATATTTTTTACCCTGAATTTGCATGTAGACTTTCCCACTTACCCTCAGTAGTGTTTAGTTCTCTCCATTGACTACATGAACAGCCTGAGTGCTTGAGGTACTAGGATTGTTTCACCAATGTCAGTATCCAATTCTTTTTGAAATCAAAGGTCTAAACTGAGCTTCCAAATTAAGGGATTACACACTAAGTGACCTTTCCTGAGATTTTCCATAGCAAATATCGTGGTAACAGCTCTCCATAGGAGAACAGGGGATTCTGTAAGCCAAGCAGTGTGATAGAATGGACCCCTGGTAAAGAGAGCAGCAGGTCCTCAGAGGTTACCTTTCTGACCCTTTCTTTCCCTCAAGTATTACACAAAGTGGTAGTGCCTCACTACTTCAGAGGACACTATTTCTTAAACACTTTGTAGGTCACTTACTATTTTTCTTCATCCAGGAACCCTTTCATTGCCAACCCCAAATATTCTGGACTGATTTTACAAAGATTGTTACAAGGTGAGGAAGCCTGTGCCCTACAACATTTGTGTTATTTTACAGAAAACTAGTCTTCTTGAGAAAATGCATATTTTGGCTTGTGTACCATTAACAAATATGTTAACTCTATGTGACAACTGATTAATTTTGGTTTAAGGTTATGAATACAAAACAAAGCATGCTGGTATGTAACGTGAATTTTAATGATTTCACAGCACTNGCCAGAAATGTGCCCTTGCAGTAAAGGCCAACAGCCTTTTGGGCTGCATAAGTCATTGCCAGTAGGTCAAGGGAGATGATCCGCCCTTTCTGCTCAACATTGGTGTGACACCTCTGGATTTCTGTGCCCAGTGCTGGGCTCACCAGTACAAGAGATACACGGACATAATAGAGACCATCCAGTGAAGGGCCACAGAAACAATTAAGGGACTGAAGCATCAGTCATACCAGGAGAGGTTGACAGCGCTGGGACAGTCTAGCCTGGAGAAGTCTCATCGGGGATCATAC
>VYZM01017533.1:10329-50891 GCA_013398915.1 Dromas ardeola
ACTATCCATCATATTTGAGAAGTCATGGCAGTCTGGTGAAGTTCCCACTAACTGGAGAACAGGAAACATAACTCCCATTTTCAAAAAAGGTAAAAAGAAAGACCCGGGGAACTACAGACCAGTCAGTCTCACCTCTGTGCCCAGAAAGGTCATGGAATTTCCCTCTTGGAAACTAAGACACATGGAAAATAAAAAGGTGATCGGTGACTGCCAAAATGGCTTCACTGAGGGCAAATCATGTCTGACAAATTTGATGGCCTTTTATGATGGGGTTATAGCGTTGGTGGGGAAGGGAAAAGCAACTGATGTCATCTACCTGGACTTACGCAAAGCATTTGACACTGTCCCACACGATATCCTTGTCTCTAAATTGGAGCAATATGGATTTCATGAATGGACCTTACGGTGGATAAGGAATTGGCTGGATGGTCAGACTCAAAGAGTTGCGGTCAATGGCTCGATGTCCAAGTGGCAATCAGTGATCAGTGGAGTTCCTCAGGGGTTGGTATTGGGACCAGCACTGTTTGACATCTTTGCCAGTGACATAGACAGTGGGATTGGGTGCACCCTCAGCAAATTTGCTGACATCACCGGACTATGTAGTGTGGCCAATGTGATGGAGGGAAGGGGTGCCATCCAAAGGGATATTGACAGGCTTGAGAGGTGGGCCTGTGCGAACCTCATGAAATTCAAGAAAGCCAAGTGCAAGGTCTTGTACATGGGTCAGGGCAATCCCAAGCACAAATACAGGCTGGGTGGAGAATGGATTGAGTGAAACCCTGAGGAGAAGGACTTGGGCATGTTGGTTGGTGAGAAGTTCAAAATGCGCTGACAATAAGTGCTTGCAGGCCAAAAGCCAACCAGAACTAGATGAACTTTAAGGTCCCTTCCAATCCAAACCATTCTGATTCTATGAAGGAAAATAGCTCTTGGTTTTCTATCAGTCTTTACTAACACAAAATGCTGTATTATATAGGAATAATTGTATCCAAATACATCTTATTTGGCATGCTTCCAACAAAAATGCCTTTTTGTATGACTTTATAGATCTTATTTTGAGACAGTGGGTGCCATTTCATTTTACATTTCTCCAATTAGACAACTAAAGTAAAAATCTATATACGTTTTTTTAAAAAAAAACAAACTGGCATGATGACGATGTCTGATCACAGACAATTCTTACAATTCCAGCCATTTCAGAAAGAAAACTCTTGGGACCTTCCCAAGGGTTATTTTGTAAAGTGAAATTTGAAGATGACTGTCCTCGTGGAGTAACCTTCACTTGAGAGAGAGACAACATCCTTCCCAAACTTTGATTGTTTGCTTGTTTGTTGTTAAGTTGGTTCAGATGATCATTTGGATTATCTATTTTTTATTTGCTAATTTGCTCTTTTGCCCATTTTAGTATGAGTTGACATAAATTTGGTTTTGTGAGAGCGCTGATGGTCTGAACAGAGGCATGAATTCAACAATAAAAATTAGTCAAAAGGACAGTTCACATAGCTAGGTATGCGTGTTCAGAAATTCTGCTCTCTGCAAGCATGACAAGTTCAGAGAATGCAGCATGGCCAAACTCTTGAAAGTTAAACTGTTTAAGTTTAGTGCTTCCCAAGTTTGTGGATGTTAGCATTAGGCAGAGGATCATAGAATCATAGAGGTTGGAAGAAACCTCAAGGATCATCTGGTCCAACATTTCATGGCAAAAGCACGGCGTAGAGAAATGCAGCAAACAAAGTTCTGCTCAAGGGAACTGCAGTGACTGGTTTAACAATGCTGGAGTTCCTGGGAAAAGGGGGAAGAACCATAAGGGCTAACGCTAGCTGCTTTTTTTTGAAGGAGAGGTACTTAATGTGACAATTACAATGGATATTTCTCATTCATTATTTGGGCTATTGTTACGCTCTTGATCCCCTCAGTGTGACTACCAATGCACATGCCTCAAATCCCATCGCAGACTGCGTTGTTATATTCATGTTCCTTTTTAACACTTTAAAAATTAACTGACTCTTTTATCTGGGTACATTTGGTACATGTGCCTATATCTTGTACAAACTGGTTGTCCTGTTGAGTGATGCTTACTCCCACTGACGTCTGCTGTGATAAGATGGAATGAGTCACACTAGGTGTTTGTAAAGGTTAACAAGTAATATATTCAGAGCTGCAGATAAATCATGATGCCCTTCTACGTGGCAGATGCTACAGAGTAAATTGCTAAGAAATGCCTAAAAGAAGGTAAATAAATAGGTAGAATCAGCAGCTCTAAAATAACTTCAAAGGTGCGCTTTCAGAAATCTGAGCATTATCTCTGCAAAAAATAGTGATTGTGAATGACCACTGAATATTACTTCATTGTTAAGAATCTGGATACATCATAGAAAAAACACTTTTTTAGAGTCTTGTCACTGTGTGCTGCCAGTGTTTAACGCTATTCGCATCCTTATTTTGCAGCTTTTACCTCATGCTAGATCTGCCCCCTCTCTAGAGGACTTGCTAGCCAAAACAAGACAGCATAATGGTTCTGTTCTAGCTCCCTGCCCCTCTGCTACAAAAGTCAGAGAGACAGACAAAACCCACTGTTTTTTTTTTCCTTTCTTTCCTTCTGTATCTCTTTCTTTCTATATCGAAGGAGCCAAGGAAATCATTGATTATTCCACGAAAGATTTGGTAACTCAGTATGTGGTATCCCTCCTCTGAAACAGCACTGAAGAAAGGCTTCAGCACAATCTGGAGAGGTACTATCATGTTTAGTTAGACTAATTTTCAGAAGTCATGTAAAAGTGATGCTCTTGTTGCAGTCACTACAGATGACTGCACAGAATCAAACTGAGGACATTTTCAAGCCAAATTCTAGTTCTTCCCATTTCATTCTGCCAACCAAACATTTTCCTCAGGTTTCTACAAGTATGTTACCTGGTCTCCTACCTACAAGAAATCATACAGTTCTGCCGCTAGAGTACAAGTTGTTAAATTCTGTCCTTGTGTTGGTTCTATGCATTAATGAAGTTCTAGCTCTAACTCTCCTCCATCATTTCCTGACATCGGAGTAAAAGATATACAGTCAAGGCTCTGGATTTTCTATGCTGATATGATGGACCATAGAAAATCATTGCAAACTGCTAGGCATCTGTTCTCCAAAGCAAGGTCACCGGTAAATTCTAAGTGGAAAGAGGAATATTTACTCCACATTCCCATATGCTAATTCTAATACACTCAATACCTTGTTCTTCCTATTTGCTGGATCTAGACAGGTCCCTGTGCAGTCTGTGAAAGTATTATATCATTCTATGGATGTTTATATCACTGAGACTGTCTAAAATTGTTCTTCGCAGGCACCTACTTTCTCTACTGATTGGACAGAGAGTCCATCTGTTTCGCTAAAGTGCTGTGAATCAGGCTGCCAAGCCAGCAGACCATTTTTTAGACATTGTAGTATTTACTTCAGGTGAAGATTTTACATTTCAGAATGTTGACTACTTATACTGAATATAAAAGCTTTTACCTGTACAGTTACAGTATTGTTTATTGTAATGAAACATTCCAGCTCAACTAATCATTACAAATCTGTATCTGAACTACACTGAATCATCTGATAAATATATTTGTGGAAATTGTTGAAGCCACAAATGGGCACCAGTGTTTAACGTAAAATAAGTTTCAGCAGATCAGGATAAAAGGTTACAGTTTTGGTAGTCATCTTTAGAATGGTTTTGTCGCTAGGTGCTGTTGGTGCTTCTTGTTTCAAGTTGTTTCTGTTCGGTCTGTCTTCATAACTTTAGCCAACTTGTATTGGAGAAATTATTTTGTGCTTTAGTTCCTCATCAATAGCCTGTAAAAAATGTAATACTGTTTTTATACAACACAGGTGAGTTTATATAAAATAGATGTAAAAGCAAAAAGGATAATATTTCTAGATAAAAATACTGTCTTTTTCTAAATGGTTATTACATAAAATTACAGAATACAACTGAGCTAAAATTGTAATAATACAGTTTAATGTAACAGTTCTGTTGCTTTATATACAGCATAGTTCTTACAGAACACAAATAATTTTTCAGAAATGTATTCACGTTTCATTTTCTTAATATCACTTTCTTAGTATTCAGAGTAGATATTTAAGAAATTTTATCCTGAAAATGCAATTAAGTCATCTATGGTAAATATGAATTAAATAAATAATTGTTTAATCATTCTTAAGAAGGCAAATATAACTGGGTTACTGCCCCATTGTAAAATGATGGGGTGATAAAGCATTTATAACCTCTTATGAATCACTGACATAGTCCCTTCTCCTTATGTGGAATTGTTCAATCTCTTCTATTTTCAAGCACTTCCTTGCTATTAAATGCCACTTTGTGCTGTTCCCCCAAAGCTGAGATTCTGAGAAGAATGAATTGTTCTAATGAACTAGAGTCATCCAAAAAAAGGAAACTTTGCTCAAGTACAGTTAAAAGTGTCATCTTTTTTGGTCTGTTGTTTCTTGAGATAGAGATTGCTGGAACCTTGGAGAATATGCTAGAAAAGCATCTTCAAAGGCGTGCCCCAGTCATACTCTTCCTAAGTCATCATAGACAAGATCCTTGAACAGATAGATCTTTATCTTTTTTAAAATCAAACCTTTCAAACTTGCCTAATTTCAAAAAAACTTAGTCTTGCACATTTGTTTGACATTTTCAAAAGTACCTGAGCCCTACTTTCAAAAGTGACTTAGGTATATTATTTCTTAGTGACATGGAGGTATCTAGGTGCTTCCATGCACGATAAACACTTTAGAATTTTCAGAAAAAAAGAATTTAAAAAAATTGTTGCAAGTGCTCTCCATGGGCAGAAATGTACCAAGTGGAGAAAAATGAATAAAAGGAAGGAAATCTTCTAGAGCTGACCAACCTACTGCTTTGCTAGAAAAGCAATAGATTGTAAAAAATGTTCCTTTTCTTGCTCTTCATACATGAGAAGAAAAAAAAAAAAAGAAAAGTTAGTTAGATATGTAGTGGTTAAATCACTCTCTAAAGTTGAACTCTGTCACTGAAAATACAGTATTTTCAAATCCCCTCATTATCATATCCCATTTGTTATGACAATAAGGAAATGCCAGCCAGGTAAATTTGTTAACTGCTAACTTAAGGCTAAACAAGAATTAAAGGTCTTTACCTAGAGCTGTATTCTAGACCCAGGTGTGAGCTTGCTCCCACATTCTGCCTAGCAGTGCTTCACAGTATACCAGAAGAGGCAGTGTCTTGGACTCTTTTTAAAGTAAGGTGATCTTTTTATCTCTATTTAAAGTAAAGGTGATCATGCTCAGGTTTACACTTCTCCTTCAGCAGGTGAAATCAGTGTTGCCACGTAGGGGTCACAGTGTCTGCTAGAGGTAAGCACCAAAGGAAAACAGTTATCTCATCCAGGAAGGGCCTAAGTGACACTTACAATAAGAGACCCACTCTTCAGGGAAGCTGCATAGATCTTGAGAGTACTTCCTCTTCATCTCAACTCTCCTTCCTTCCCATCATTCTCTATCACATCACATTTAATCCCTTGCCCCTGCTTAATGCCCATTTATAAAAACAATGCCAGGTCACTGAAAACAGCTAAAATCGCTTTGATCCCTAAAATCAACATTACAATAAAGATTCTTCCACAGTTAGAAAAGATGATGAACTCTTCCAAGAACAGAAGTTAATAAACAAAATGCTTGCATCAGCTCATGAAACTGTATCCAAAGCTATTATCAAGGCTAGTCAGAAAATAAAGTTTCTCCAGCATTACAGATGTCTGCCCCTTCAGAGCAGAACAGGACACACCATCACACAGCAATTTAGACCTTCTGGATCTAATGAAAAATTTCAACACAAAAAGTCATCAAGGGCAACAAATAAAGAAATCAAAAATTTCATTATTTTGGAAACCTGACTTCACTTGCTGTTTGAGTAAGGAATAAGAACCTCACATTCTCCTCTCTGGGAGCAAGAGAAGTCTCAATATACAAAAAAATACACTTCCAGCTTCATTGCTGAAGAGGCAGCACTATTAAAAGCATTAGAAGGCTGTTAGCAGTACAGTCAGAGAAGATAAGTGATGAAGGCAAAACCAGATCAAAGTATTGTGACAGAGTGATTTTGGACTTTTATAGACACAGACTTGGGCTTGCCTATTTGAGGAGTTGATTCTACAAAAGGAAAAAAAAAAAAAAAAAAAAAAAAAACACAACACGCAAANAAGAAACACACACTTTGAACTCCAAGTGTGGAGGAAGAGGGGTAAAATAAATGATGTATCTTTTAAAAACTGCTGTCTCATTCTTGTCCCCATCATAGCTGCTTTGAGTAGGTCATTTTAGGCTATCCCTTTACTCCTTTTGACCCAAGATATTTTTGGTGTTAGGTACTTTTCTGTCATGCTTCAGCTTGTGCCCTGGAACTACCAGTCACAGAGCTTGCTCCATTACCTTGCTCCTGCAGATAGATGAACAGGACAAAAACAATAACAGATCATTCTGTAAATTAAATATTCACCTGACTATCTGACTTTAATCTCTGAAACAAAATTAATAGTGAATTATTTTTTTTCTTTTTCTTTCTGGAGCACCTAGGGACCCCATTCAAGGGCTAAGTCACAGGGTTCGGAAAGACATAAAAATATTTTAATCTGAATAACCTAAAAGACTTCTAAATCTATAATTTTCACAAAATGGTAAAAACAAGAAGGAAATATATGGATATAAAAAGAAGTTTCAGTAGTCTCAGTCCATTGTCACGAGCCCGTCACATTTTGTCCTTGGGCAATTTTTGGTCTTCTCTGTGGATTTGTCAATCTCTTTGGATTTCTCTGTGACTGTACTTTAAGACAGAACTCTCAATAAATATCAGTACCACTATTGTTACTTTTGACACTATGTTCTGCGCCTCTCTCTGTTTTCTTTTTGTTCCGTCCCTAAATATATGTCTATAGGAGAAGGGGCATGAGAATACCTCCCTGCTTTGCCTTCATGGGACAGGTTCTGAGCAGATCTAAATGGTAAATTTAATATAATTTTTAATTTTTGCTAGTTACCTATAAAGAATATTATCTATTAATGTACTTGTGTTTTGATTTCTGTCACCTTTTTTACTCAAGCATGCATTTAAAAAAAAAATTCAGTATTTATATGAGCTTTTAGCGAGGCAGTCTTTCTCTTTACTTAAACCTAACAAATACATGTTTAATTTATAACACTATTATTTCAATGCACCAATAATAAAGTTGCCTATAATAATTAAAAAAAAAAAAAAACTACAGGAAATAACTGTCTTTCCTGTGTCTGTTGTACCTTGTGGAAAGGAAAACATTCAAATTGGACTGATTTGTATGAATATTCATAAACAAAATACAGTAACTTCCAAAACTGGCCATCAGGCTTTGGCCTTCCTTTTATATGAGGCAGTGAACATACTTCCACAACATTTAACTACTTTCCATTTTAAAATCTTTCTAAAAAGTGTATTCTCTGCTTTGAATAATGGTGTACAAAACCAATCCACCTCAGCAGTTTAACATTCTAAGTGAAACAATCAATTTGAATGACAATCTGTTATTCATCCATAAAATGTATTAACTAATGAAAAATAGACATTTCTCCACAATATTACAGTCACATTTCAGTAAGAGACTTAAAACAACTGGGACCTCACAACCTTTAGATACAATTAAATATTTGTATGGCTAAATCAGCATTAAGTGAAGTGTTTGAAGTCTATCTGGGTTTAGTTGAAATAGCTACATAACTAGAAGCTATGAATAAAATGAAAAAAGACAAAGACTTAATCACTAGTCAATTCCTTTGTGGGTAGAGAGAAGTTAATCTAGTTATTTGGCGGCTTTTATTTATCCAAAGGCAAGAATTAAGAAATATACATTTTACAGAGCATTCTTTCAAGAGATCAGGGAACCTATTCCTTCATATAGATATATATGCCACACAGCAGTATTCTTAAAACATGGCTCATGATAATGGAAAAGCAAATATTGTGCATAAAGGCAGAGTCAGAGTCAATTCACTGTTACAGGAACCAATTTTACTATATTTAGTTCAGAACTGGATAAACAATTTCCATCCTCACTGCACTAGGGAATCTTCATGGCTATTTTGCAAGTTAAAAAATACCTACATTAAGACCTTAAAAAGGTTGTGGTAAAAATAAGAAATACCCAGATATAATTGTTACAATAAAAAGCTTTCATCTTCATAATGTTTTAAAACCAATATTGCAGCACACTTTAATTATTTGCTCTTCTGAGAGGCAAGCCAAGCATTGAAGGAAGAAATAGCAGGAACCTGTATGTCACATTCATAAAAGCAACAGCACAGTAAAACAGCATACCTGCAGAAGCATTTGTGTACCCAACAGCCCAGATAAATAGTATTGCCATTGCTAATTACAGGTCACAGGGCTTATGCTAACTGTGCCTCCTGTCAACTCTGCAGGGACCCAGTCCAACCTGTTTGTTATCAACTTGCTGGGTGGACTGAGCAGGGCACCATGTGCCTTTTGCTACAGTTCAAGGGTGGGATAACAGCAAAGGCCTTGAAAATATGGGCACTGGTCGAGGAAAGAAGTCACAGAACAACTAGCAATGCACTGGCAGGCAATTACTCATTGGAGAAAAAACACACCTGCAAAAAGACTGCTTCTGCTTTAGGAAAGGGAGCAGCCATCAAGGAACAGAGTGAGGCATCTGCTGCAGCCTGGAAAATAATTTTTCTCCAGGTTCAGGCAGCATGTAGCTCAGGGTGGAGGCCAAGGTCTGGGAAATGCTTTGAAACTCAACCTCCTTATAAAAGGACAAGATCCTGAACTTGGAGATGGATAAGAGTAAGGAGATGTTTACTTCTCCTCTGGGTCCTCTTGTTGAAGAGCTCTTGTGCCTGATCACCTACCCTGTGGTGACCGAGGACATGAAGGACTGTTGCCATCACTGTTAGTTACACAGGTCAGCTCTGTGGTGTTGGTTCTTACAGCTAATGTTGGGTATGATTGCTAAGCAGTGATGGCTTTGAGTGTGTAATGATAGTTATTGATAATGGGAACTAACCATTTGCATTAAATATGTTGTTAGTGAGTACCAGTCTAGAAAAGCTTTGTTTTACAGTTACAGGCGTGAATTATCAGTTTTTAAACATGCCATTACAGTGATATCTGATTCCATAATTCTAAATGCCATGTGTATTGTACATGTATGTATGTGTGTACATACATGCACACATGTTCAGGTGCAACAAATGTTTCATCCCTAAAAGGAAGATGTATTGATATGGAAATGACGGAAAGCTGGTCCGTGTTGTGTTCCTACATGGTAAAGAGTGAGTGAGCTCTGAAAAAACCTCTCATTTGCTGTATGTGAAAAAACAATTTTTTTAATTCTCATGGATGTTTAAGAAAAACTTTGATTTCAATCAAAAAGTCAAATCATCAGTTATTAAATCAGTTGTGCAACTCTTCTATAGAACAAGACTCTGTTGTCACTTTAAAGTATTTCTAACTGACTCTTCTCTGAGAAGCCAGAAGCTTGTTAATATTTGAAGGGTACTGTGCATATGAACTGTATCTATCATGAGGGAACAGGATCATTATTGAACAGACTTCATCTACCATAAATCTGTGCATCTTTGCTGATTTCAGAGCAGCTATGGCAGTTTACCATGGCTATGAGTAGGGCCTAATGATTATAGGACAAAGCCTAAACCAATGAATGATCTGACAGAATTGAAATGCTTATCTTTTGGAATATAATTTCTAGTGCATTTTGTGTGAGGTTTTATGATAGTCCTTTATAATTAACCATCAGCCTTTCAAGAGTCAATACATAAGAAGTACTCCTGCACTGTAGTCCCCCTTGTTCTCCTAATATTATCCTGAAATAGTTTATACTGAAGAACTTCAGATCAGCAATGTGTTTATGTTTGTAATCAAAGAATTTAACACAGTCACACAACATAAAAATAATACATAAATTATAATAGACTTAAGACCTCTTCCTCTTAGCTTTTTATCCACATTAAAATTATTTGACTAATTCTATCTTCTGAAGTTTAATATTTTCCTATAGTTAACCACTTCAAGTCCTTTACTAAAAAAAAGAAGCTAGATCTTCCACTTCTCTCTTATCTAGGGAGTCAGTTATTTTAGCAAAGACACCAAGTTTTCTTGGTACTATCTAGCTCTTTAAAAAAGTTATGTTGCTGATTTTCCATTCATTTCTATTTCTATAACTAATTTCTTAATAATTCATTCCAAAGGTTTCTGTTCTATTGAAATCAAGAGACAGGCTCCTATTTCTCTGGGTTATGGTTTTTTTTCTATTAACTATAGTGCAATATTTACTATTTTACAGATATAGTTATAGTCCCAATTTGATAAATCAGGTACTCTTATCAAAATTTAAAAGTGTGCCAGTTTCTTCATTATTCTGCAGTGACAATCATTAACTGTCTTGATCTGAGCACATTAAACTTTGAGTTCTGTTTCCTCCTTAGATGTGGTAATTTCCATTTCTATTCTGTCATTGCCATTAGCCATCCTCTCTCTGCTTCTGGATATACTTTGCTCTTACTGAAAGTGATGCAAAGTATTAATAACTTTGATTATTAATAACTTGAATAATTTTAACCTCTTTCCAAACTTCTTTGGGTCTCAAGCCCATGTCTTCCCTTTTTATATCCATGTCTAAAAAACTTCAACACTAAATAGAGACCAACAACATCTCTAAAAAGTAATTCACCCCAGCTAAGCTCATGATTGAGATGCCCCTTGGAGGTGCTTAACTTTCTCTACTAATTATTGGGACAACCTGATGGCTGCTTAATTTAACTGTTAGCTGACATAAATTTGTCTAAAAGGGCTGACAGCTTAATAAACAAATAAGAACATGGAGAATAATTATTAACTTATAAATTTCTGGTTCTTGCTACTAATTTCTATCCTAGATGTCATGGGCTCAATCCAGGTACCACTGGATTGAGTGACAAATTTTTTTTATTAACTTCACTAGCCAGCAAATTGGAACGGAAAATAGGCATAAATTTTCCACTGTTTCAGGTAGATTGCTATGCATTCAAGGAGCTAAATGGCAGAAAAAATTCATTTAGAGTGTGATATAATTCATGACTTCAAGCAACAATTCCCTGCTGAATTTCACATGGCACTACATAGGTACTTAGAAGATTGAATCATATATTTTGAACAAAGAATATTCATTTCTCTAGTGTCATTCATGTATTATATAATAGCTTAGTTGCTGACAGAAAAGAAAAGGTGTTTTGGGAGTAATATAGGAACGGTAAATGGATTTGCAGTTATTAGCCATATGAATTGCATTTCTAGTGTTGACATCAGTAAATGTTGGCAGTGAAAGTGGTACTAATGTGAATAGTGTAAGCAACTCTCCTAAACATTCAAAGATGTTTTTTCTTTTCACAGAGAATATTGATCACAATATAGGATGACGGAAGTATTTGAGTAGAAGTTCAGATTGCTTATACTGTGGTTTGATTCGGTATTTGAAGCTGAATCAGGAGAAGGATTCAGACTGAGGGAAAGAATCAATAGTATGGAAACTATTAGACCTTTTCTTCTAACGCTTTGACCCAAAATTGTAGAAGGCAAATGAGATCTGTTGTTCTGGTCAGCACATTGTGATTCTGACAAATGGAGGTCTCATAAGATTAGCTTTCTTGAAAAATGACTACCACTGTAGGCCAAAATTTTGTTACTGGTTATTCAGAGCTTGTCTAAATTAGTTTCATTCTGAAAGAGACAGTTTCATCTTCTCAACCTCATATTATAGCCACCACTAACCTGTGTTTTCCAATGCAGCCACTGAATCCTTATAATTTGATCACGGTGATCTACTGGATAGATACATTATGGGTTCATTAATGCATATTTGTATACATTCCACTCAGAGCAGTGCTCAAGGAAATTGTTGATTTTATCAGAATAAAAAGGAGCTTAACCCATCAGCTACCTAGCTGCTTAAGTAATGCTTGCACAAGCCTCACTTTTCAGCTCAACTAATTACAGTAGATTGGTAGGAAACAAGAAGATCAATGGAAGAAGGCAGAAAATAGGTCAGCTGCACTAAACCAGCCAATTTCTATGTTCCTTCTCATCTGCCCAGCTGGAAAGTGTTGAGTTTAAACAATTTTCCAGCTGCTGGGGAAAGAAACACCCCTTTAAGTGTGATATCCATTAGATCCATCTCATACAATGCGTTCATCCTACCTACCCTTAAGGAAAAATGCAGTGCCACTGGAATAAAGAAATGAAATTAGGACATTTTAATATATAACTGCTGTTATTTTCAGCACATTTACAAATATAGATAAAAGCTGTCCCGTTCATTAATAGTAATTTTTGGATTTATTTTTTTTCTTAGTGTTTTCAACTCTTTCTTGCAAACTATATGATCACTGATAGATTTCCTCATAGGTTTATGTAAAATGTTTGCCTGGAACATCTGGATCTCAGGTAACTGTTTGAAAACAACAATGAGGTGTGCTGACAGGGAGTGGTAAAAATAATAAATTAACTAGAGAGTAACGTGTACCAGCCACCTTGTGCATCATAAATTTTCTTCTATGTATGCTTTAATTGAAAAACTGATGAGAATTTAGGCAATGAAAATTGAAAAGCACAGTTAGATAGAAATTTGCAGTTGGATAAATAACTCAGCAGGAGATCATACTAGAGTTAATGCTTAAAAGTGAATATGAGGCATCAAAATGTTGACTATAGCAATTAGATCTTAAAATCCATTTGATTTTATTGTCAGCACTTATCTAGCAGCCTCTAAAGAAGTTATCTTGCTTGTGCTGATGTAAAAAACATTCTGTTGTAGTCATAATTATACAAACTGTAAGCATAATCAAACTAGATTAAGAACAGCAAATCAAACAGAAACATGAACAAAACCTTATAGTATTATAGGACCATGTGTCATAAAGAACATATGGTACATATGCAAACAGCCATTGCAACAAACAGCCTATGGCTAAATCTATACACCTATAAATGGTTATAAATATCTAAATAACAGTACAAATAAGAATATTCTTACAAAATTCCTCAGAAAACGTAACACACAATTAAAAACACAAGAATAAAATCAATTTTCTTTGGCTTCAGAGAACAGAGAGCTTCATCTAAGAGCAAATAAATTAGTTATATTTTTATTAATAATAATTGTCCTTACGTATTTCACCTTTACTTTTACTGCAGCAGACAGACTCATTATTTTTCTTGACTTCACATGCTTACTGAGAGACAAAAAATAGACGAACTAAAGGAAAAAGAAGAAATCCCATAATCTGAGAAGTAAAACCCAGATTATGACTACATTAAAGTCAGACTGAATTGCTCACTTTACTGTCCAGTAAGTACTAAAAAACATTCATAGCTTTATGACGGGTCGGTACTAAACAGCAGAGTATCTCTGGTCCCATGCAGTGTATTTCAATCACTTATTTATTGTAGAGAATGTTGGTCCTCGTATTGTTTAACCAGATACCACAATAATGAAGGTTAAATAAATTCCAATTTCTATTTAGAGTACTAGTAGCTGTGCTGGGATTGGTCACTTTTTGTGTTCTAGCACCAGCATTGGAGACACCAGTCTTCAGGGATAAACAAAATTAATTTTATTTTATTTTTTCTTATATGTATAAGCATACTGTTGGGCATAACGTAAAGCACACATGCACATACACATGCACATATATACCTTGGCACATTTTGCTAGCCATGAATGACTCTTGCAAGTAAATTCTGGTGAATCCACGTTATACCACTAATTGAGGTAATCAAGGTACTCAGCATCATAAAATTGTGTCTATTGCGTCCAGAAATGATCTTCTGATTTCATTAGCTTTTAGAATTAGCACTCATCTTTGACTTTAAATAGACTACAAGCTCTGTACCTTGCATATAAATGTTCAGCCTGTCTGTTTAATCATTCAGTTTCAGTATTTTGCATGACGCCATATGTTCCTGTGACTAAACAATCTGCAGTTGCTATTCAGCTGGCTTTTATTTTTGAGATCTCTGGGATTTAAAATTTCCCTACCAGGAGTGCCGTTCCCTCTGTACCCTGATCTGCCTCTCAGCTTTACGATCAACAATCCATTTTTATATTCCCTAAATGAGAACGTGGATGGCGTCATTTCTCCACATGATGATGTTAATTACTGTCACCCCATCACACTCATTTGGTCATAACAGATCCTGCAGGAATACGTCTGATTAACTTCTTCGTCTTCTATATACCTATTCCAAAGCCAAGCAGCTTTACTTCTTAATGATCTCATCTTGGTGTAAATATATTTACAGTGTTTCAAAGAGAGCTATTGAAATTTGGAGTGCCCTTTTTGTTCTCATAAAATGTAATTTTATTTAGCAGCCTCCTTTTTTTTTTTTTTTTGAAATCAAAATTGTATGATCACTTTTAAAAACTATGGGGTGACTCCACGGTAGACAAATTACAATCAAATACTAATTGGGAGAAATGTGGTTTCCACCACTTTAAACATAATAAAAAACAACTCACTAACAATAATTACATACAACAACAATTGAGATGGCACAGGTTTTCTTCGTGCTATGCTTGAAATGAGAAATAATTGAAATAAATTGGACACCACTGTCTTACTGCTGTTAAAGGTATCATTACTAATTCAAGGCATCCATAGGTTAATGATTATAGTGGCTTTCACTTGCTCCAGTCTTGATTCGGGTAGGAAATCGACCTGTCCATCAGAATGAGAGAGAGCAGGGGGAGAGATGTGTAAAGAAATAGCCAGCCTTCCACCGTTTTAGTTCACATTCCGGGAACAAAATGAACTATACCTGAACCGTGTTTTGTCTTACAGCCCATTTAAGGCAGCAACTGTAGCCAGTTGACACTATCACAGCAACTAATCAGTACCCACACTTCTTAAAATAAAATGTGGTTTAGTGACGAAGAGTAGTGAAAACATTTACAAAAATACTCCCCCCAAAAATCAGGCCTTTTATGATTTATAGTTTTAGGCAGATAAAATCAAACGCAGGTTTATGGGCCCTAAAAGGAAAGAGTTGTCTCATGTTTAAAGGTAGTTTACTCACCAAAGGCAAAATTTACACATTTTCTTCTATGATGGAAGTCAAGAACACATTACACTGGCAGTTTCTAAGGCTCATTAGACCAACTAATCTGATGCCTTTCTAAATTAAGTTAGCACTGATTATTTCTTAATATCTTTTTTTTTAACCTTTTAAAAAAACTTTTTTGGCTTTCATTGTCCTCTGAAATCACCTCCTGGTTTCTGGCAGTAGTTAGTTCAGCAACACTGTTTTCTGAAGTGTATCTTTAGTCCTTGTGTCAGATTTAACAGCTTCACTTAGTGTTATAGCTAACTTCTATGCTCAGCTACTTTGCTGTTTATAGTTTCATCTGTCTCCATCTGCTCTGCATAAAGTTGCAGTAAATCTGGCCCCTTGCCTTTTCTGTCAAGTTTTAAGTGGAAAGAAAGTCTAGAGGGCAGCAGCCCCAGACTTGTAAGACTTAGTGGAAATCCTTGCTCCCTCACAGATGCGTGTTATGTTGAATATAAGAAAACCAGTCCATTAAGGAATTAGGATCCGTAAACTTTGGTGAGGAGCTGGGGAAGGGAGAAAAAGAACTTGTAAAAGAAATTCTATGAGAAATAGAAATTATCTTCTAAATATGATTACAAAACAATTCATTAATTTTAGATAAATTAACCTGTTATAATGACAGGTGTTCCTCTCCTTGATATACCAGATACTAAAAGTTTTGACCTGACTGCCAGAACTAGATTCTGAAAACTTGAATTGGTTTCTCTTAGAATGTACATAAACAAAGCATTCTTGTCTTAAGCTGGACTACAAAGGGAATTATATATTGCTTATATGGTCTATTTACTGGAATGTGATCTGATGAAAGCAGCTAAGTGTTCTTTTAATTAAAACATTGTTTTATGTAATCAAGAATGGGAATCACTAAGGGGGGGGGGGGTATGAAAAAGGGAAATATCTGCCTTCAACAGTGAAACTTTTTTTTATTGAATGATTGTACTAATTACTTCATGGGCTGCATCAAAAGAAGTATGGCTAGCAGGTCGAGAGAGGTGATACTACCCCTCTACTCCGCTCTAGCGAGACCCCACCTGGAGTACTGTGTGCAGCTCTGGAGTCCTGAGCACAAGAAGGACATGGACCTGTTGGAACAGGTCCAGCCATTGATTATCAGAGGGCTGGAGCACCTATGAGCTGTGAGGACAGGCTGAGAGAGTTGGGGTTGTTCAGCCTGGAGAAGAGAAGGCTCCGAGGAGATCTTATAGTGGTCTTCCAGTACCTAAAGGTGGCCTACAGGAAAGATGGGGAGGGACTCTTTATCAGGGAGTGGAGCGATAGGAGGTAATGGTTTTAAACTGCAAGAGGGGGGATTTAGATTGGAAATTAGGAAGAAATTCTTTACCGTGAGGGTGGTGAGACACTGGAACAGGTTGCCCAGAGAAGTTGTGGAAGTCCCATCCCTAGAAGTGTCCAAGACCAGGCTGGATGGGGCTTTGAGCAGCCTGGTCTAGTGGGAGGTGTCCCTGCCCATGGCATGGGGGTTGGAACTAGATGATCTTTAAGGTTCCTTCCAACCCAAACCATTCTGTGATTCTATACTTCGCATTCTCTCCCACATCCCTCTGAGGGGAAGTGAGCAAGCATCTGTGTGGTGCTTTGCTGCTTACCAGGTTTAACCCACAGCAGTATGAGAAAAAAAGGTCCACAGACTGAACAGATCAATTCTATGGAGTAAATACCTAAACATAAACAATTAAAAAAAAGCAAAAAACCTCTTATGTCTTCTTGGTGCAATACAGTTCTGTAGCAGGACACATAGCATAATGATGTATTTGTCTTATTAATCGTGAAGTGGCAGTTTTCAGGCAGCATTAATACTAACTTTGAGATACTACTTTTGTTTAGTTTCAAGCTCCCAATTTCCACTCATCCGGTAGAGATCTGTTCCAAGCCAGAATTAGTTTTATATAAGAAAGCTGGATGAGTCATTACAGTGATAGCATGAAAAGCTGAATTATGCCTTGAAAATATTACATAGCCTCTTTAAGGAGGCTGTTTAAGCAGCCAACAAACAAAATAACAATATACCAGTAGAAAACTCATCTATAATTGCCTAACAGAGGAACAGCTTCCATTGAAGAAAGCTGGCAAGAGGAATTGGATGTTAGACTGTGATTCAAGTGAGCACCAGAAAATTCTGTTCTCTTCCTGCTTCCAAAATTCCTTTGTGCAGGGCAGTGCACTCCTCATCCTGACCTTCTGTTTTGATCTCAAAATCACATGTATAACCTAGCCATGCTGCATATTGGGCCATGTCAGACGTAGTGAGATCTTAGTCACCACTGACGCACCCTGCTTTCCTTTGAAATAATCCTAAGAAAGGAAGAGAGAGGCTTCTGTTCACTCTAGTAGGTCCCCACGGGTGGACAATAAAAGCATCACAGTTGTGGAGCACGCCACAGACCACATCCACCTCAGAGTATATATATGTTTATTCACTGAGAAGCCTTATTTTTCATTTGTTTAACCAATATCTTCCTTATATAGAAAATTGAGGTAGTTGTACTTAAGCTTTCTTGCAGGAAGGTTCCCTTTAATATTAAGAAAATGTAACATGAAAGTACTAAGTATTCCTACGCAGGAGAGAGAAGAGTATGAAAAAAATAAAGGTCTGGATGAAGAAAAAGAAAAAAAAAATCACATGGAAATTAATTTATTAAATATGTATATATATGGTCATTGATATATGGGAAAACATGCTTAAACACTAAACTCCAGAGAAGCTTTCAAAAAATAGGAGGTAACATTATAGATCACTAGAAAAAAATGTATTAGATACCTGAATCCTGCTGAAAAGACATTTGATATGTTAGACTGGGACTAGGTAGAGAAGGAATAGCCCTCCCTATCCCTCATGGCAGTGGGATATGCTTTTCTCGTATGCATCTGAAAGATGGGACTTGGGAGAAAAAACTGTTCAGAACTGTCATTAAAAAAGCTTCTAAGATGCTCCATTATAATGTAATATAGCAACATAGGCAACTGAAATAGAGCAAATAACTTACAGCACATTTCTTACAAGGAGACAAGTGCACTGGGGGTTATATAGAATTATTTTTTTAATATATGAATGAGAGATTTTAAATGCTACAACCACATTTTTAAATAGGAGTCACTAGTCGAATTTTTGAGGAGTCTTCCATGCTGCAAACTACAGAACAGAACACAACCACTTTTTTTTGTAACTTTCATGACCCAGCTGGATCCTAGAGAAATCATTCAAAGATGCATAAAGAAAAAATATCTGTCTGGCCAAGAAGTCGAGTGCTCTGAACAAGGGAAAAACATGTTTCCCAAATCTTAGCATTATAAATAAGACTCCTAATGGAAACATGATGCAAAGTAGCATCAGCATTTGCAGAAAAAATTCTGCAAACTTTCAGCTTCCAGAGACATTTTCAGCCACAGTGAATCTCTGCTAACACCACTTTGATGAATTCTCACTAGTAATGTTTTAGGGCTTTGTTTCACGGCTGAAGACTCTGGTGCTTTGTATACCTCATCTGTGTGAGGTTTGAATAGAGTTCACCACCCTGCAAACAAAACAATTTGATAAATCTTTGTGAGGAGATTATTTTTTTTATGGTGATTTTCTTCTTAGACCTGTCATTTAGTGTTTTCATGATCTTACTCACAGATTGTGAAAGATAAGCAGAAGAAATCAGCTAAATCTTTATTCATAGAACTAGTGTGGGATTATTTTTATCTCAGTAGGCAGATCATAAGCTCAGAAGTAAAGTATCTACTTTTAAATTGGATAACACTGAGGAAATAAAGTTCAGGGAGCATGAAGATACCAAAGAACAAAGATTTTTTTAAATGTTGATTTTTTTTTTTTTCTTTTAACAAAGAGTAGCTGGTGGGAAAAAAAATATAGTTCACAAAAACGAGGTTTATAGCTAGTAGTTATATTGAGTAAGTTTGCTTAGGGTTAGGCATAAAAACTTGGTAAAAAATAAAATAAAATTGAGATAATGAGTGGTAATAAGCAAGGTCAGATCTCTGAATATAATAAAAGGCAATTTGGTTTACCTGTGATAAGCATAATCCTAGGAAGGGGACAAACACATATAATCTTCAATTAGTGTCACATTTTACATGTTTGTACATGTGGTGGTTGTTATCCAGAAAAGATGGTGACATTTTTTCTACAACTGTTCTTTTTTGACATCTATCTGTATCACTGGCTCCAGGCTACTATTAGCCTTCACATGACTCAGGATTGAGAGGTGGTCTCAGTCAGTATTTATTCATTATTTTAAATTTGATAAATTTCTGTGTATGGTCTGTTTCTTACTGTTGAATATCCAGCATGTGAAATTTAAGTCATGATTCTTAGCTGTAACCATCCAGAGAAATTAAATTCAAAGGGAAAATGAATGAGGGCAGAACTAATTATCACTTACAGTGAACTGAACATTAATGGATTTTTTTTTTCTCATTTTATTTGTTTGGTTTTCTGCTGGCATCACTCAATAAGCTTTTCCCATAGAAAAAGACAAAGCTCATGATTCAAAAATAAATTCCACAAGCTCTGACATGCTTTTTTAAAATGAAATGTACACACCTGATGAAAAAGACTCATACTGACAACTGAATAGTTGAAACTGAGGGAAATAGATCCAGGTATCTTGAAGGATAACCTTTAAGAAATGCACAAATTTGTTGTTACAGAAAAGAATGTGTCACAGAATACTGAATAAATTGGAGGAGATCTAGTGTCCATTCACAAACTATGCAGATATAGCTATGTGAGAACGTTGCACAGCATTTGCTGTCATAATAGATGGTACAGTTTTAGCCAGTTGTGTTAGATGCTTACCTTCACAGTGGGGGAAAAAAAAAAAGGAAAAGACAATTTTTATGTAACATTTTTTCTATAGATAAAGCACAACAAAATCTCAGAGGAGAAAAGTTTGAAGATAAGGTTTAAGAAGTAGAAATTTATTTAGTGTCTTGTGGTAGAAAAGAAAGAATTTCAGATAAATGGGGCAGTAGAACAGAAAGGTGACACCCAACTGTGATTTTTCAATGAGTAAGATGCCAAGAGTGCGTAAACAAGGTAAGTAGTTATGGCAGAAGGTTTATCATGTGCGATCAGAAAATTGGATAACAATTCTGGAAAGAAATCATGAACTCTTTCTTGAGAGGTTAGAAAGGATAAGAATCATGAAAAAATAGGCAGAAAACAGCACTGATACAGTTTCACTCTTTAAGTAATCAACCAGTCTGGACTTGTCAACCTAGATTTGCTGAAATTTCTTTAAAAAGTGTTTTTCAGGAAAAGTTATGGTGATATCTTCAGGAAGGAGGACTATAGTTGAGGATGCTATTGCATTGGAAGGAAAATGCCAGAGAAATACGTATATAAATATCTTAAAAATGAAAGCAGAGGAATTGGAAATACGTACTAGATAATGATCCAAACTCTAAGGGTGCGCTGAAACTACTCATCATTATCTGCAAGCTAAGTAGTCTCTGTTTCTACAGACAGAGGCAAGGTTAGTGCTGCTGAAGGAAAAAAGAAAGTAATCACACTGAGCGGCACTAATGAATGAAGGAGTATGAGAAACAGAGTTCGACATCATAAATATTACTTTGCAACAGCATTGGCTGTTAGAAACACTATTAGAAGGGAAAATAAATGTAACATGTTTTTTTCCACAGAGACGTCTCTACAGTCGTGACCTTCAAACCGTGTTGTTTGCTACTTGTCATTATTTCTCTTTAAAGAGAAACGGAAGGACTGGCCATTGTTTAATTTAATATTTCCTTAATTTAACAGCTCTTGTCTCCAAAGCAATATTATTTTATCATAATATGCACAAGTATAAAACCAAAACGACATAGAAATGACATATCACTTTCTGATGTTACTTGTATCAAAATAGCTGTTGTCAAGACTCTTTTTAAAGCAGATGCCTCACTTGGTTATTCTGTTAAATTTTTGAAGATTTTTTTAATATTATTTTATGAGTGTTTCAAAGCCATTAACTATTTCTGTTTTCAGCTCACAGGAGTTTTAAGTCTACCTTTTTACTATTCATTCTTCTGTACTGCTTGTAATATTTTCTGACTCTCTTTTGAAGGACTAAAAAAATGAATGTGAGCAAGAGATAAGTATATTAAAACAAGTGTACTGGGATTAATATATAACCTGAGCTCATAATAAATTTTAAGTTAAAAGTTTCTTCACTGAGGTATGATTACAGTTTTGGGACACAATGTACTAATTTCAACAAAAATGGAATTAGGGAAAGTTACATTCTAGGGTTCCAGGCAGAATTTCTAAACAAAACCAGATCAAGAGTGTTAAAATAGCCGGTGGTCTGGCAGAGTACTGAAGATTCAGCAGTAGTTGGATGGAGTATAGGAAAAATTTGAAGGGAAGAGTTAAATCCTTTCTTTGTTTGATTTGGACAAGGAACATGACTTTGAATCTTCCATATCCAAAGTTAGTATTCCAAGTATTGGATATTTTGTGTTAATGGCTGTTTACCCCCATAGAAATAAAGGCATTAAAATTAATTAAAGAGCAAAAAAAAATATTTTTTGCCAGGCCATGCAAACTATTTTGCACCATCTGTCAAATCCCACAGCTTGTTTACTACAATTTTTTTTGTTGTTGTTTACTAAATTCTACCTACCTGACTGGCATTCTTCCTGGTCTGAAATGAAGGGTTTGTAGTCCACTTCCTACTTGTATTAGTTTTCACTTGCTCTTTCTTGTACAAAAGCAAAAATTCTGTGAAACTTTTTTTATTGTAGATTTTAAATTCAGGTAAAATTAAACTCTGCCACTATATACCAACCAAAGACACTGGTAAGGCTTCTTGGCTGTCATTCTGGTTGTTCAGATTTCCAAAGTTGTGTTTTTCAAGAAAGTCTCCTGTTGGTGTCGTTATTGTGTTGACTTCCCAAATGCTTATATGTGTGGGTAAACATACAGTCAGATGTTCAGCCTCTATCAAAGAATGACAAGCCATCCATGCCTCCCAGATAATGTAAATATGATATAATTTAGGAGTTTATTTTTTTCCGATTTGAGTTGAAGAAATCGGAGTTAGATCTAAAGTTACCTCCAGTATTTCTAGGACACACCTTTAAGTGGGCCTTCTATAGAAATGTTTCTCTAGAAACACTCATTGTGAGACCGAAAATGGAATCAGGGACTTTGGTCCACAGAGGCTAGATGTACACCAGCAGGATGTGCAGTCTAGAAAAAGTGGATCAGCAGAGTGGAAATGGTGGTACTGAGAACTGTAAATTCTTCGGGGAGTTAACTTCTGACAAACCCTATTCTATTCCGATTGACTGATACCCATGTCACCTAAGTTGGAGTACATTAGGTGCACTCCTGCAATACACTTTCCACTTTAGTTTTGCCCATAAGGAATTCAACTTGTACTCTCCAAGAGCGGTGTACAGAGTGAACAAAAGCACGTCACTGGAGATAATCAGGAAATTCAAGTCAGTAGTGTTTTCCTGATCCAAACTGAAGCACGAATGTTGTTGTGTCATGACTTTGAATGTATTAATGTTTTGCATAGCGCAGGCTTTGAAACTATGAATGTCCAAAGATGTAACACATAATAATTTTTATGACACTAATATAGTACTGTCTGAATGAAAAGTACCTGTGTGACACTTTGACATCAGTTTACAAAAGATTTGGCACAAAACTGGAAGTCTGATGTTTTGGGGTGGGTTTTTTGTCACTGGACTTTCCAGTCACGACAGTATGTTAATACTTCTTAAAATCTTGAATTGTCTTTGTTTTTCTTCTTTGTTTAAGAATTCTGTTTAAATCTGTATGTATATATCTGGCAACATAAGTATATAATAAAAATGCTTATATAAATATACAACTATATACAACAATATACAACAAGAGAAATGCCTCATGCTCTTTCTATTTTTATCTGTGGAAGAAAAGCTTTAAAACATGAATCTCACTTTATTGAGGGGAAAGAGCTGTCTGTGAAAGATTTCCCTGCATATTGTACCACTCAACTAAACAAATCACAGTAAAGATGGGATCACTTATGCTGCATGGAAATAAAATAATAATAAAGAACCCACAACGTTTCCCCCCTCTCCCTCCCCTCCCAAGCATATCATGTTTATGTTTGGGGAATCCTCCACCTCTTTCTTTCTTTGGAATAGGTTAGAAACAAGAAAAAATTTGGTGGAAACTAAGTGATCTTCATCCCTTTTTGAGACATTTTTCAGATTCAGCATAGATCCAAAGACATCAGAAAAATGTAAGTCAGAGACTTGAATTAAACTAGTCAAAAATCTTGATGTAGTTTGAGGACTGATGATTTTTGGTGGTGGTGGTGGTGGTGTTTTTTTCAAGACCTAATTAACTGTGCTAATAGTGGCCTTAAATGAAAATGCCTTCCAGAACAATTCAACAAACTAATTGTTATGTGTCAGTGACAAGTCACGGATAAAACATTAAATAAGATAACTTTTAATGAAAAAGACAACATTGCATCACGTAACAAAATGAAAAGATTATAAACTATATATAGTGAAATCTATTGCAAACTTAAGTCATTTAATCAGCTACTGAACAGAGATCTGAGCATGTACAATCACATACCGTAACTCTTTGTAATACTCACATATATTTACTTTCCAGGTGGAATCAATCCAAGTAACTGTTTAAATGCCAACCCATTTAGAAAGTCAATAATAATTAGGTATAGAAATCATATACGTGAGGTTTCTTTTCAAACTACTATGAATGCCACCAGGTATGATTCATTTGTGGTTAAAGCTGGGCACCAACAAAGATTGGTTATATTCCTAAGATACTAACTTCCTCTCAGACCTAGGAGAACTCAATTAACCTTTAATTGACGCTGTTACCCAATCTGAGAAATCAGGACAATAATGCTCGGCTACATTTATAATGCACTTCTGCATCAGTAAGAGAAAAAAGCTGGGCAAGTGTAAGACTGTTCTGTGTTGCAGAATTATCACAAATGTATACAGCTCCAGGGACACACAACATGAGATGTGTAACTGCTCCGCTTATTTCAGCCAAGCATTTTTTAAAACTTTACCAATTTTAAATTAGGGACTCATAAAATATGACTCGGAGGAAGCTCATAGGGTTAATTAGTCAGAAGTTCTGCCCCAAGCCAGGATTAACTGACATTTGTGCTTATGACTTTCTGTCTTTTTTTCCCAGTAGACACAGAGAATTTATTACCTTTTTCTTTCTGGCAGAATGATCAAAAAAGGAACCAGCACCAAACAATTTTTTGCTAATGATATTTTGTAATTATTAAAATTATTATGTTGCCGGAAAAAATGACAGATCATTTTTCCTATGTCTCTTGCATCAAGTCTTTCATGTCCTGTGAACTTCTTTAGCAAGATGCTTAATTTACATGAACAACCAATTAGTCCTGATTTATGTAAAGTGTTCTTGCCTGTTGTTTGGCATTACTTTCGCCCTTAATCATTTTTTGTTAATAATAGGTAATATTACCATGAACTCACACAGCAAATGCTAAATAAGACAAAGCTATTCATTTCTTTATGTCCTTGTCTCTTCTTTTCTTTTTGCAATTTTGCATATTACGGTTTGTTTTTTATAAAAAACAATACTTTCTATTTTGGCATATTTTTTCAGGTACTTAGGTTCATTATGGACCTGTGTGATGCTTTTATAGCAACTAAATTTTAGACCGTTCTTTATGCAAAAAAAAGACACCTGATCACAGTGGTATTTTTATGCATGGAACAGCAATAGTATTTAGTTAAGATTACTCACATGTTTTTTAAACATTTGTTACTCAAGAAGAGTATCTTAAAAAGAGAGCATTTGCCCTGATCTTTCATAGATTGATTTACTATTTGTCTTTCCTATGACTTGATGCTGAATGATTTTCCTGGAGAAAGGAGCTACAATAAGGGTGAACAGTCACTTTATTAGATACTCTGAATTCTTAAATTACCTGTAGTAACTTAGGTTACTGCAAAACATTAAATGATAATGTCTAGGAAGTTGAACTGAAGCTTTATTAATCAGTTCTCTGAAGTCTGTTTACACTTCTAGAGAGGACATTCAGTGATGGCCTCTATTAAGAACACTAGTACAGATGACAGATCTGTTGCTGATTGTAATAACCTATAAGAAAGTCATAACCATCATCAAATATATATGTGTATAAATTCACAATTATATGTCTCCTTGTTATTTTGCTTTAAGTCGATCGGTACAAATCTCAAACTGTTGGAATAGATTTCTTCACAACTACAATAAAATGTATTTTGTCTCTAGTAAAAATAAAGCACTTATTAAAGAGTGCAAACCACGTAAGTATTTCAAAGTACTCCATAAAAATTAAATAATTTTGCTACACACCAACACTGATAAATATTATTAAATTTGCATCACATATAGGGAATTTGAAGCAAATGCTCTAATGTGATTCATCCGCAGAATTCAGAAAGGAAATCAAAGATCTCAAAGGATTTCAAAGTTCCATATCTAACTGTTAGGTCATCCTCAAAATAAACCATAAATATTTCTGTTTCATATGCACCAAAATTATGTAACAATTAAAATTCCAAACAAGTACTACATCTAACCAAAGTACAGACAAGTTACAAGAAAAATTGTTCTGTTCTTATAACTATGTATAATGCTAATTATGCAAAAGTGTAATGAAAAAAAAAAACACAACAAAGCAAACAAAAAAAGCAAACCAAACCAAAAACTTTTACCTTTTTTACGCCCCTCTGCTTTTCTGCTTCTAACCCTCTAACAGGGCATATAACAAAGTTAGCTGACCTTGGTTGTTATAGCAAGAGTCTCTCTGCATACCATTCTTTGATATAAATTATAAACAATCAGGTCTTACCACTCTGGAAGTGGAGAGTGTCTGAAAAACATGCTGTTAATCTCAGAGAGTTCAGTTAGAAGAGGCTTAGTCAAAAAGTAAAATTACTAAACAGAAAATTTGTTCTGTTTTACCTCAAACCAGGACAATTATTCCTGTCATTCCCAAGAAATATTTGTCTAGCCATTTCTTAAAGTCTTCCAAATTTCATAAGCACAACGTGCCTAATCTATTGACTTCGGGACTTCTTTATCATTTAAAAGTTTTTCTTATTACCAAATCATTCCATTTCTTCTCATGCTTTAAGAAGAAATGGACAGTAGAAGACATGTAGAAGAAATGGACTGTTTTCTTCTTCCAAGTAACTGTTAGGTTGTGTGATGAGAAGATCATCTACACTCACAAAGGAGCACAGAGACACAAGGACACAATATCCTGCCCTAGCTACTCCAAGGCCCATACCAGGAGCCATAACCCTACCATGAGCCCACCTCCACACTCCCAGAAGAGCAGAGAGACCAAAGGCAGGCAATGACCCAAATTGTGCACTCAGAGGAAAGGACATTCTGTCCAGGCCTCTCCCAAGGCTGTCCCAGGAGACTCTCAGCCCCAGTGTCTGGCTGTGACACCCATCACGATGAGTCAATGCTGGAGCACCTCTTGGACAAAGTGGAATGACTGCCTAGGTGTATGGGACACATCATGCCATGCAGGGGAAAAGCATTTGGGGTTTGTACAAGACTTATTACGGGATGTTTAGGGTAGAAACCAAAGGTGTTGAAAGGGAATCAAGAGGATCTGGGTAGGAACAAGTTTGGGAAAACACATGGGTAAGGAGATAAAAGGCTGGTTGCATGGAAATAGCTTGCTGGTCAGTATGCGTTGTCTGGCCATACCCTGCATTTGATCAGCACACTCTGTTCTGTCTTACTGGGTGGGTGCATGTGACTGTGTGCCAGCAACTGGACTGGAGAGCCCAGAGTGAGTGAAACCCAAGTGCCAGCCCTGGAGTGGGACCAGGGGCAAGGGCTAATGTTCCATGGTGCAGCACCTGGAGTGACTTGGTGTGGGAGAGCATGCATGATGGCTGGTGAAGATGAGTCAGATAAGCCAGCAAGCAGGTGACATGGCCTGGGAGCTGGAGGGGAGGTGGTGTCTCCAAGGGTGAGATCACAGGAAAGCGTGGGTTTGGGGGACCAGGGGAGTGTCAACAGCTTCTGGAGAGACCACAGGGTCTGGAGTCTCTAGGGGCAAGACCTGCTGCTGTGCCTGTAAGGGTGACTGGGGAGCCTGGCTACTGCGGAGCAGGGGAGCCCCAGCCAGCTCTGGGTGTGTACGTGTGTGTGTGTGTGTGTGTGCATGCATGCGTGTGTGTGTGTGTGAGTGACATGGTCTGTACCAGCAACTGGAGACTAAATGCAGCCTCAGGGGCTTGTATATCCAGGCCCCAGTAACCAGGGAGACTGGGATCCAGGGACATCTACTGGGCAAATGCAGTGTCTGAGCCCAGCTGCTGGGGGGGTCCCATGTTGTTCATATGTATATATATTTATATATGTGTGTGTATATAGGTGTATATGTTCTCACTAGCAAACCTCCACCCTGCTCAGCTAGAGAAGGGAGCAGGAAGAGGCTGTTGATGCTGTCTGTGTTTGTGGGAGTGCTGTGGGTCTGTGGTCTGTGTGGCTGGCTATGTGTGTATGTATAGATGTGCTTTGTGTGCATATGCCTACTGGGAACACAAGCTCAGCTTTGCTACTGGTTGCACCCGGGGCATGGAGCTGCAGCAGCCTCAGCACTCACTTGGGCTATTGGATCCAGAATGATGTATTTTCCTGTAACAGTAAGGGTTTTTTTAAAAAAATAATTTTTTACATATTCAATATAGTAACCTGCTCACTGGACTTAGTTTATTCAATACTTCCTTTTAAATCATGTTTTCTAGATCTTTGATCTGTGTCTAGGATTGCTTTAATTTGAAATTCCTCTCTTTGGAAGACATTTTTTGGAGGTGACCTGCCCAGACAATACTCTACCTGTTGCCTCATTAATGAGTAAAGTCGACTTATTTAATATGTCTTGCAGACTACACTCTTGATTATACTTTGACTGTGGCATTTGATTTTCTTAGAACAGGATGATTTTGCAGATTCAAATTCAGTTTATGATCCACTATAATCCCTGGAAAGGCGGGGAACGAATTTCTTCGCAACCATTTGTTTTTCTTCCCACTTATGCCGTTCATTATATCTGTCTAAATGTAGTTCCTTGCACTCGTCTCCGTTGAACTACATCTGGTTTTTTTCCAGACCATTTCTCCAATTTGTCAAGATCATTTTGAATTCTCATCCTATCCTCCAGTATGCCTACAGTCCCTCCCAGCTATGTGTTGTCTGAAAATTTAATCATATGCTCTTGATTCCATCATCCCAGTTGTTAATGAAAAAACTGAATGAAACTCCTCTCTGTACATCTTTTCGTTCTGGCAGTGAACCACAAATAACAATTCTCTGGGCACAGTTTCCCAACCAGTGTTTAAGGTCTCTGCAGGAGAGTCAACAAAAATCTATTTCCTTAACTGTATTATTAAAAAAAAAAAAGAAAAAGAAAAAGAAAAAAAAAGAAAAGGTTATAAAGGTTAAAACCACACTAAATGCAAGATACCATAGTCTTATATCGAGATTTTTCTATATTCCCAGGGCCTCTGATCTTGTAATGGAAAAAAATTAGGTGGCTTGGACCAGAGTTTGTTGGGTTTTTTTGCAAAATCAGGTTAATTAATGTGCCAATTGTCCTTCAGAGGCTTGAAATAGTTTATTAATTCAGAATTTTTTCTTTAACTGTATAATTCTATGTCCCTTTCCTCTACACCCTTCCTCCCCACAAGTTCTATGATCACCACTGCATGTTTCCTTGTCTTTCAGGGTGGGATATATTTAAATTCTAAGTTTACAAGGGTATATTAACATGTCTTCACGTCTACATTATAAATTTCCCCAGGTATACAAGGTATCTAAGCTCTCAATACAGAGAAAATAGAAACCCAGTTTAAGTTATCCACACAAGGGTCTAGTATCATTTGAGATCCTGCAGGGTCTCCAAGACAGCCACCGGGGATATAACAGCAGATCAGTGAGAACCATGTCTTCTTTAGCTAGTCTGAAGATCTCAAGTGGTACTAGAGATGGGTGTTTAAGCAACTGAAATGTACTTTAGGTTCCATTGCCTACAGTGGGAATCTATTGCTATTTGGGATGCTGTAGGGTATTCTCACCCTGCCCCAAAGTAACTGTTTCAAAAGCATCTGGGCCATTCAGAGGTCCAGTATCATATCTGGAAGGCATATAGGGAAGTCTGGATACTGAAGAACACTTCAAATGGCACCAGATGCCTAAGTGTGTTTTTTTTAATCAAGTACCTGGCACACCTTCAAACACCTACATACAGAATTCTGAATTTAAGGGTTCTAATCTCAAAGTGAATTCCACCCTCAGTCATTGATCCTCCTTGAGATGATGTATTGCACTGAGATTATTTTAAAACTTCTGAGTTATGTAAACAATCTCTAGTCTAAAGTCTCTATCGTACGCTGATGCCTTGACCCAGATTCAGCTCAAACACCTACTCCTTGCTCAGACTAAGCACTAAGTATCTACTGCATCTAAGATACTTGAGTGACCTCCAGATGCCACTCCAGGAGGGCTTGTGTTATAACCACTAGCTCCATGAAGATATCACAGATATTCTAAAGCTTATCAAACAACATTGTAATCTATATTTGGGTAATGGAGCTGATTGTCTAATTCTGCCTTCAATGGCATTGATTACTCTAGTCAGTAGCTCAAGTTAACTTTTTGGGAAAGACAGAAGCAAAAAAAATGCATTAAACATTTCATCCTTCTTGGTGTCATCTGTTTATAGTTCACCCTTCCCAGTAAACAGTAGATCCTCAATTTCATACTAATCTACTTACAAAGTTATGACTACTAATTTTGATGTCTTACACTACTTGCGTCTTGTTTTGTGTCTTTCTAGACCAAATCCCCACATACTTGTATTATTTTTTTATAGACGTCATTGATTCTTGGCACTAGTTTCTACTTTATATATGATTTCTTCTTATGTTTGGGTTTAATGAAGAACTCATGACTTAGCCACATAGATTTCTTACCTGTGCTTCCTCTTCTTCTTCTGTATTGGGAGAGTTTGAACTTGTGCTTTTTTATTGCTCTTTTGAGGGACTTAACTCTTTCTACCCTTAAAAATCCATTTACCAAGAAAATTTTACCTAGCAGTTTCTTTTACAGAATTGTTAAAGCACACCTTTCTAAAATCCTCTCGTCGCCCCCCGCCTCGCCCCTCACTTAGGTCAAACAAACAGCTAATTTGAAGCTGTCTTAACAGTTAATATCTTATTTTAAATACTTCTCATTTACTTCATTCATACAATGGTACAAAATCTAGGCCTGTCCTAGAAGCCTAAGACAGTCTTCCAGAGTTGTCTCTCTGGAAGGAAAATCTGCCATTCATGAAGACTGAGGAAGAAAAGGTTCTTGCATACACATAGGTAGACATGGGTTGAGACCTTAATTACAGGCTCTTATAGCAAGCGGTACTCCCAAATGATTGAAAGCCAAAACTCCTTCAGTAAACAGGAAGTAAATATTGTCTTGAATGATTGATCACTTGACAACTCCATGAGGGCTTCCTCTGTCCCAATGACAATTTCCTGGCAAAGATAGATACAAAGGGTTGTTGAATCTAATCACATTGATCAACAGTTACATTCTCAAAACATTTTTAACGTGCCTAACGGGACCTGACAGACAGCAAACCATTATTGGTTTCATTGTTTCAAGTTCAAGCCTACTTTATTTGCCCAAATTACACCACAAAGTGAATTATCTCCAAACATTTCTTTCCAGTCATAGCTTACTGTTTTAGGAAGCTAATTCAAAACCATCAGTCAAGGTGGAGTTCAATATGAGATTAAGATACCTAAAAACCCCAGTTACGTGCATACTACGTGGCGGATCTCTCACTATAGCCAACAGAGATATAGGGCCTAATTCATTTTCAAGTCTCTGGTGCAATAAGAGATACCATAGGGTATGCTGCCTCTCATTCATCCATTATGTCAGTAAGTCCTTTTGTTTATAACCTTTCATAGGTCCTTTGTCATAACTGCCAAGAAATGCAGATGTCAATATCCTCTTGGTCATCTCAGATGAGAATGTTTAGGCACTTGAACTGAGACCCTATTGGCTGATACTTGGATAAAGAACAGCTCAAGCAAACATATGAAATAAATGTAATTTTCAGGAGCATTAGGGTTTTTCCATAAAATGGCTTAATCCCATTTCTCTACAAAACATATGAAACAGTCTTGAATTCAAGAGACAAAATATTAAATTTATTCTTTCTACTGCATTTTTAGAACACTCTTTAGGCTTGATATGTTTCATTTTGGAATCCATAAAACTCTTCTAGATTTTTTTTTTAAATCTCTGTTGCTTTCCAACGCCTCTTAACTCCATTGCTACGTTGATCTGCTCACTATTGCCCTTTTTCATATACAGTGTTTTCCTATTATCTTCTTCTGAAATTAACTGCTAAATAATACAGCATCCTATAGCTTCCTAGCAAGAAAGTATCTTGCAATGGCAAGTGGTTAAGCTGAATTAAATGTATTTCCAGACTCAATGAATTACAAGTATTTTGGGGTCACATTTTAAGAGGTTCTGTTATTGGCAGTTCTTGGCAATGCATCAAGTAACTTTATCACTGCTCACAAATAACTTCAGCACCGGACAATAAAATCCATTATAGCAGAGTTGCAAATCTGTCCCCATGGATAGTGGAACATCTTCTAGATGCATTGGGAAGAATAAGCATTTATTTATCTCACTGTGTTTATATTTAGCAATTAGCAAGGAAACACAAAAAGCCATTAGTTCTTTTGCAAGGTTTGTTGTCTGTTTGCCCATAAAATCCAATGGCTTTCATTTGCCATTCTTACCACTGAAAAATCTCTGTTCACTTATCATCCTCTGTGGTATTTTTGCCTTCTGAGGTTTTCTGCTCAGAATGGTTTGCATAATATCAGATTAAATACAGTTTAGGCACCCTTCATCAAGCCACATGCTTAATGATATTTCTTCCTCCAACTTTATGCTGCAACACAGTGTTAACCCTTCCCCTTCACGGCTTGTGTGGGGGTTTTTCTGAGTATCTTCTACCAATTCCTCACTTGGGTGTGAAGCACCTTCACTGGCTCTTCTCTTTATCATTTATGTTGTTTCATTGTCTACTGCAAGAATATGCCAATAATACATTTTAATAAGAGAAATCTCTAATCTCAAACTGAACAACAACTTGATAATACCGAAATTTTTATGTCTTCTAATAGGCCTGGAAATCTGTGAAATAGTGAGCCTTACTGCAATGACCCACTTCAGTTTCATAGCTATTCTTATTATTAATAGGAATCCATATGAATTTAGTCTAATTTAGTTTCTGGCTAAATTTGTCTCTCCCACGTTCTAAGTTCATTTAGAAGATTTAAAATGCATCTTCTTAGCAAGAGTGCCTCCCAAATATATCTAATGAATACTTATTTTGAGGTTTGGTGCCACCCCCGCTTGAATCAAGGGCATTTGATAGTGATGATGGATATTTTAAACCACCATAAATTTAGGAATATTTTCTTATAAACAGAAGTTAAGCTTGTTTGAACAAGTTCCACTGTTTGATGGAGCCAAGATGCAAAAACAATCTTTTTGGAGAAACTATTTCTTTCCTGACAAAGAGAAACCTGCATCTGCATATCACAATCCCACCAAAATCCTATCTTTTTGTTCTCCTCTGCTAAGGAAAGACCCTAGCATCCTCTTCTCACCCCTTTCATGCTCAGCTTCCTTCTCTCATTTGAGAGCCTTTCCTCCACCATTGCCAGCTCTCTCACACACCAGTACACTGACAACCATGCTCTTCCTCCCCTTAATCTCCAATCTACACTTCCACCAGTGAGAAGCATCACTCTCTCCCCTTTCACATATTATTTTCTCTACATTGCCTCTTACATATGTTACCATTGGAATCTGGTTATGGGCAAAAGGGAGCACAACGTGTATGTGTGCAGCCAATAATATATTTTTAGCCTAATTAAAATCTTAGCAGTCTCATCAAAATACAACAAACAGTTACTATTCCTCCATTTACAAGAATACTAACACTCACAGTCTATATAAAGGCACAAATGCCTCAATAATAGCCTTACAATTCTTGTACGAGGAAGCATATGAGTGTTTACCCACAGAATCAAAGGATTTCATCATTTCAAAGGAGGTCATCTAGCCCGCCAACCTGCTACTGAAAGCAAGGTAGACTGTAAGATCAGACCAGGTTGCTCAGGGCTTTATCCAGATGGCTCTTCAAAAATCTCCAGTTATGTTAACTCTTCCGCCACCCCTGTGGAGCCCAAGGTTGACCGTTACAGTCACCTTAAAGAAGGATAGTGGGAGGGGATATTTACAAGAAGTCATCAGCTTCCCCAAGGTCTTTACCAGGAGGAGTTCATGTTCTCGAGGGTATCGCTTCCTTCTCAATCCTGGGGCTTGCTTGGATTTCTTTTTATACACTTTTTTAATGCACGCTACTTTCTTCTCATCAGCTGGCAGTGGCCCCCAGCCCCAGGCACAAAAAACGCTATGGTGTGTCAGGCAGTGGCTGGGAGGCAGGGTGTCACCACCTCCCCAGTGGGGCCACCCCCAGAGATGAAGCTGGAGCAGGTGAGGCAGCAGTCACTGAGCCCCAGGGAAGGGGTTAAACCAGCAAAACCCAGCTCAGGCCAGGGCAAGCCTGAGCCCCTGCACTGCTGGGTCAGCTCAGCCTCTCACACATGAGGAATCACAGTTTTTCAGCTATAATTTGCCAATTGAACTCCCTTTGTCTTGGCTTTCTTCCCTTTTCTTAGAATTTCAATGCCAAAGCCAGCTCATGCTCTCCCTCCTTCTCTTCACCCCAACTGCTGATAGAGTTTACCTACCAGAGCCTCCCCAGAAACACCTCAGGGCAAACACTAATCCCTGCTTTCTGAATAGTCCTGTTACCTTACTGTAGCACATAGGCAGGTGAGACAAACTGAAAACAAATGGTTAAAGTACCTGAGGTACAATTCAGACACCCAAATATAAGCTTCTGTCTCTGGGGCTCCTTCAGAAACCTTAGGGTATCTGAGGTATCATCTGCATGGGACTTCTCCATATGAAGTGTGACCTGCAGGAGACATCTTCTGAACAATGGGAGGCTAGGTGTAATTTTATATTCATTGTAAAAAATGTTCCTAAAAGTCTATATTTAAGCAACATAATCTCCTTCTGCTTTCCAATATGTTTCTACCTAGACATCAACTAACCTCAGCCAGGCATATCTAAAATCTTACCTACTGCCCTCAGGATATCCTCTGTGACTCTGCACCCCTCTTTACCCCCCCCTTGAGAATTGCTCACATTTGCAGTATTAGGTAAAGCTTACAAGAGGTTTTTAACTTATTATTATTCAGTTTGGTGCTAGACAGAACATTACAAGTAGATAAAACAAATGATGTAAGAAAGAGGAGAAGTAGGTGGTAAAACAATTAGCAGCCTTCAGCAAAGAAATGCAAGTTTAAGTTTGCCATTTATAGAACCAGTACCAGACAGTAGTGATTTGTTGACATCCCAATCTTCTTACAGCTAAAATATATACAGCTATAATACCCATGATGTTACAAAAAGCCAGATTGTTTGGAAGTTTTAGGGAAGTTTTCCTTCTTACAATCATTCAGGGTCTACCTGATCCTAGAGCATCTCAGTATGCCAAAACATAGGGTAACTCCACATAACATGATTCAGTGGCACACCAATGGCACCTATGCTAAAGCTCCAGGCTAAGGAGCTTAGTTCCTACTGAAAGATGGATAGCCTTTTCTTGTATTACCCAGTGAGTGGTGTCTAATCCTATGGGAGCAATGCATCAATAACAGATCCTGTACAGGTATACTAGCAAAGTGGCAGAGTATGTTTTGTTTATGCCACTGGGCTAGACGTCTGAAGTGATGGATATAATTTTTTACTCTAATATCTATGTGATTTCCAGTAAACTATTCAGTGATCCGTTACTGCTGTTTGTATATAAAATTATGAAATAGTTATTCTGAGTTATAGGTATCCCTAATTATAGGAATTACTTTTCTTCCTTATACCCTATAACTGTACTTCATGTATTTGCTACAAATGTATGAACTCTCTATGATCAAATACTGCCTTCAGCTTTACCTAAGTACCACCTATGAAAGAACTAGGTCACATTTTGGTTTGGGACCTGTAAGTACTAATGTAGTGTGAATGTAAAGATCACATGCCTCTATTTTATTTCACGACTATCAATAATGAAGGGTTTTTCACTGTGATCTGTTTATTTTCTATTGCTGCTTCACTTATTTCACTGAATCTCCACGTAATGTATCAGCACTAAATCACTAACTTCAAGTTGTTTAAGCAGGTGGAGCAAAAAAACCCAAAGCAATGGAAAGTAAAAGAAGTATTATACCATTCTGCATTGTGCCTGTCACTAGACCTGTATAAATTTCTGTGGCCATGTGTGAGGTATACTGTGAGGTAGGTGTGGTCCTTAATGTCCCTTGTTGCATACCCCCTGTCCAAACCTAAGTGATGTACTAGAGTATGCCCTCTTCTTTCTGCACACCCTAGTTTCTTGACATACAAAATGCCATTTTCCTTCCACTGGAAAATGACTTTACAGGGAAACAATGAGCAACCTCATTGCTCCATGGAAGTAGACCAGAGTCAGACTTCAACATCTACAACCTGTAAACTCCTCAGTGATTGTCTGCCCTACTACGCAGACGTAGCTTGCTACAATCAGAATCTCATTATAGACAACAGGAAACACACTACATATTGTAGAGCCAAGAATTTTAATTAGTTAGCCTAATTAAAATCTTGACAGTCTCATCAAAATACAAAAAGACAGCTATTATTAGTCCAATTAGAAGAATACTGTCACTTATAACCCAAATAAATACAGAAAAACTTCCAAATATACTTACATTTATAATATAATAAAACATACAAGTATCTACCTTTTTCTTTGGTGTTATACCCTCCCACCATCCCTCTGGAGCCCAAGGTGAATCATTGCAGTCATCTTAAAGAAGGATGATGCAAGGGGATATTTACAAGAAGTCCATGTTCACAGTGGCTACCGCTTCCTTCTCATTCCTGGGGCTTGCTTGGATTACTTTTTATACACTTTCTTAATGCACTCTGCTTTCTTCTCAGTGTGGTCCGTGGACCCCAGCCCCACTAGCCCCATCACACAAAGGACTATGGTTTGTCAGGCAGTGACAGTGTGTGTGTGGGGCGTTGTCCCCCACTCCCAGCAGAGCCACCACAGAGCTGAAGCTGGACCAGGGGAGCCAGCAGTCACTGGGGGCCCGTGCAGGTCCCAAAAATTTGTAGGAGGTTTTTTCGTTGAATAGGACAGTTTAGATTATAAATTTCTGAATGTGTCCTTGCTAGTAGTTCAAGGCCCTGTGTAACATTTTAATGATGCTTTGTTCTTCTGATTGTCTTAAATTTGGAGAGATATGGGGCAGCAATCAGTCCACCTGTTGGAGGTTTTAAAGTTTTGTAGTTCCCAAGATCTGTTAATATTTTTTTGCATGTACTTTGTTTATACGGCTATTATTGTTGCTATGCTTGCGTTTTTCTGTCTTTTTTCCTATAAAATGAGAATTAGATATCGTTCTTCTTCACCTGAGAGGTACTGTTCTTGCTAGGAACATCAGCGATGCTTTGGAAAATGGGATGCTCTTTAATGTCCTGTGAGCTTCTCATTTTATGACATTTGTAGATTTTCCTTCATAACTGTTTGCTTTTTATTGTACCTCAAAGCTTGACCCTGTAGACGAGGTGGAAACCTTATGAAGGAATCAGATCTCTATTAACTCCTTATTTGATTGTCATGGCAACTGCTATTACCATGATAAACTGCAGGCAGTCCTGAAGTAAAACCAGTCAAAATTTTTTACACTTTTTCTTGCTTCTCTTTTTCTGCTCAAAATTTTGTTATGGTAGAAAGAAAATACACATTATATGTAAGCCTGAGATTTGACTTGTAGCGTAAATGAAATATTAATAGCCCAGTCAAAGAGTTATTATTAATCTAGATCTATTTTTTACAGAAAAAGACATGTACTGGGTGCGGGTGTCAAGGAATTAATGGGAGGGAGCTGCAGGGCGGCCTCTGTGAGGAGAGGCCGGGGCTGCCCGGTGCTGGACCCCCCGCAGGGCACGGCTGAGCTCCGCAGCCACGGTGGTGGCGTCTCAGGGGGAAATGTATTTAAGAAAGGGGAGAAAACACCACAGAGGGAGGAGGACGGAAGAAAAAGAGTGAGAAACAGCAGAGGGAACACCAAGGTGAGAGAAAAGATTCCCACGCAGCCTGTAGGGAGACCACGGTGAGCAGGTCTCCACACCGCAGCCAGAGGGTGGTGGTAAATAGCTTCTTTTCAAACTGGCAACCTGTCACAAGTTGGGGCTCCCAGGGGTCATATTGAGCCCAACGCTGTTTAATATCATCATAAGTGATCTGGATGATACAATCAAGCGTACCCTGATGAAGTTTGCTGATGATAGCAAACTGAGTGGGGAAGTGGACATTTCGGAAGGGAGAGCCACCCTGCAGAAAGAGCTGGAAAGGATGGAAGAGTGGGCTAGCAAGAACCTTATGAAGTTCAACAAGGACAAGCGTAAGGTCTTGCATCTGGGAAGATATAATCCAGGAGTGCAGCATCCAGATTTACCCAGCTGGGGTGCAGCTGTGTGGAAAGGGACCTGGGGGACCTGGGGGACAACAAACACAATACGAGTGAATAGCGTGCTGCAGCTGAAAAGAAAGCCAACAGGATGCTGGGTTGCATCAACAAGGACATCACCATCAGACATAAAGAAGACATTATCCCACTCTACTCAGCGCTTGTCAGGCCACACCTGGAATACTGTGTTCAGTTTGGGTCCCCGCTATACAAAAAAATATGTGGACAAGCTGGAGAGGGTCCAGAGAAGGGCCACAAAAATGACCAAAGGACTGGGAAGGCTGCCATATGAGGAAAGGCATGAGAGAACTGGGTGTGTTCAGCCGTGAAAAAAGAAGGCTTAGGGGAGACCTTATCACCATGTTCCAGTATTTCAAGGGTGGCTACAAAGAAGATGGAGACTCCCTTTTTACAAGCAGTCAACATGGAAAAGATGAGGGGTAATGGGTACAAGTTACTCTTGGGGAGATTCTGATTGGACAGAAGAGGAAACTTTTATGCAATGAGAAAAATAATCCATTGGAATAATCTCCCCAGAGAAGTGGTGGATTCCCCAACACTAGACACCTTCAAGATTCGGCTGGACAGGGTGCTGAGACTGGGCCATCTTGTCTAGACTGTGCTTTCGCCAAGAAAGGTTGGTCCAGATGATCCTTGTGGTCCTTCCAACCTGGTATTCTATGGTTCTATGATTTTACATAGATTAACTATTTGCTCCTTGTTCTCTTTGTTAGCCCTCAAACTGTTTTTGTCAAGTTCCAGCTCTGCACTTCTTTAACTGACCACTGGTGAGTTGTTAGAACAATGGGGTTATAATCAGTGCCAAGCCTGTGCCCCACCTCTTACCATCCCATGCCTGCACTCCCCTGTGCTGCCTCCTGTATTCCCACTTCTCAAGGTCTCTGTTGGTATATGAGGTATATATTTCTCCACGCTACATTATTGTTACAGTCATAATTTTTTCATTTTACACAGAATAATTGCTTGTTACAGTTATCTGTATAACAACTATGGTAGTACCACATAAAGATAATCAAAAAGTAAAACAGCTTAGACATAGATACCTACTCACAAAAAAAATTGCTGTTACAGCTAAACCGAGTAAAAAGAAGGCTCCAGGCAGGTCAAAACAAGTTCAGAGTGAGCATGACAAGCTTCAGTCCTAAGGTCTTTGAAACTAGATATATGTCTATGGCATGTGACTAGCAATAGCAACACAGTATTACTGGTCTGCAGGGCTACACTCCAGAGAGGTATCACAATAAAACTTTGAATAGAAAACAAAATTTTCTAAGATTCTGAAGTTATTCATACTTATGAGGTCTTAATACTAAATAATCTAGGTCTCTTTATACCTTATGAAGTTAGCCTTATGAAGTTCAACAAGGCCAAGTGCAAGGTCCTGCACTTGGGTCAGGACAACCCTCATTATCAATACAGGCTGGGGGACGATGTGATAGAGAGCAGCCCTGTGGAAAAGGACTTGGGGGTACTCGCAGATGAAAATCTGGACATGAGCCAACAACGTGCGCTTGCAGCCCAGAAGGCCAATTGCATCTTGGGCTGCATCAAAAGAACTGCGGCCAGCAGATTGAGAGAGGTGATTCTCCCCCTCTACTCTGCTCTCGTGAGACCCCACCTGGAGTACTGTGTCCAGCTCTGGAGCTCTCAGCACAAGAAGGACATGAACCTGTTGGAGCGGATCCAGACGAGGGCCACAAAGATGATCAGAGGGCTGGAGCACCTCGCCTATGAAGACAGGCTGAGTGACTTGGGGTTGTTCAGCCTGGAGAAGAGAAGGCTCCAGGGAGACCTTATAGAGGCCTTCCAGTACCTGAAGGGGGCCTATAAGAAAGCTGGGGAGGGGCTGTTTGCAAGGGCATGTAGCAATAGCACGAGGGGCAATGGCTTTAAACTAGAGCAGGGTAGGTTTAGATTAGACATTAGGAAGAAGTTCTTTACAATGAGGGTGGTGAGACACTGGCACAGGTTGCCCAGAGAGGTGGTGGAGGCCCCATCCCTGGAGACATTCAAGGCCAGGCTTGATGAGGCTCTGAGCAACCTGATCTAGTGGAAGATGTCCCTGCTTACTGCAGGGGGGTTGGACTAGATGGCCTTTAAAGGTCCCAACACATTCTATGATTCTATGATTCTAAATAAGCAAACATGAGACGCTTGCAGTCACTTGCAGTCTATACACCCCCCCTCCCCTTAGCCACTCTCACAATCGCGATTATGGAATGGACATAACTGGTTCTGCTTTTAGCTGCTTTGCCCAAACAGGCAATTTCTTGCCCAGACAGGAAATTTCTAGGACTAAATCTGTTCCAGGCACTAATGTGTGAGTGAAAAGAATAGCTTCTCAGAGACACTAGTTTAAACTGGAATAGCATATATATTGTCTCACGATCAGGACCTGTGGCCCAGTTGGTGGTTAGCTTTCTCAAAGCTTTTCTTTGTCCAAACTGAACACAAGGTATTTATCACACTGTTTTCACCAAGGCAAAATTGTGTGAAAAGTGGCAAAACAAACACAACAGAGCTGCACAACTGAAACACTTGTCTTTATATCATTAGAATTATCTTTGTCAGATAATGGATTTTTATCACTTTAGTGTATGTGAAGACTGATCAGACAGTGAAGGTCTTGTGGGGGAT